>JABTXL010001191.1:4889583-4959332 GCA_025134845.1 Neodon shergylaensis
AAGAAGAAGAAGAAGAAGAAGAAGAAGAAGAAGAAGAAGAAGAAGAAGAACCCTAAGAGAATCATACATGGATGCCCCTGGGAAGGAGAACTAAATAAGAACTCCTGAGTAAATTGTGACATGGGAGGGAGAGGAAGGGGAAAGAGAGAAGAACATGAGGGAACGGGGTGGAGTGGTTGAGTTAGGGAAGGGGCAGAGAGGGAGAGCAAGGAAAGAGATATCTTGATAGAGGGGTCTGTTAAGTTGGGATTATAACCCCCAGCCCCCAGGCCTGAGAGCTGTATTGGTCTGGACTCCAAATCCCAGGATGCCCACCCCCACAGAGTATTTAAGTGAACTCCCAAAAGAGGAACACCTGGTCCCTTTTCCTTCCTCCAGGTGGTCACTTTTTCGGCCTCCCAGTTCCCCCTAGGGGCCACCTGAGAGCGCAGGAATCCCATTAAATCTGGATATTTTTTAATTTGGCTTGTTTTGTTTTGTCTTGATTGGGAATTTGCGTCAGCAGAGAGCTCACGCTAGGAAAAATTCCTAAGAGGATCCATTATGTGGTTAGGAAGAAACCTGGCACTATGGAAGTTTTCAGGAATCCACAAGGAAGACCCCAGCAACAGTGTAGAGGGTATCTGAACTGGCCTTCTCCTGTAATCAGATTGAAGACCGCCCTAATTGTCATCATAGAACCTTCATCCAGTAACTGATGGAAGCAGATGCAGAGATCCACAGCTAAGCACTGGGCTGAGCTCTCAAAGTCCAGTCAAAGAGAGGGAAGAGTGAGAATATGAGCGAAGGGGTCAAGATCATGATGGGGAACCCCACAGAAACAACTGACCCAAGGCAGTGGGAGCTCCCTGACTCTGGACTGACAGCTGGGGAATCTGCATAGGACTGAACTAGGCCCTCTGAATGTGGGCAACAGTTGTGTAGCTTGGGCGGTTTGTGGGGCCACTGGCAGTGGGACCAGGATTTATCCCTAGTGCATGAACAGGCTTTTTGGAGGGAATTCCCTATGGAGGGAATACCTTGCTCAGTCTAGATACAGGAAGGCCTTGGTCCTGCCTCAACTTGATATCCCAGACTTTGTTGACTCCCCATGGGAGGCCTTACCCTCTCTGAGTAGTGTAAGGGGGAGCAGGAGAATGAGAGGGATGGGAAATTGGGATTGGTATGTAAAATGAAAATCGATTGTTTTTAAATAAAAAAATAAAAAGTAATAGATGAATTTTGGGCAGAGGAAATGTCAGGATAACATTGAGTCTAGTTTGAGTCTAGTTTTTGTTACTGATTCCCTGATGGGAGTCTATAATAAAAATGAGCAAGTGAGGCAGAAAGAAATATAAAATGTACAATTTGGAGAGAAAAAGAGCCCAGGAAGTGGAATGTGGCTGTAGGTGCTTGTGCTGACAGAGATGCTGTAATTGTTAAGGAAATTAGCACACTTAAGCAGAGGCCTCCTGCTCTGTAGAGGAGCAAAAGGCAAGGTTCCCCCAGAGGAGACCCATCCAGATAGGTTTCTGCCTGAATGGGAAAGCTTCAGCTCCTCGAAAGCAATCTCTTCAGCACACAGAGGGTGACGCCGATGTGGCGAAGGGGGTAGAGGGTCCCCCAGCTGATAAATACCCAAATCTGGCAGTGCTGTCCACAGAAAATAGCTTTAGGAGCATGAAGAGTGCTAGAGGGGGCGATGGTGGCACACACTTTAATCCCAGCACTGGGAGGGAGAGGCAGGCGGATCTCTGTGAGTTCCAGCCTAGCCTGGTCTCCAGAGCGAGTTCCAGGACAGCCATGGCTACACAGAGAAACCCTGTCTCAAACAAACAATCGAAAACAAAAAAAGAAAAGAAAAGAAATTTTAAAGGGGGCAGTGGCGAGGGGGGCGGGACGATTGGAGAGATGATTCTGCAATTAAGAGCACTGACTGTTCTTCCAGAGGACAAGAGTTCAATTCCCAGTACCCACATGACAGTTCATAGCTGTCTGTGGCTCCAGTTTTAGGGGATCTGACACCTTCACATAGACACATAGGTAAAACATGAATGCACATGAAATAAAAAATAAACAAATTACTTTTTTTTTTTTAAAGAAAAAGAGTGCGCCAGAGAGAAGAGGCCTTACTTCTTTTCTTGACCCTCTGTTTCAGAGGGCAGCTGGAGTCATCAACTGTTGCAGGAAGTCTGTGTGAGGTCGCTATCTGACGCTGTCAAAGTGAAGCCTGGGCTGCAGTGGAGAGCCTACCATGATGATGATGGAGATACCAGAGTCAGGAAGAGCTGCACACAGAGAAGAATCAGCTCACGAAAGATATTCACTGCAGTCTCCAAATCTGGCAGGGCAGAGCCATCGAAGGCCTTCGATTTCAGACATAGAGATCTAAGACTGATGTTTGCCCTGCTGGAATCCGGTCTTGTTTTGGCCCAGTATTTCCTCTCTCTGGCCCCTCCCCAGCTTTTAGTATGGGAATATATATTCTATGCCATTATACTTCAGAAGTGTGCCATTTCCTTTTTTATTTTGCAGGCAGGCAGAATCAAGAAATTACCTTGAGTCTCAAAAGAGACTTTGGACTTTTAATCAATGTTGAGACTGTGATGGAGTATGGGGACTTTTGAAGTTGAACTAATGCATTTTGCATTATGATGTGGCCCCAAGTCTGTGGGATCCAGGTAGTGGGAAGTGGTGGTTTGAGTAAAAATGGCCCCCAGAAGCTCACGTGTTTGAACACTTGATCATCCCCAGTGGTGGCCCCAGCCGGGCATGTGGTGTGGCCTTGATGGCCAAGCTTTGAGAGTTTGTAGCTCTGCCCACTTCCAGTTTGCTCTTTCTGCTTCCTGCACTGGCACCATGCCTGCTGCCACAGCACGATGCCATGGCAGGCTCTTATCCCCCTGGATTATAAGCCCAAATAAATCTCCCATCTGCTGTTGCCTTGGTCACAATAGTTTAGCAGAACAACAGAAGAATAACTAATATACTTCCAAACCAGAACTTTTAGCCATTTTATTTTTAGCTAACTTATTTTTATTTAGTCTTTAGTCAGCATTGATAAGAAAGCACGAAGCAAGCATCTCCAAACTTGGCTAATCATAAAGGTCGTCCGTGGGGTTGTAGGCAATGCTGATCCATGCCTATCCCAGAATTCCTCAGCACCGAGAGCTTCTTAATGATGACCACGCTTCACAGGTATTGTCATTGGGCAGAGCTGTCAAACACACCAGTTTTCAAGTCTACTCTTAAACCCCACATTTACCAAGCTCTGATCTGAGTAAGTCACTTAATGTATCCTCAAACTGGGGCTAATAATTTTTACCATTTGGCAGGATTGCCATGAGGAAAGAATAAGAAATCATGCATTTATCATACAGCACTTGGCACAGGGTAAATGTCTAATCGATGCAATTGACAGTATTGGAGAGACAAAAATCTTCCCTTGGCAAGGGTGCACTGAGAGATACCATCTTCATTTTGTAGATAGCACTGTTATTACATAGTTAACAGTTACTGAGAAAACAGACTCACCAAGCCTGACTGTGGGGTTCAAGTTTATAAAACCAAACCAGACAAAGATCTAGGACCGCAGCTTATCTCTCCTTAACACAAAGCCCAGCATCTCCCCACTACAGCGCTTTAAAATAAATGTGGTACCTTCCCCATCCTTTCGCTTTAATTTCTAAAATCAAGGATGTAACTCAGTTGATAAAGTGCTTGCCTCAAATGCAGGAAGCCTTTGGCTTGGTCCCAGCACCACATAAACTGAGTGTCATGGCTCCTCATAATCCCAATACTTATAAGGTAGAAGTAGGAGAATCAGATGTTCAACATCATCCTTGGCTATATAGCGAGTTCAAGGCCAGCCTGGGTTTCAAAGAAAATATTATCATGTTGTTTTCTCAATTTCTTGTAGTATTAATGTTTGTCAAGTTTTCAATTTGTTTGTAGTCATAATAGAAAGAATGCAGATTAATAGCTCTCAGTTCAGGGCTATCTCCTCCCGAGAGGACATTTGTGCATGTCTACATGTTTCTGGCAACCAGAGGGAAGAGGCCAAGGGTGCCCAGAAACATCTCACAGAACACATAGCAACTCTCCATGACATCATCAAATTAGCTAATGTCACCAAAGCTGAGAACTCTTACTTACAGATAACAGGTCCCCTAGGAGCAGGGGCTAGACAGTCTTTATGCTGCATCCTCTATAGAGATCCTTCCCCGTACAGTCTGCAAGGCTGAATCTCTCCAGAAACTGTTGAAGTCACCCACCACCACCAAATAACTAAAACCAACTCTGACTTATCTAAGTGTAGTGACCCTCACCTTTAATCCAGCAGTCAAGAAGTGGAGGCAGAAGGACCAGAGATTAAAGGCCATCCTCCATTACATGGTGAACTTGACACAAGACTGGAATACATAAACCCCTCTCTCAAAACAAAAATATATACCTCTGACCTAATTTGTCTGAAGTGAAATGGTATCTATTTGTCTATCTGTCTGTCTGTCTGTCTGCCTGCCATCTGCCATCCATCTATCCATCCATCATGTATCTACTTACCTATCTACCTAACTCTGTACCTATCTACCTACCTACCTGTGTTTGTCTGTCTGTCTATCTATCTATCTATCTATCTATCTATCTATCTATCTATCTATCTATCTATCTCTTTTCCTTCCCTTCCCTTCTCTCCTCCTCCTTCACCTTTTATGGTAATGGGAATGTTCTAAAATTGGATTTTGAGAGTTTTACACAGTTTGTAAAGTTACTGAAAATGATTAAATTATTTGTTGAAATTCCCTAGTTCATTTTAGGGAAACTGTCAGGTGCTGTGGCCAATGATCAGTTTGCATGGGTAAGTTAAGTGGCATGTATGTGGATCTTCAGTGTGGCTGTTTAAAAGAGGAAAAGAAAGCCTCTGACATTTTCTGGTCCTCTACCTCTCAGAATGCAGTACAGCTGTCCTCAGGGGTTTCTGGAGTGCTCGGGTCACAGCAGCTGTTCAGCACATACCAGCTGCACAAACTGGACTGTAACTTGATTGGACAGGTTTCAACTACTTCTGAAGTGGTATGTTTATTTCATCTAGCTTCCCCGTCCTGGAAAAGCAGGAAGCCTCTCTTTTCTTAGTACATTTGGGAGAAACTGTCAAGAGATGTGACCATAAATTCATCCGCATGGCTTAAGGGGTTGATACTAAGTGTAATTGTCACCTCTGCACCATCAAACTGAACATTTCCAGATGGAGAACAGTGGAACAAACCAACTCATTTGTAAACATAGAGGGGAAGTCATGTAGAAAAAGAGTATCCCTTCTGAAAGTGGGGCCACCCCGCCATTAAGACAAGAGAAAGATTGCCTCCCCTTTGCTGAGGACTGCCTTCTCCTCTTGGTATTTTTCTGTCTGTGAGGTACTTTCTGTGATGAGAGGGGCTTCTTCAGGCCTTATCTGTTGGCAGTCCTTTGGCAGCAGACAGCCAGGCAGTTGCTTTCCATGCCAAGACTACAAGCACTCTCCACATCTGGATTTTATATGGGTTCTGGGGCTCCAAACTCAGGGTTTCATGTTCGTAAGATGCACATTACCAACCTCAGCCCCGAAATACTTTTTTTAAAGCTCTCTCTCTGTCTCTCTCCCTGTCTCTCTGTCTCTGTCTCTCTCTCTCTGGTGTGTGTGTGTGTGTGTGTGTGTGTGTGTGTGTGTGCTTCTCACTTTGTATGTGAATGCAGGAACGCTCATGTCCCGGCACAAGTACCAAGATCAGAGGACAGCCTTAGAGGCCTGCCCTGCCACCCTGTTTGAGACCAGTGTCTCTTGTTTCTCTACTTCACATGCCAATTAGCTTGCCGGGCAGCTTCTGGGTACTCTCTCTCCACCTCCTCTCTTCCCAGGAGCATCAGAATTGTAGATAGTGTATACACCCCTGTGTCCAGCCAGCTCTATGGTAGGGGACCAGCTTCAACAAGTATGCCACTTACCAGGGTAGGGACATGGAGATTAGAAACATGTTAAGTAGGAGGAACACAGGTAAGAAAGAATCGCTAAGATAGAGGATAATACCGAGAGGGTAACTCAATGAATACCGAATGCTGCATCTGCCCACATTATTTTCCATACACTTTTATACCCCGATACACCAGGGGGAAGAAGACAAAGACTACTCTAACAGGATGCAAAGGACAACTAGAACAGTTACTTGCTTCAATACTTTAAGACGTCAATTCATTAGCATTCTGCAGAGTGAGGTTAAATATTTATTTAGTGGGTTATGAAAGGGAAGGAGAAAGGGGAGAGGGAGGGAGGAGGGGAATGAGGAGAGTGAAGCAGAAAAGGAGGGGTTTGCAGGCTGGAAGCAGAAGGAAGATCCGCTTGCCTCTGCGGATGGGAGAGGAGGGATTATATGGGACTTGTCTCTTAAAGGACAGGACAGACCATTACAATAAGAAGACGTGTTCTTGCTGAGATCTAATCTCACCCTATCTTCTGTAGGGAACCAGAAAACAAGACTACTATGCCATCCACTTCTTCACTGAGAAATCTGGGGGACCTTCAGGGGGGGGCATTTCCACATATTATCTTATGAGATGAAGGAATGGGTATCCCTTTTCTTCAATCCTTATTTAGCTATGGATTGGTAGCTAAGTATGAGTAATAAACGATGCTAGGCATGCCTCATAGGTCTAGGTGTGAGGTTAATAAATGGAAGGCCATTGCTGGTATCCTTCAGCATAGAAGCAACACCACAACAGCCGAGCAGGATTCTCTATTGGCAAAGGAGACATTGTGTTTAACTCACCTGCTTCCTTCAGAAGAATGTGGAGGAGTTAAAGCCATTTTCAGCTATACACAGGGAAGCTCTGGGGCACCACGAATTCCAGAAAGTGCTGTTCAAGTGCCCTCGGAGGAAACAATCATGAGGGAAGGATAAAGGAAAGACCCTGTCGGAAACTGTCCCATTCCTGTGTGAGGTGTCAGGACACAAGAGGAACTCTGGGAGTGCTGACACCCTGGCCCACATCCTCTGCAGTCAGCAGGTTCAGCCAGAACACTTGGCTTCATTTTCTGGCAATGACTTTTTCACTGCAGACATCCTATACTTAATTGAGACTTTCCTAGAGCCCAGAACCTCTTTCCCTGGACAGTGTAGAGAAAGAAATGGAGAGAAGAGACAGAGGAAGGGGACTCAGAAGAAAGAAGGAAGCATCCCTGCTGCGAACTTCCTGGTAAGATAAGACTTAATTCCAGTTGCGAAGTGAGACTGAAATCAGGACAGTAAATTGTGGGGCTGCACCTACAAGGGATGGGGAAGTTCCAAGAGAGGACAGATGGTCAGGGACAGGAAGTCAAGGACCATCAAGCCTAAAAATGTGCAAATATTGACAGAGAGCTTAGTTTACTTAACTCTTTCGGTGACTCAAACACCAGATCTCATCTCTGTTTTACTCAGGAAATTGCTGTACAGTGGGATTGAAGCCACACACAAACTCATGCAACTGATTGTCTTCCTACCTGGTGTGTCTCTGTCTTGTACCCTCACTCAGTCCACCCTCTCTTGGACTTGAGATGAGGACTAGAGAATTGTTAGGCATTGCGTGCATGGTAGTAACAGAGTCAAGGCATCCCAGATGGCAGCTGGAGAAGAGAAAGTATAGTTTGACTATTGGCTTAGCAGGGTAAGCTCTCTTGTCTTGTGATCTGGGGGCAGGCGAGAAGGGGTGCTGTAGAGAAACCCTGAGGTGAAGAGGAAGTATGTTAGTGTCTTCTTCCCTTATAGACATTCCTCTGATGACCCAGTGCCATGGGGTCGTGCCCAGGCAGCTTTGTGGCGACAACCCAACCCTGTACTGGAAAGTTCCAGAAGCCTCTTCCTGCTTTCATGAGCAGATGGTACCATTTGGACCGTATTTCAGAACTTAAAGATTTTGGTCCAGTATGTTTTATTTTATTTTTCACTTTCAGTATATAATGCACACAAGCCGTGACAGTTTGCTTTGTTGAAACATTTTCTGTTTAAGCTCTGCCCTCCTGTTTGATGTCTTTTTACCTGACCGAGCTACTGGCCAGTGCAAACAAGTAAATAATACCTTTCAAAATAGCAACTCAGACCTGGTTTTTATAAAAAGCAATTCAAACCATAGTGTGTGTATGTGTGTGTGGTGTGTGTGTGTGTGTGTGAATTTTCAAAGTCTGTCAAATATTTATTTCCCTGGTTCTAGTGAGACTCAATAATCCAAAATGAAAGGAGACGCAGCCCAGCTGGCTGCACTGCCCAGCACCGATGTGCATGTTTCACTGCTAAGATTTAGATTGGAAGAACCAGTCACACTCCTTGTGTGTGGTACTTTACTGACAAAGCCACACCTCTGTGTGTGTGTTGTACATCCGTGTTAAAGGTGTGCAGATGTACATACACATGTATGTGCTGAGAGGTTTTGTCATTTAAAAGGACAACCTCACCAAATAAATTTCAGTAAAATACAAAGACACGTTATTAAGGCCTGTACCTGCAAGTTATAAAGGTGTGAGGACAAGTGCATGCTATCAAATTTCTCTCTCACGCTGCCTTTCATAGTCTTAAAGGTACTTTTCATTATGCAAAAATATCTGGCACAGTCATTCTGCTATAAATATGTTGCTGTTTAAAACTTACGTTTTCACAAACCCCAAAAATTCTTGTGAGTTACAGGGAGCTGAATTAAAGGAGCCATCTTAAACAGGTCAGATACACCCCTTTCGATTCCCTATTTTTTTTTCTAAGCTTAACTTTGTCCTCTGTTCTGCCAATACCTTAAACAGATCTAAGAGGCACGGGGCATTTCCATACCACAAACCCTGGACAGGAGTAAAGAGACCAGTTACCCCAGAATGTAACCAGCACCCAGATTTCTCATGCCCCCGCCCCCTCAAGATGATGCCCACAAATAAACAGGAAGCAGTCATGAGAATCCATCATCCTGATTCCTTTAACCTGTTGTGCCTAATCTCTTTTATTATATATATATTAAAAAAAAAAGAGATGGGAATGTAATGATCTGTACTGTCCCTTTAAGAGACAAGCCCTATCTACCCCCCTCCTTCTGCAGAGGCAAGTGGATGGGTCTTCCTTCTTCTTTCAGCCTGCTCTCTCTCTCTCTCTCCCTGTCCCCCCCCTTCGGAAGAGGTGGCTGCTACCATAGCTCCTCTCCTCTCCTCCTCTTGCTCCCCCCCTCTCTCTTTCTATTCCCTCTCTCTCTTTCTCCCCCTTCCCTTTCCTCCCATAACACACTGAATAAACTATGCCCAAACCCTCTATCTGCATGGCTTGCCTATCCATCTCCCACCCACCGCAGCTCCTCACGGAAGCAGTTGCCCCTCGTGGCCCACTGCCCACTGCACCGTTTTATCTAAACCATTACACCAATCATGCTCCTTGTCTGTGGTACATTCCTGACCACCTGTATAATCTCTTCCTCTGTGTGTGTTGTACATATGTGTTAAACATGTGCAGATGCACATACACATGTGTGTATGCATGTAAAGGCCAGAAAGTCAACATGGAGTGTTTTCTTCACCTTATTTTTTGTTGTGCATGTGTATGTATGCATGCAAGTGGGGTGTATGTAAGTACTGTATTAGCATGTGTGACAGATGCCTATGCCTGCATGCAAACACCAGGGGGAGAGTTCCATGCACCAATCCTCTCCATCTTATTTCCTTGAGACAGGGTCTCTTACTGAACCTGAAACTAGGCTGGTGGCCAGGTCAATCTGCCCCATGATCACCATGCCCAAAGCGGGGTCATAGGCATAGGTGTGGCTCTCTCTGCTGCTCTTCTCCTTATTTACTGATTCAGACTCTATCGCTTGAACACAGAGCCTACCAATAGGGCTGATCTCACAAACCAGTGTGTTCTGGAGATGTCCTGCTCCAACACTAGAATTAGAGGCAGGCTGCCATATCCACCTGGCATGTCCCTGGGTCCTGGGGACCCAAACTCCAGTCCTCCTGGTCACTCAGCAAGCTCTTGAACTGCTGAGCTGTCTCCTCAGCATTTAAATGCATTTGAAAGACTTTAATAGCATCAAGTATCTATTCATGAATTTGTTTCTTTGAAGATTTTTGCCTTCTGTGAATTGTCTGCTTATACCCATTGCCCATTTTACCATTGTTTTGTGTGTGTGTTTACAGGAATTGGGATGCATTCTAAATTGGGATCCAAACACCTTATTGTTAACAAAGGCAACTTATTGTTATTCACGTATTTGTAAACATCTCACTTTAATCTGCTGCCTTGTGTGCACTGGTTGGTTCTTGTCTCCTTGCTGACCAAATGCTTTTCTGCAACCATGAAGATTTCCTCCTTTACGGTTTGTAACTTTGTCTATAAAACTCACGACTATTTCCACTTCAAGAATGGCAGCATCAGGAACTTGAGAGCTCACTCCAAGGAAACGGTGATGATTCATAAAAACTGTGTAACAATCATTATTTAGAGTCTGTGGAAACTGTTTTCGGGACAGACAATGAGCAAAGAAATGTTTGTTCAAGAAGCTTCCTAAGTCTCAGAGAGAGCACCAGGGCTTCCACCACTGCTCTTCTCTGTCCGCATCTCAGTGATGGAGCGGTGGCTATGACGGTGGTGGTGTGTGACTGAGAAAGCAAGCTTCTTTCCCTCTCAGTCTCCAGCCAAACAACAGGCTGGCCCTCCAACTAGGGAAGCCCAGTTAAGTTTATGTCCCTCCATCTCCAAGCTCTGAGGCTGAATTCTTAGCGGATGTGGCTGAAAAGTATAAGACATCTTCATTCATCCATCTGCCACTGTTAGGGGCCAAGATCTGTCCCTGATGTGACAAGCTTCAAATAATTATTATTATTAAATGACTGTCAGCCCAGATTCCATGCCAGGAGAGGCAAGCAGAGAAGATCGGAGGTTATCATCCCGGTCCGGCTTGTTAAGGGCGTGTTGTCCCACTGCGCCCTCAGATACACTACACAGACAGACAGGCGTCTGGAGTCTGGAGCTCTCTTCCCAATGGAATTGGTTTGATGGGAAAGAGAGTTTTGGGGAAGTTCAAGTCTAAGGTCGCTTTGAAAAACAATGAGGCTTTGGTGGAAAGGCTGGAGGAAGAGGCTGGGTGCTGCCTTGTGGCGAGAAGTTAAACCGGTTGCCATCTGCTTTATCAAAAGCACCTGGGAAGAAGGCAGCTATGGAGAGCCCTTCAGAGAACAGATCAAGCCCCAAAGACTTGCCTCTAAAACCGCCTTCTGGAGAGTCTGGATTTAGTTGTTGTTGTTGCTAATTCTTCGTGTCTTTTACACCGTGCATCTCGATTCCGTCCATTTCCCTGCCCCTTTGTATCTGCTCTCTGCCCTTGCAATCTCCCTGCCCCCAAAATAAGACTGAAGAGAAAAGAAAAGGGAAAATAAGAAAAGAAGAAAAAAGAAATATCTCGTCATGGAAGCTGCAGTGTGACCCAGTGAGTCACGCAGTAAACCCCTTCAGTTCATACATCTTTACTTGCAAGTGTTCATTGCGGAGTCATTGGTCTGGTTTGAGTCCTCTGCCTCCTACTACACATCCGATGCTGGGCCCTCACTAGGGCTCCTCTTGGATATACCGTTGTTATTGCATGTTGTGGAGGTTCCAGCCGCTTCACGTGTTCCAACAGATCATAAACAAAATGGATGGTGGTGTGGGCCAACTCATAGCCCTGCCTGGTTCTGGGCTTGGGTAGTTGTAAGGATGGTCAGCCCAACAGCCACTGCCACTACCACCAGGGTGAGCTCTCCATTGTTGCCCCTATTAGTTTACCCTATGCAGTCAGGAGCAAGGGGCAGGACCAATTCTCCCGCTTTCATGCCCTCAGCTTCAGCCCACCCACACCTACAGCTGGTGTAGGTTCTACTGAGCTGCCCAAGTGCAGGGGCCACTCTCCCCAGTGCTGCAGCTGCTGAGGAGCAGGGACAATGCTCTTACAACCAGCTATCCCAGCTGCCACAGGCGGTGAATGGGGGGCAGGGATTGCATTGCCATTGCCCATACCACCATACAGGAGATGAGGGGCCGAGCCAGATCTCTCATTCTCGTGCTCTCAGGACTACTTGTTCCCCCACTTCAACAGGGTTAGCGCTACAGGGTTAGCACTACCCAAGTGAAGTGCACAGTGCTGCCACTGGAAGGGGGGGGAGGTCAGCTGGTGGGGGCATCTTTTCCTCAACCTCACCACCACATGGCAGCTGGGGTGGGCAGCTATCTAGCTTTCACACCCCAGGGCCAGCTTACCCCTGCCCTCCACAACAGGGTCAGCTCTACTCTGCTGCCTGCGCAAGATGCATGGCTTGTTCTCCCGAGTGTGGCAGTTGGTGAGGGCCAGGGACTTTTTTCATGACCTCAGGACCAGAAGAGCCTAGATTTTATTGGATCAGACTGCAGAGCAGGACTCTGAACCAATGGAAGCACCAGCCAAGTAGTGGAGAATTAGACCCTGGCACCAGCAGAGCAGACGGCTTCACAGAGATGGGAAAAATGAACCATCATAATAAAATCTCCATCACTCCAGTGTGGCAATTCCATTTACAGTAGTTTTTTTAATTTTTAAATATTTATTTAGTTTTTATTTCATGTGTATGGTGCATGCACATCTGTGTATCAAATTTATGCAGTGCCAGTGTAAGCAAAAGGGTATTGGATCCCCTGGAACTGAAGTTTCAGATGGTTGTTACCTGCGTGTGCAGAGACCCATACCCGGGTCCTCTACAAGAGCAACAAGTATCCGAAAACACGGAGCCATGCACTAGTACTTATAAAAATCATTAGGAAAAGATTTAACCAAGCAAGTACACTAAAATTGCCACACATGGCAGGAGGAAATTAGAGAAGAGCTACATAAACATGTACGGATTGGATGACTTAATACTTTTAAATGCCAATCTTGCTTACAGATTCAATGAAGGTTTTTTATCAGTATTTCAACTATGTATTTTATAGAAATCGATTAGCTGATTCTGAGATTTATGTGGAAAGACAAGAGACCCTGAGTATAAAGTAATCTGGGAAAAATGGTCCTGTTAAGGAAGTGAGGCTGGGGCTTGGAGAGGTGGCTCAGCAGTTCTTCCAGAGGACCCAAACTCAGGTCCCAGCACCTATGTTGGACAGCTCACAACCACCTGTAAGATCAGCTCAGGGAGCAGAGCACGCTCTTCTGGCCTCCAAGGGAACCTGCATACATGGAGCAACCACAAACACATACACAGAAAGAGGAAAAGAAAACTTTTAAAAAGAAAGTAAGGCAGTGTGTGGTGGCACATGCCTATGATCCTAGCACTGGAGGTGGGGGAAAGAGCACAGACTTCCACGATCGTCCTTTGCTACCTAGCAAGTTTGAGGCCAGCCTAGGTCATGTGAGACTTTGTCTCAAAAAGAGAAAAAAAAAGTGAACCTACCCGCTGGGAATGACTTTTTCAAATCATTTTCCTACTAAGACTATATTACTTGAAATAGAAAAAAAATATAATAAAAGCAAGCAATCCAATTTAAGAATAGGGAAAAGATTTGAATACATATTTTCCAAAAGAAGATAAGCAAATGTCCAAGAGAAGTTACATAATCCATCTTAAATTATCCAGTAGCTCCATTTTAAAAGGTGAAATAAAATTAATTTTAATTAACTTATTAATGAACTTGCATGTTTGTGGAGACCAGAGGTTCACATCTGGATGTCTTCCTCAATTGTTTCCTCACCTTCTGAAATTGGCTTTAACATTTCATTGAACATGATGTGCTCACGTTAATTCGTTCAACATATAATTCGCATGGCAAAACTGTTGGTTGTCTATTTTCTTAGCACAAAATTTTAAAAATCTAGTGTGTGTTTAACTTACTATGCACAAAGCAAAATGTCAAGTTCTCAACAGTCAAATGCGCTGCTCTTCCAGAGCGAGCGAGATGTCTCAGTGAGCAAAGGCACCTTCCAAGCAGCCCAAGAGCCTGAGTTTGATCCCCAGGATCCACATGGTGGAAGGACAGAGCTGACTCCCAAAAGTTATCATCTGACTTCCACATGCACGCCCACCCAATGCACGCCCACCCACATGCACGCCCACCCAGTGCACACCCATATATGTGCATACCCACACATGTGCACACCCACACACTTGCACACCCACACACTTGCACACCCGCACACGTACACACTCACCCCCACACAATGCACACCCCCACACACGCACACCCCCACACAATGCACACCCCCCACACGAACACCCACACAATGCACACCCACATACATGCACACCCACACATGTGCACACCCCCACACACCAACACAATGCACACCCACACAATACACACCCACACACATACACACCCACACACGTGCACATCCACCAGAGAACTCAATACCCACAGTACTTTCTTCCGGGGTGTTGTTTTGGTTTGACAGCCTGCTCCCATTTACCAACAAGACCCCTAAAGACAAAGACTGGCTAGAGTATCACTGATGTGTTCCAAACATCTGGCATTCTAGAATTTCGGTGTGTCAGCTTATTGACCATGGTCTGATTAGAAGGTAAGTTTGTTGGCCTTCTTTTCTACTTTGCGATGTTGGTCTTGTGATTTCTGCTTGCCCAGGGTACTTGGAAAAATGTCTTGAGTATCCTTCTGAAGAGGGCGTGTCACTGGGAGCGTCTGTAGCATTGGTCATTGCTATTCTCAATCATTTTCATTTCTTTCAAAAGCTTTTGTGGGGCCAGAGAGATGGCTCATTTAAGGGCACATACTGTCAATGTTTAAAAATATATTTTTATTTTTTTTCTGATCAGAGAGTACAATAATGAGAAAAGCCTGGCTTGTCTCATTCGCCAGTTTCCGTGGTTTGAATTTCCATCATCATTATTGCAGATGTCAAGCTCCCAGCAGGATGCCTGCTCCTGGAGTGGAGAAGGGACTTGCCCAGCTGAGCGTAGCTCTGGCACGAGTGCCCCAGCACATGACTATGTGGAGGAAGACTTGCCAGAGCAGATGGTATCTGATAGGTAGTCTAGGTAACTCTGATGTTTCAACACCACTATCTTAATTAATCATGATGATAGGTGGTTGGAGTAGGTATTATCAGCATTTTACATCTGTGGAAAATAAGGCTGAGGGCAGATAGCGTAGCTGAAGTTACTCGGCATTCTACCTTGGCAAAATTCATGGCCAGCTCTCTCTCCTTCGCTTTTTAATTCTCTCCTGTATTGGGTTGTCTACACGGGGTCTTAAGAAGAGGCTTAAATTTTATTTGGAGTGGGACTCCGTGCTATTTCCCCCTCAACAAGCTGCCCTGAAGAAGGAACTGCACAAGGTGTGGCTCCTCACCCAAGGTTCCTACCCCTTCATTTCCTGCTCCTGGGCACTGTGTGTCTTCTTCTGATTTCAGAGACCAGAGGTCTGCTGGGTACCGTGATGGGAAACTATCCGTGGGACTTCAAGTGTTTCCAGCTGCTGTGTTTCTGAGGCGCCCTCTGCCTACTGGGTTCGTGGCGTATAAGATATGAGAAAAGACAATAAAACAGTGTGCCAGGGTTGGGGGAGCATCCGCTCAGCAGAATTTACATGCTGCTCTCATTTCCTTTCCTGTAGCGTCTGCTGCAGCCAAGAGCGAGTCCATCCAGAGGATGCTTCCGGAGAAAAAGGAAAGAAAGCAGAGTCACTGGTAAGGAAGGATAAGGACAGTTTTTCTGAAGCAGAGTTCAGTCTTCAAAACCCACAATTAGCCTGCTTTCTTTTAGCTTGTAAAGTCATATTTAGCTGTTCCCTGCCACCTGCACACACAGTACAAGTCATTACGCTTCCCTCCTCCTTCTGCAGAGTCGGAAACAGTCGCTCCTGCAGATTATCCAGCGGTACAACGAGATGTGATTTATACACGCGTCTCTCCTCTTCCGGGATTTTTTCTATCACCATCCCAGTTTTAATCCTGGAAACAGGGCCAAAGTGTTTAAGTAATTAGACCCTCGGCTACCGTGCAGCGGAGCACAGACGTGAACCTGACTTGGCCTCGCGTCCATGCACAAGTGTCTCGGCCACACTCTCCTGGAAGGGGGCGGTGAGTTCCACTCCCTCGGCAGCCTCTCTTGGACCCCTTCTCGGTCTTCCATTTCCACGGTTCCTTGTTTGCCTAGTCAGCTGATGCAATCTCAGTGCGCACATGGGACAAGTGGCACCTGGAGTGTGGGAAGACAGATAATTAAGAGACTTTCCACCCCCTGTTCTCTGTACTTAGACAAACAGCAGCTAATGAAGCCTGCTGACGTCTGTTGCCATCCTGCAGGAAGGAACGGTGTGCACACACCCATTTCACAGACCGGCTGGCCGAGCAGAGGATTAAGGAGCAGAACTCCTCAAAACAAATAGGAAGGAAAATCCAACACCCTGCTCCCCTGAGCTGTAAGCGCCTGCTCATCTAGATCACCCTGAGATAATGTTAGCATTCTACTCCTTCATGGGAAAGGGGCCACTGCAGTATTTTCTAGAAGGCCAAATTATCTGAAATTACTGCATGTCTCCAGACCCTTTTGGTGTTCTCTTACAAAGCAAATAATGCATACCTTTAAAAAAGTTTCCCTTATTTAGTGCGTGTGTACATGCGCACACACACCTGTGTGTCCGTGTGGAGATCAAGATGAGAACTTGTGGCAGCCGGCTCTTCCCTTCCACCATGTGGGTTCCAGGGATTGAGCTCAGGTCATCAGACTTGGCAGCAAACATCTTAAACTTCTGTGCCATCTTACCCACCCTATAATAATGAATTCTTCACCCCGAAGGGAAGACTTTGCTATTGTATTTTTTGCAAAGAAATATGGTAGCGCTGAAAAACTTTTAAAAGGCAGGTGAAAATCTCCCGGGGATCTTCAGGACCAGATGCACAGTGGCATTTGAAAAATGGAATAATAATAATAATAATAATACAGCTAATGGTGTCAAGTCAGCATGAGCTGTCGTCTGGCTCCTATGTCAAGGGAAGCCCCCCACTTCTTGGTTGAGAATGTCAAAGAGACATGTTTCCTTTTGTCTGTAGTGAGGCTTAATCAATTGGAATTTAGCTTCCTTAATAATATGGAGTATGGGTATGAGTGATGACCGGGTGGTTAAAAACACTGGCTGCTCTTCCAGAGGAGCTCTGTTCAGTTCGCAGCACAAAACCATCTCTACCTCCACTTCCAGGAGATCTGATGCCCTCTACTGGCCTCCTCAGGCACCTGCATGCAAGCTCTGCGCAGACATGTGCAGGCAAAACACCCATACATATTCTAATAATGCACACATGAGGCAATGCATGTGTCATGTGTTGATTGGTTCCACGTGTTTTTATTGAGCCTCTGCGGGATAACCACATGCCCTGTGCTAAGCCGACTCAGCAGACGTGCAGAGGGACAATCCTTCCCTTTTTGAACACTTGGGTCCAAGTGCAAAGGAAGACGTTATCCAAGTACAAGAGTTTGCTACAAATAACCATACCCAAGGTGTCTGGGAGAGAGGTGGGTGTCACCACTTTAGAGATAGAAAAACAAGACACCAGAAAAATCTAGACTCACAAATCTGGAAAACGTGGCTGCCCTTGACTTGTCTTAGGATTCAGATTCCTGCATGTAGTGCTGTGTCCAAACATGGGACTTTCTGTTCAGTTTGCACTGAAGGGCTAGGCTAGAAGTAAACAAGATCAAGAAGGTAAACAGTAGGATGAAAACTAGGCCAGCTCACAGTGGCAGAGCACAGCCAATACCAGGAGGCAGAGGGCACAGTGCTTGCCCTTAGATGCTGCGGATCAAAACCGTGTTTCTGTCCCTCTCACTTCCTATCTGGTGAGGTAAACAAGTGGCTCCCATCCATCACCCTCCAGGCACCCTATAACACACAGGTAAATGCAGTGGGGTGAGGGATGGTACCTCCGCCTGGGCTTGCTTCCTCCGGTTTCAGTTCCATCTTCGTAGTGTGCTGCTGAGGCTGGCTCATAACAGCCTGGTTGAGAGAGCTTTAGATCAGGGGACCCCGAGAAGCCAGTGAAAAAAAAGTCTCAGATCCTACACTGCCTCTGGCCTGGGTGTCTGTTCTGTTTTCATGCTCTTTCCTCACGTGCTAAAGAGCACCAGAATCATTCTAGAAATGACAAAATTAAGAAAGACCAGGACACACATGAGAATTTTCATCTGACTCCGTTCCTAGAGCCCTCTCTTGCCATATTTTAAAAGCATTTTTTGACAAACAACAACAAAAACAAACAAATCAACCCCCGCCAGAAAACAAACAAACAAACAAAAAACCCTTCTGAGCCCCAGGATGCTTACTGAGCACTTTTCTAAGTCTTGGAGAGCTCCAGCTCCTGGAGCCTGGAGAGATGGCTCAGTGGTTAAGAGCATCTACTGCTCTTCCAGAGGTCCTGAGTTCAATTCCCAGCACCCACACTGTGTCACCCACAACCGCCTATAACTCCTCTTCCAGAGCACTCAGAGACCTCTCTCTGGCCTCCCCGGGCCCTGTATGCATGTGGTACTCATATAGATAAGCAGGCATACACATATACGTATGAACAAAATAAATAAATAAAAATTTAAGAAACAAACGCGATCATGTTCGACAGGTAGTTTATACAGTAATAACCAACACTGGCATTATGACGCAAGGAGGTAGGCTTCTTTAGTTTGCTCTGCTGCTGTTGTTGCTGTTACTGTCTTTCAGGGTCTCCAGCTGAGGCTCACAAACTGGGCTGGCCAAAGGCGGAGTGAGAGAAAAGACAACAGTTTCTGAGCAGGGTTCACACAAAGAGTCACATCCGTGAGAAACTCAAGGGGCTGGTTATGACTTGGACTTACATAGCAGAGGAACAACAAACCATCAGGTGACAAGACAAAGATAAAGGATGCTGTGCTCAGAGACTCAGGGTCTAATGGAATGTAAGGGTCCAATAGTATGCCTGGCATCCCAAGGGCCCAAAGGAAAGCAGCGAGGACAGAGAGGGGTGATGGGACATAGAGGCCAGGTTCTGCTAGGGGCTGGGGTGTTGAATTATTACTAGCATACCTATTATTTGTGTGTGTTGGGGAGAGGGGTACATATGTGCCATTGTGCACATGTGAAGTCAGAAGACAACTTGCAGAAGTCAGGTCTCTCCTTCAACCATGTGGGTTCTGGGGATTGGACTCAGGTCATCAGGCTGGGCAGATGCTTTGCCTGCTAAGCCAACTTGCTGGCCCTGTGGTGAGCATTAGGAGGAAACTCATCCATAAGGCTACCACACACCCAAAGCTTCAGAGTTCCAGTTTCCATTGCCTCCCAGATCTCTCAGAAGGTATTGCTTTGTGCATATATGTACGTGCACGCGCGCGTGTACACACACACACACAGAGACAGACAAACACACAGACAGACAGATTCAGCTTGAGAAGAGAAGTCATGGGAGGACTACCTATCATAAATGAGTCAATTACAGGAGGATTGTCAGAGATTGGATTTTAAAAAAAGATTTCATTTTTGTTTTTATTCATGTATATGTGTTTCTGTGTGTGTTGGCCTCATGTGTACTGGTTCTTCAGAGGACCAGAGGGGGGCACTGGATCTCCTGGACCTGTAATTACAGAAAGTTATGCTGTGAGCCCCCTGATGTGAGTGCTAGGAACCAGCCTAAGCCATTTCTATAGCCCTAACAAAATATGTGTTTTAAGTTGGCACAACTGAATTTCTTCAACATGAGCCTCTTAAAAGTACTTGTCTTAGCAAATAAAAAAATGTCGTTTAAAAGTGTTTAAATGTTTATCTATATTTTTGAGATATAATGAAAAATATACAGCGCAGACTATGCTTTAAGTCATCTCTATAAAAATGAAAAGCCCAATGTATCTCTACTTCAAAAGTGCATATATAAGGCTGGAGAGACAGCTTTCTGGTTAAGAGTACTGGCTGCTCTTCCAGAGGATCTGGGTCAGATTCCCATCACTTAAACAGTGGCTCACAACCATCTGCAACTTCAGTCCCTGAGGGATCCTACGCCCTCTCTGGTTTCCTTGGGCACTGCATGCAAATGGTACAGATTTACATACAGACAAAATACTTACATACAAAATACATATATCTAAACAATAAGTGGATATATAAAGACTAAGAACATCTTACGTTAGCTTGTGTGTGAGGTTTTCTGATATCTGTTTCCACCTTTGTGTATACCATGCTGCTAAATAAGACTTTTCTAATTTTTTTCAATTTGGACAAAATGTTGGCTTTTCGTGTTTTTATATTTTAAATATTTAATGTATTTTGATGTAAGCCACTTTGCGATTGTATGTTACCCAGTATAATTGTGCCTTCTGTGCTGGTGTGTATTAGAAATCTGGCCACCTAAAATAATAAAAATGAATAATATATTAACCAGAGGTATTTATTTTTCTCTTAAAAAATTACATTTATTTACTGCCACGTGTTCATGACAGTGTTCATGTGGAGGTCAGAGGACAACTTTCAGGAGCTGAACTCAGGTCACTAGGCAGCAAAAGCACCCTTCCTCATGAGCCATCGTGCTGATCCAGAGGTATATGCGTAAACACATCATTCATTTCCTGTTTTCTCCATCAAAGCTCCTTATGAGTAACTGCACAGGTGGCTGTTCTCAGGCATGGTGGCCCTAGAGAATCTATTGGTCACAGAAGGATAGCTCTGTGGGGTTAGTTTGCTCTCTGACGAGTCAAGCATAGGAACTTTGTGTTGGAGGGCCCTCTGTTCATGAGGTTCTCATATCTGCTCCTCACACTCCCTGAACAACCGCTCTTCTTACAACCCACACTCACACACACACACACACACACACACACACTAACCTGCCAACCATATTCCTTTGCTTTCTTAAATATCTTATTTTTGCAAATCCTTCACAACTTTTTAATGTACGGCTTTACTCATTCATCATCTCTAGTGTTCGCTGTGTGCCTACACTAACCCCTCTGTAATGTAAGCTCCACGAGGGCAGAATGTTTAGAGCTGTTTTACTGATGTCCTTCCAGCACCCAGAACTGAGCTCAGGAAGGAGAAATGTGCAACAAATATTTGCTGAATTAAAGAAAGATGGAGGGAAGGGAGGAAGGAAGGAAGAAAGGAAAGGAGTTTTGTTAATGGGTGAGTAAGCTTTTGTAGTTAAACAATGAATACAGCAGGGTCAAGGAATTGAACATAATATATAGTTGATAAAACACTAAAGGAGTAAATCATTAAACTTTAATAAGAAGTTTTATATAGGTAGTACTGGGGAAATGTTTGACAAAACCATAAGAATTCTGTTAGCTTTGGTATCTCTGACAAACACTCAGATCTGTCTTCAAATTGATCAGGAAAATGGTTTTCATTTAAAATGTGAAATCTCTGGGAAAGAGAAGGAAATTGATGAGTGAAAGGTTGGGCCAGCAGCCTTGTAGTGTAGTGAACTGCCTTGTTAACAGCCCTGAGGCCTGAGATGGAGTCCACCTGGCCAGCACCACTCCCATCCACACCCCTGTTCCCTGCCACAGGAGGTAGGGCAGCTGAGTCAAGAATAGTAGAGAATACTTACCTTTAAAAGGAGATAGCAAAATGGTACTGAAAAAGAATCGAGGAATAAAGATAGAAAAGGTAAGCGCTGGAGAGATGGCTCAGGATTTAGGAGCACTGACTGCTCTTGCAAAGGAGCCAGGTTGGATTCCTAGCACCTGAGCCACAGTTCACAACCATCTGTAACTCCAGTTCCAGGGGGATCTGATGCCCTCTTCTGGCCCTTGCAGGCACTGCATGCACATGGGGCTCAGATGTGAATACAGGCAAAACATCCAAACACATTAAAAAAAAATAAAGAAAGAAAAATTGAGAGAAATGAAAAACCGGTCAGGGTGACCTAATTGTTTTCCACCTGACTCACACTGTTTAGGCTAGGCTAAAACATTTCATACCTGACAAGGGCCAGGAACCGTTAACAACAGGGAGAGCATAGCCTCAAGGATAGCTAAGAACTGACCAGTTAAAAATATGACCATAGTATGCTTCATCTACACACCCCAAGGACAGAGAGGAAAAGGCCAACTGAGAACATACTATGTCCATACTTCATTTGCACAATGATGTAATGCTTATTGCATTTCACACCCTTTTGTGATCATTTGCTGTCCTCAATTAGGTCTGGGTATGCAAATTAGGTGAGAACTGGTGGTCCTGCAAGATTGTCTATAAAACGTCCCGTAATCTCTGGAAGGCAGCTCCTCCCGTTGTGTGTGCTGGACAAGTTCCTTGCCTTGGCCCGTACTGGTCTTAAGAATAAACCTTGCTTTCTGCATCCAAGTCCTGGATCCCTGGTGGTCTCTTTGTGGGGCAAGAGTCTGGGCAACATTTGATGCATTGGCTGGGAACCCTAGAGACCCTCAGCGACCTCCAAGGTCTTGGTGGTTTATTGAATCTGATCGGTAAGAGAGCTCTTGTCTGTCTTTTCTCTTTCATGTTCGTGTTTGTCAGTTTCGTTTTCTTTGTGTTTTTTTTTTTTTTTGAAAGTGACGGGCTCTCACTGTGGCAGACACACTGGACAGTGATTCTGGAGGAATCGGGAGACGTCTCGACCCCTAGACCAGGTGGAGGGGTCCGAGAGGAATCCCCCCCCAAAGATTCTACCCGAGGTCTGGCTGTTCACTTTCAGAAACTTCCATACGGAATTGGGGAAAGAGAATAGGGAGGCACTTGTTGAATTTATACCTTTGACTTGGAGTGTCTTTGGGTATCTCCCACCGCAGAGGGCAGATAGTCGTCCCCTGAAATTTCGGGAAGCTGTTGTCCCTTTGTTTATTGTGTTTGAGACTGGACTGACAACAGGACTGAAAAAATGGGACAGAGCTTAAATGGGGGGGGGGGATACACAACAGGAACAACAGCACCTCGGATGCCGATGACTAGGCAGCAGCCCATCTAGGCTCTGCACCCCTAACTCTGAGCCAGGTCTGACATATTAGGTTAATTCTGGTTTTAAAAAGTCTTATTTGTCTTGTTAAAGAGTCATGTTTATTTCTTGAGAAAATTGCATATGCTTGTTTTGTTGAAATGTTAGCCTATGGTAACTGTAAATTTTGTACTTGTAATTTTTCTCTAAGCTCTGGTCACGAGATTCAGGTTACCAGGAATTTGGATGTCTTTTTGATGTACATTATGTTAAAACTGTTTTATGCTGTTCTTTATTGAAAGGCTGCACCTCAATGCTTTTATACACAAGAATGTACCTTCCTCTGTCAGTTAAACCTTGTAACTCCAGAGTCACAGAGATAAAAGACTAAATGGATCACAGGGAACAGCTGAGACTAGAGTCCCAAAGAAAGAACAGTTGCAAGGATGGACCTTAAGAGTTTAGAAACACCAGTGCCAGATGATAGTCACCAGAAGTGTCAGCTACAATAAAATAAAATAGGTTATGGAACATGTGTGCTTATAAAATGTTTTATATTGTTAATGTTTGGATTTAAGAAAGCTAAAAACCAATGGTTTAAAAAATGTCTCTCATTACTTAAGGTCTAATCAGGCTAAAAAATGTATGTCTAACCTCGTTGTCTTTGCTAATTTTGTTAAGCCTAAGCTATTTGGATAAACTGAGTCATATACACTAAAGGAACTAGTGGTTCTTGTATTAATATATAGCAATATAATACAAATTTGTTCTGTTTTTTTTTAACCTCAGAATGGCTAATTTGGTTTCTTTATTAGCTTCAATTCAAAATCATTAATTTAAAGGTTAAATATGATTTAAAAATATGATATAAAGTCCTGGTCTTATTAAAGATGCAAACTTATTGTAGACTCTTAGAAATACAAGTTAATAATCAGCCAAATTTAAAACAAGTAACTAGAAACAAAGTTTGTCTAATCAGATATATTTAGGCAGCCCTCATACTTCAGAGATCTACAAAATATGGTATTTATGACAATTAAAAAGTTTATATCAGACAGTGATTCTCAAATCCTAGCAGTGATCCAAGGTCTCCAAAGAAGATTAGGGGACACCACAATGTCTCCACCTGGATAGTGATGACGCTGACCACTGGGAAAGATGCCCCAACGCATCACCTGCTGCCAGGATCCAGCCCAAATTATGGTCAAACAATAGGACATTGGAGAATTGATTGCATCACTTTTGCCTAGAAAAATAAGGTCAGTCTTTTCCATGTCCCTCTTCCACAGGAACCTGTGGGCCTGGTAAAGCCTGTTGTTCTGATACTTCTGCCCCCAATGCTATGGAGATCAGGGTGTGACTGTTCATGGGCTGGTCCTTGTCATTTTTAATAGTTCCGAAAGCTGTTTAGTCTGTACTTAAATATAATTTATTTATCCTTCTGAGATCTCTGACAGTGTTGATGGTTAGAGTAGCCGTAGCTTTGTTAACTTGACAGCATCAAAAAATTTATGATATAAATATAGGTTACAAGGGTATAAATAATTAAAATACAAAAATATTTCAGATTTCTTTACCCTTCTGTGTTATAGTTCTGATAAGCTGATAGAGCAATGACACTTACTGTTTGAGGCGCAAGCTCAAGATTTTCTAATTATAAGTTTACACACTTTCAACCCAAATCTGTGTTGTTGTTTTTCCTAGGACTCAAGGGTGAGTCTATTTTTACTGTTTTATAGGTATCTCTTATTTGATTTTTCTATAATACAGATTTTTATATGGGCCTGAAAGTTTCAAATGTATTATCTTCCTTTAAATATATAAATTTTAACTTCTGTTCCCAGTTTGAATTTGTCTCAACAGGTTTCCCCTTGGTTGGCAGACACAACCAAGCATTAATTGCTGACTACAATCTGCTCCAAATGACCATGGACCCTGGACTTGCTGAAAATTGATGTGGACCAGTCTAGCCGATGTGACTGCTCCCTGGTCTTCAACAGAGTCCACGAACCAGATGCCCCTGATCAATACCCCATTGCCTGAATTTTCTCTTTGTTTTTAACAAGCATTTCACCTTTGTTAGCTCTTGACAACGATGTCCCAAAGTCATCTGGAAGCTGTTAAAAGAATACGTCATCTTGTAAACCCTGGTTGAGATGCGAAATCAAAAGAAAACTTCCTTACATAGAAAGACTCTGTGCAGTTTTAGGAGAGAAATTCTGTTTTTACACTAACCATTCAGGAATTATAAGAGACAATTTGGCCAAAGTTAGGGAAAGATTGGCCAAGCAGAAAAAAGAATTAGACTCTTCACAAGGATGGTTTGAATCCTGGTTTAATCATTCCCCCAGAAATCATGGCAATTACTGGACCTTTGCTTATATTACTTTTATTGCTAACTTTTGGCCCTTGCCTTTTAAATAAGCTTCTGCAATTTATAAAACACAGACGGGGGGGGGGAGGTACACTCGTATCAGTGTCACAGACCCTGACCAATTCAGAAACCCAGGACTGGATTCTAATTAGTTACATAGGAAAGGGGGGAATGAAAGAAATGAAAAACGGGTCAGAGTGACCTAATTGTTTTCTACCTGACTCACGCTGTTTAGGCAAGGCTAAAACATTTCATACCTGACAAGGGCCAGGAGCTCATAACAACTGGGAGAGCATTGCCTCAAAAATAGCCAAGAACTGATCAATTTAAAATATGACCATAGTATGCTTCATCTACACACCCCAAGGACAGATAGGAATGGGCCAACTGAGAACACACGTCTATCCATACTTCATTTGCATAATGATGTAATACTTATTGAATTTCGTGCCCTTTTGTAATTATTTGCTGTCCTCAATTAGGTCTGGGTATGCAAATCGGGTGAGAACTGGTGGTCCTGCAAGATTGTCTATAAAACGTCCCGTAATCTCTGGAAGGGAGCTCCTCCCGCCCTCATGCGTTCAGTGTGCTGGACGAGTTCCTTGCCTAAGCTTGTACTGTGTTTTAAAATAAACCTTGCTGCCGGGTGGTGGTGGCGCATGCCTTTAATCCCAGCACTCGGAAGGCAGAGGCAGGCGGATCTCTGTGAGTTCGAGGCCAGCCTGGTCTACAAGAGCTAGTTCCAGGACAGGCATCAAAGCTACAGAGAAACCCTGTCTTGGAAAACCAAAAAATAAAAATAAATAAAAAATAAAAATAAATAAACCTTGCTTTTGCACCCAAGTCCTGGATCCCTGGTGGTCTCTTGCTGGGGGGCAAGAGTCTGGGCACAACAAAACAAAGAAATCCTTTTTAAAAATCAGGCTCATAGAAAGGATTTTGAAGGAGGAAGCTGTGGCCAGCACATGAAATTCAACTTCTTCAGGAATCTAGAAGTCATAGGTGGCATTGTCAGGGATAGGAAAAAAATGGTGACCATCAGATTCGCTGGGTTTCCAGGAGAGAAGGCGAGCTAGCAGTAGGCTGGAAACATCGCTAAAGAAGAACAAAATTAAGGCAGCTTTTCCAGATCCAGACATTTGGGGAAAAGAATGAAGATGATCATAAGATATGAGAAATAAGGTTCCAAATGCCATGCTCAAAGGAGAAAGGCTCTACCATGGGCGAAATGAGCTATAAAAGGAACGTGTGGATGACGTCATGGCAGTAGTAGCCATCCCGTTGTAATGCGCTTTTCACTCAACAAATTATGAGTCAAAGTCAACTTCACTGTATTGTGTTGCCAGTTATTAGACACTGCCAGAGAACACTTATCACACATGTTAAGTTTGTTTATCTTCCTACTATCAAGATTAACTGAATGCTTTGAAATCATCTTTTATCGCTACATTCTTCCCCAAAGTTCACCCATTTTCATGCCAACATTTTGGTCACAGTTAGTGACTTGGGGTGTTTTCCCAAGAAGGAGACCCTGAAAGAAGTTTTGGGATGTGAAGAATTCATGTAAAAGATAATTCCAGGAAGGTCTGGGGATGTCGGGGTTCCATGTTGGGGTGACATCTGTCAGGGTCCAGCCTTGACGGGTTTGTACGTTCCAGAGTAGGGGTGTGTGGATTAGGCATTTTAGGCAGACAAAACAGAGATCCAAAAGAAATAGACAGAGACACAGAATAGAGTTGGGAGGGCAACCCAGTGAATATTGAATTTGCCTGCATTTATTTTCCATATGCCGTCTATATCCCAGTCTAAAAGGGGGTAAGAAGGCAAGACTTTTAACAAACAAAGTAGTTACCTCTTCAACACCCAAAACATCAAGTAACTATATCCTGAGTTAAGCATTCTGTTGCTTTGGCAGGATGTGCAGCAACCTCAGGCCAAGCATCCCATAGGCAGCCGGCTCCTTGGGTCAACTCCTGTCCTAACCTTGAAGGAGCTCACTCAAGATGAACTCTCACAGACACGTCCCCAGTCAGTGTGGAGTAGAAAATCACTCAGCTGAAATTCCATTAGGTGACTCTGTGACAAGCTGACAGCTGAAGCTAATAGAACTACAAGCACAGGAGGCTGTGTGCCGTCATTACCCCATCCAAGACAAGCTCTTAAGAAAGAAAGAAATGTACAGGTATTTGAACCCAAGACTGAAGCAAGCTGGGTGTGGGTGGTGCACACCTTTAATCCCAGCACACAAGAGGCACAAGAGGCACAGGCAGAAGGATCTCTGAGTTCAAGGCCAGCCTGGTCTACAGAGCGAGTTCCAGGACAGCCAAAGAGAGAAACCCTGTCTCAAAAAAACCCAGAACAACAACAAATGTAAATCTTACATCAATAGAACAAGTAGAGTTAAAAACCAAAAGCAAAAATAAAATGGAATGCTAGACAAATGCTGTACCACTAGCCACACTGAAGCCCCTAAAACACAATGCTAGTGTGTGTGTGCATGTGAATGCGTGTGTGTGTGTGTGTGTGTTGTGAAACAAAGCAGGAAAAGAAAAGGGAATAAAAAACAAGGGGGCATGCAGAGAATAACTTGCTACATGGTGAATATAAAAGTGAACACCAACAAACTAACACTAAATGAGATGACTGAGGGCTGAGCGTAGTTCTGCTAATAGATTGTTTGCTTAGTGTGCACGCGACCTTGTATTACATAGACTGGGTGTGGCTGCGCAGGCTGTGATCCCAGCACTTAAGGGAAAGAAGCAGGAAGATCAGAAGCACAGGGCCCTTACAACCTTCCTCTCCACTGGCTAGCTTTCATGGTGTTACAAAGTGCTACCCACACCACTGGGGGAAAAAAAGATGGACTTACCAAGCTGGAGAGATGGCTCAGAGGTTAAGAGCACTGGCTGCTCTTCCAGAGGTCCTGAGTTCAATTCCCAGCAACCACATGGTGGCTCACAACCATCTATAGTGAGATCCGGTGCCCTCTTCTGGTGTGCAGGAAAACATGCAGGCAGAATACTGTATGCATAATAAATAAATAAATAAATCTAAAGAAAAGTGAGGCCCCTGTGTGCTGTAGGAAATGCCTGTTGATAGTGATGTAGCAGTTATTGGATAACCAACCAATTTCTAATTGAATTTGATTTTGAGGGCTGCTCCAGATGAAAAAATTTGCATCGGGTGCTATAAACCTGATGTGTAATTTGCTACTGTTATGATCGTAATATAAATATCTGATATTTCCGATGGTCTTAGTGGACTCCTGTCCACTCCTTGACATCCTTCAGTGGGCTGAGTCCACACATTGAGAACCACCGCTGCTACTCCTGTTGTGCTGCTAAGTGGGCATGCTGCCAAACTACCTTCTGCACATTTCTGTTTTATGTACACAGGTAAGTGTATAGAGAAGGCTTTGCAGCGGGGCAACAGGCAAGGCACAGATGCATAACTGGCCTAAGTACCGAGACTATGTGACTGTTGGGGTACTCACCCTTAAATGGGACATCTATACCAATTCTACTGCGAGGCTCAGGGTACATCTTAGAAGAGGGGACAAAAGGAAAGAGCCAGCAGATAGGAGGAGTGTGCTGTGAGGTGTGGGCATGGCGTGGCTATCTCACTCCTGAGTTCACAGTCGCTGCAGCGGGTTGCACGAGATCAAGCTAGCCCACATCCAGTCTGAATGGGAGAGGGGCTCATGAGACTCCATTTCTACTTGAGAAGTTGCTGGCATTTGATGACAGTTAGGGGAGGGAAGATAATTTTTCATTTTTCTTGAGGGGTGTGGTGAGTGATGGACCAGCCTGACTCCATCTTAAGGGTGGAAACTATTTTGTTATAAGGTCAGAACAAGTGTATTTCTGTTTCCTGCAAAACCATGCTTTAGCCTGCTTCTGGAATTTGATGTGCTCCCCACCCTATCCCTCCTATGGAGTCTGACTCATACCTTGAATTTACCTTGATAAGATAGTATGTTTGCCAAATAATTCTGAAATGTTCAGCCAAGTTCCCATGTAACCAAAATTCTTCTGGAAATCCCCCAACCCTTGAAAATCTCCTATTCTTGTAGTTTTTTGGGCTATATAAGCCTCATTTTTTTCTATGTTCAATGTTGTATTTCCAAACCCCAATGTAGGGAGATAGCCCTGTATGACAGAAAATAAAGCTTGCTTAAAGTAACCAAAGAATTTGGATAATGGTCTTTGTTCTTGTTTGGTAGAGTTAGCAGCCACTAGCAGACAGCCCGTGCTTCAGCCCATGCTCCTACATCTGTGCACATGCAGACAGCTCTAACTGAACTTGGTGGGTTACTAAAACAAAAAGAAGAGGAGGAAGAAGAGAGAGAGGAAATGGTGGTAGAAAGGTATGGGTTAGCAGCTTGGTGAAATGGAAAGAGGGATTTGTGTTAGATGTAATCAAACCATATTGTAAATGTATACATTTTTTGAAGAATGAATTAAAAATATTTTAGTGGCACATGTCTTTAACCTCAGCACTTGGGAGGCAGAGGCAAGTGGATCTCTGTGAGTTCAAGATCAGCCTGGTCTACAGAGGGAGTTCCAGGACAGCCAGAGCTACATAGTTAAGCCCTGTCTAAAAAAAAAATAATAAATAATAAATAAAAAGGATAAGGCTATCCTCAGCTATACAGGGAAATTTGAAGCCAGCCTCTTTCCAATAAATAAATAATAAAAGAAAAAAAGGAGGGGAGGGAGGGGAGGGAGGGAGGGAGGGAGGGAGGCAGGGAGGGAGGGAGGAAAACACAGTATGCCAAAATTTGTGGATACAGTTAAAGTGGCTTTTTGGGGAAACTTTCTATCATTAAAAATTTGTATTTGGAAGGGAAAAAAGAGGAGAGAGAGAAAAGAAAGGGTCTGAAAAAGTAGCTCAGTCAGCAAAATGTGTGCTTGGCCCCAAGCTCCTATGTAATCCTCAGAACCTATGCAAACCTGCTGAGTATGGCGGGGCATGCTCATAATCCCAGCACTGCAGAGGTAGACAAACTCCCAGGGACTGCTGGCCACCAGCTTGCCTACTTGATGAGACATGGTCTAATGGTAGACCCTATCCCCAAAGAGGGGCAGTGTTTGCAAGGATAAAAACCTCAGGCACACATACACACACACTGAAAAAAAATAGATTAAAAAGAAAAATGTAAATAAGGGCATGAGAGACGGCTCTGCAGCTAACAGCACTTGTTGCTTTTGCTGAGGTCCTGGGTTCAGTGTTGAGCATGCATGTCAGGTGGCTCACCTGTCACTCCAGCTCCCTGTGACCTGTTGCCCTCTTCTGGCCTCCGCACACAGTTTATGGATACACACACACATACACAAAAGTAAAAATGAAATAAGTCTTTGTTTTGAGACAGTGTTTCTTTGTGTAACAGCCCTAGCTGTCCAAGAACTTGATTTGGAGGTCAGGCTGACCTCAAACTTCCTGCCTCTGCTCCCGCCCCCCCAGTGCTGAGATTAAAGGTGTGTGCCACCATGCCTGACCAAAATAAATATTTTTAAAAATATATATGAAAAAAAATTCTGGCTAAGAGACTACAAATAACCCCTCAAAAAAAAAAAAAGAAATAAGAAATAAGAAGGAAGAACACAATGGAGATAAGATTCAAGATTCAAATCAGTGAAACAGAGTAAAAGACAAATAAGTAACCCAAAAAAGTGGCTATTTAAGAAGTACAATAAAATTGACAAGCTTTGGGAAATAAAAGAAAACATATGGATTGTTAATGTTAAGAAGATTACAGACAGGCAGGCAATGGTGGTGTACGTCTTAATTCCCAACCCTCGTGAAGCAGAGGTAGGTGGATCTAAGTTCGAGGTCAGCCTTCTCTAGAGAGAGTTCCAGAATAGCCAGGACTATGCAGAGAAACCCTGTTTCCAAACAACAAAAAGGTTACAGACAAAAACAGTCATGGAAGCCCATGCCTGATCAGGAGTTCAAGGCCATCCTGGACTCTGTAAGACACTGTCACCCAAAACAAAAAACCAGAAGGGAAGAAATCTCAGCAGATTAAGGGCACTTGGCACCAAGCCTAATGGCCTGCATTTGAACCTCAGGACACACTTCCAATAACTTCAAAAACAGAAAGAAAAGATTACCGTGAATCTGGGGGTGCCACTTAATTGGAGTGGCTGCCTTTCATTCATGAAGCCCTGGGTTTAATACCAAGTACCCATAAATCAGGCATAGTGTTACATACCTGTAATTCCAGCACTCCAGAGGTAAGAGCAAGAGGATCAGAAGTTCAAGGTCCAGCAAGCAGATCTTCCTTCTGCTTCTCTCTTTTCCATCTCTCTCCTGAAGAGGTAGCTTTTCTCTTCCCCCTATCACCCTGTTTCTCTCTCTCTCTTTCTCTCTCTCTCTCTCTCTCTCTCTCTCTCTCTCTCTCTCTTTTCTCTCTCTCTCTTTCTCTCTCTGACTTTCTCTCTGCTCTTCCCTCTCTTCCCTTCCCCCTTTCCCTTTCCCATCCATAACCCACTAAATAAATACCCACTTTCTCCGCATGGCATGCCTATCCATCTCTGTTTCTCACCTGTTGCAGCTCCTTGTGGGACTAGTCTCTCACCCACCACCTCCCACCCACCTGGGACCCATAGAGGTCTTGGGTGGTGGGATCAGCTGCCCATCATGGCCCGCAGTAATCTCCCACCTGCCGCTGCCCTAAATCACAGGCAGTGGCCCGCTGTGCCCTGGCCAGGGGTGGGGGAACTGCACCGGTGCCACAGTGTTTTACCATTAAAGGAGTCTCTTGTGTGCACAGATCGATGGATGGCTTGCTGGCTCAGGCTGACAATGCCTGTCCAACATCCTGCTCTGATTGGAGAATTTGCTCCCCAGGGCCTATCCACTCTATTTGGTGAATGCCCTCTGCTAAAGAGAACTGTATCATGCCAGGTCATACCATGGTTTTAAGCCATTTATGCCAGTGAGCGATTGGTGAAGAGAATGAAGGTCTATTCCTTTGCCCCAACTTGGGACAACTCCTAAGAGCCACGTGGGGCCTTTACTGAAACTGTATTACAGGTCAATTTATGCCTCTGTTTAATATTCTTCTTTCTTTTCCCTTTCATAGGTGTTGACCTTCAAGCACTCTCTGATGAATTCCTTGCATACTAATATCTTCCTCAGAGCTTTGCAATACAGCCTGAGACATAAACTTAAACATCTTTGCACAGATATTTATTGGTGGGACCAGCACGGAGAAGGAGGAGCACAACGTCCCTTGTGTAACCTAGAAACTATCTGCAATTGATACCTGCTGGGGAAGGGAAATCAGTGCTCTCCAGGGGAGTGTCCCTGAGTATCTCAACCCCTCTCCAGGCAGGGAAGGCCTCAGGCCCAGGAGCAGTTGGCCAACACCAAACAGACTTCATGCTTTGTTTCTGTGCACTTTTTATGTGTTTAGTTTTTTTGTTTTAATGATTTCTTTCTTTGTATTTTCTTACCTATTTTCTTTTAAGTTCTTCAATTTGATCTTTGTTATTTGTTTTTCCAGTTCTTTTGTTTTTTGCTTTGGTTTTTTTGAAAGAGAGAGGAAGAGCATGAAGTTGGGAGGGTACAGAGATAGGGGAGATCTGGGAGGAGTTGGGGGAAGGGAAAGAATATGATCAAAACATAATGTATAAAAAATTAGGCGATGTTTCTTTTTTTTAATATTTATTTATTTATTATGTATACAATATTCTTTCTGCATGTATGCCTGAAGACCAGTAGAGGGCACCAGACCTCATTACAGATGGTTGTGAGCCACCATGTGGTTGCTGGGAATTGAACTCAGGACCTTTGGAAGAGCAGGCAATGCTCTTAACCGCTGAGCCATCTCTCCATCTCTCATTTTTCTTTCTTTTTGAAGAAACATCACGGGGGCTGGAGAGATGACTCAGCGGTTAGCAGTGATTGCTATGCCAGCACCAAGGTCTGCGTTTGTATCTGAGCATAGACATAAAGGTCCGATGTGGTCTCATATAAGCCTGTAACTCCAGCACTGAGGGGGATGGGATAGGAGAACTACTGGGGCTTGCTGGCTGCCACCCTAGAAGTGTGTGTGTGTGTGTGTGTGTGTGAACTCCTGCCTCGAAGGAACAAGGCAGAGTGAGAGAAAGACACCTGATACCCTTCTCTGGCCTCCATACACCTGCCGACGCACCCACACAGACATGTATCACACACACACAATTTTAAAAAAGAAAAAGTGAGTGCCAAGGGACATCTTGGAAGAAGGTACCATAAAGAATCTAGAGGCAGAAGATTGTGCTGTGAAACACTGTCTTCCGGATGTGGTATAGCCATTGAACTCACGAATGTATAGTATCTAACCAAGACCAAGCCATTCAACATGGCACCATGGTTGGGGGATGGGCTCATGGATCCCCACCCTCCCTAAAGGGCTACCAGCAGTAACTGGTTGCCCGGGTAGTCACAGTTTGTTTGAGCTGGGAATCTTGGCACAAATAAATTTTAGTTGGTCAAATACACAAGAAAGACATGTAAGTGGTGGTGGGGCTTGTTGGAAAAAAGAGGAGGCTCAGTGGGAGTGGGAGGGGTAATAGAGGCTGAAATGACCAAAGTGCAATGTATACATATAAACAATTGTCAAAGGATAATAGATTAAACACACATTTAAAAAATAAAGAAACAAAAGACAAAATCGAGCTGGGAGCAAAACAGGAAAAGAGCACCGGGCAGTGATGGTGCACAGCTTTAATCCCAGCCCTTGGGAGGCAGAGGCAGGGGGATCTCTGTGAGTTCAAGGCCAGCCTGGTCTAGAAGAGCTATTTCCAGGGCAGGCTCCAAAGCTACAGAGAAACCCTGTCTCGAAAACCAAACAAACAACCCTGATTGCTCTTCGGGCTGATGAGGGAGGGGGACTTGATGGGGGGGGAATGGGAGGCGGTGGCGGGGAAGAGAAAGAAATCTTTAATAAATAAATAAAAAAAGAAAAAAGAAAAACCAGTTATTTAAATAATATTTTATTAACATGCTGTGAGTTTATTTGTTCAAATGCATTGATGAATAAATAGTTTAAAGTATTCGGCAAAAAAAAAAAAAAAGAAAACCAAACAAACAAAACAAAAATAAAACAGGAAAAGAGAGAAGACATCTGGCAGAGGGAGGAGGCACACCATCGTTGACATAATTTTAGGTTGCTGAGGTAAGGCCAGGAAAACCTCTCCTCCTAAGCAACATCGCTTCCATTGAAGGTCCCTTGACATAAGGGAAACAGTCACGGTTTAGTTTCTGCTCTTGGAGAAACAGGAATCTTTTGCTATGAATGTGGTTTGTTTGAGCTGGAAATCTTGGCACAAATCAAATAAAAACAGAACCTGTGTACACAAGTAGCTAACTTGACCGAGTGTCACTAATCTATACTAAATCTAGGCTCAGGAATAGAAAATAATGGCTTTTTTCATCATTCATTCTCATGAAATCCGTAACCTAAATTATCTTACCTTGTTACTCTCTTTCCTTACGCTACAAAGGAAGCACTGAACCCGGTCTCACTGTCTTCAGTTTTCTGGATCTTGTCTGTCCATCATTTAGCATTGTAGAACAGGGTTTGTGTTGTTTTTGTTTGTTTGTTTTTCGCTTCTGCTTTTGTCTATTGACCCAACACTAGATATGAACCAGGCTTTGATTTTTTTTAATTTATTTATTTATTAAAGATTTCTGCCTCCTCCCCGCCACTGCCTCCCATTTCCCTCCCCCTCCCCCCATCAAGTCCCCCTCCCTCATAAGCCCAAAGAGCAATCAGGGTTCCCTGACCTGGGGGAAGTCCAAGGACCACCCACCTCTATCCAGGTCTAGTAAGGTGAGCATCCAAACTGCCTAGGCTCCCCCAAAGCCAGTACGTGCAGTAGGATGAAAAACCCATTGCCATTGTTCTTGAGTTAAAACTTACATGGGCTGGAGAGATGGCTCAGAGGTTAAGAGCACTGACTGCTCTTCCAGAGGTCCTGAGTTCAATTCCCAGCAACCACATGGTGGCTCACAGCCATCTATAATGAGATCTGGTGCCCTCTTCTGGCATCTGGCATGCAAGCATACATGGAAGGAATATTGTATACATAATAATAAGTAAATAAATCTTTAAAAAAAAACTCTCATTCAAAGACTTTATTTGACACCTCTGATGCTACACAACACATTACACACACTGTACTGGTATCTTCCCAACAACACAGCACAAAGACCACACATTAATCTATTAAACGTAAGACATACCATTCGTGGTCTTCAAACATTATTGTACTTTAACTACTATAGTTCCACAAAGCATGCATGAAATAAACTCTTGACCAGATTTTGGGTTGTTTGGTTTTTTTTAAGATTGTTTTTATGTGTGTTAGTATTTTGACTGCCTGTGTGTCTGTGCACCATGTGTGTGTAGCACTCTGGCAGGTCAGGAAAGGGCACGGGATCCTCTGGAACTAGAGTTACAGAAGATTGTACCATCATGTGGGTGGTGGGAACTGAACACAGGTCCTCTGAAAGTACAGCCAGCACTCTTAACCACTGAGTTGTCTCCCCAGCCCCTGCAGTTTGGGCAGGCAGCTAACACCTTAAGCAGACATGACTGTCCTAAGTTGCCTATTGGGTAGGACTTTTACACATATTGCCTCTGCTTTTAGTGACTGCAGAACTGGAGAATATTGTCCTTCCCCAAGCTTCATGATGACAACCATCAATAAGGAGGTGAAACTTGTGACCCACAGGGGTCAGCCCATGAACTTCCTGTGCTTGCGGACTTCAGAGATCCCTTGGGTGTCAGGTGTCTTCTGATAGCTTTATGGGATAGGTCACTGAGTATAACATCAAAGCATGCATTTATGTATTCTATCAACACAGTAGCATCCACCTCCCTGCTTACTAACAGACTGCAGGCTTCAGCAAACTCCAGGTGGTTAACACCATCGTGCCCAGGCTTGCCGTAAGATGGGCCCTGAGGGAATGGGCATTTGAGGACATCACAGCAAGCATGAATCCTGATAATGACATACTCTTACTTGGCCTTGCACGCAGTCAGGTGGGGCAGAGAGCCCTGTGGCACCCCTGTTGCTGGCAGCACTGGGAATCGCTGCCAATGCTGTGTCTTTCATAGCTCCAATCTGTACTCGCGTTCACCCATCTCCTGTCACCCGATGGTTGCTGCCAGGCAGCAAGGAGGCAGAGCTTGGTCTATCTGCTCAGATTTACTGAGACACAGTGCCTTTCTCCCACGCCTCCCTCCCAGCCTTTTCTTGGTTTTGTTTACAAGACAGATATTAAAAGGCTAACCATAGCGTAGTCTTCCAGTAGAACAGCAGGAAATATAATGGCTTTTCTTCCTTTCTGGTGACTCCCATGGTAGAATGCCAGCTTGAAAGGCTTCTCTTGCCTTAGATTCTTAGATGTTGTCAACAGTTTATTGGTCTTGGTCTGGGAAGACAGGTCAGTGGAAACAGCACTTGTCCCATAAGTGTGAGAACTCCTATCTGGATCCCCCAAGCCCGTGTAAATGCCAAACAAGCATGCCTGCCACCTGTAATTCCAGCCTGAGAAAGTAATGGAGACAGAGGATCCCCAGGACAGGCTGGCTAGATTACCCATCTCTCCAAGTTCTGGGTGCAACTAAGAGACCGTGCCTCAGTGAATAAGGTGGGAAGTTACTGATGAAGACTCTTTATATCTACCTCAGAAACCTACACTCACACACACATACTCTCTCTCTCACACACACACACTCACACACACACGTGAGCACATGCACCTACACAAATCCAAACATTTATACACATGGATAAGGCACACACACACATGTGAGCACATGCACCTATACAAATCCAAACATATATACACACATGTAAAACACACACACGTGAGCACATGCAGTTACACAAATCCAAACATTTATATACACATGTACAACACACACACACATGAGCACATGCACCTACACAAATCCAAACATTTATATACAGATATACAACACACACACATGGCATATGTAGCTCCACAAATTCAAACATTTATATACACATGTACAACACACATATGTGAGCACATGCACATGGAGCTATACAAATTTGAACATTTATATACATATGTATAACACACAATGCACACACATGCTTTCATTTGTCTTAAACCAATCATGATAGTCTGTGTCTGTAATCCCATAAACCAAGAGGTGGAGGCAGGAATATCAAGAGCTCAGGGTTCTCCTTGGCTGTATAGAGTGTTCAAGTCCAGGTCAGGTTACATGAGACCCTGCCTCCAAAAGAAAGGCTCATCGGTGCTCTCTTGAAGATTAGTTGGAATGTGGAATCTGAAGCGAGAACCGAACCATGTGTTTTTCTTACCTTATCCCATTTAAACCTGCCCGTCTTCCGGTAGCCCTGTAATCATCCCCTTGCTTGTCTGAGAAGATCCTGCCCTTTGGATCTGAAATTTGCATACATAGTCACACTGCCCAATATTTCTGCAGATAGCACAAGTGAATTCTTTCTACACCACCCACCTGTCTACGGTGCTTAGTTGCAGAAAGCCCAGCCCCGTTAGCAGTTTCCTCACAAACGCTGGGAACTGCAGTTCCCAGCAGTTCTGTTTCTCTTCTCTGATATTTCACAGGCCACGCCTAACTCCTGCTACCACCTCCCCTCAGTTTGTCCTCTTCCACCTCCTCACAATAGCCTGGAAAATGGGTCTGAGGTTACAAGAATGGTACTTCACCTTGAAGAGTAATGTAGGATTAAGGTGGGGCCTTGAGGCTCCTTTGTAATTCGGTGATGGAGAAAAAAAAAGCAAGAGGATGAAATGCTAACAGCAAGCAAATGCGTGCCAAGGGGTCATCTCTGGAGGGTAGGCTCTTTTAGAACTAAGCAATAAAATTGGTCATCGCTAGGATAAACTGGGGAGCTGGCTCTGCAGTTAAGAGTACATACTGCTCTTGCAAAGGACTTTAGCTCCCATGTCTACATCAGACGGCTCCAAGAGCCTGCAACTCCAGCTCCCGGGGATCCAGTGCTCTCTTCTGGCCTCCCAAGGCATTTACACTCAGATATGAACATACCTCCACACAGGCACATATAGATACATATAAATTCTTTAATTTAAAATTAATTTAAGAAAACAATCCTTGATTTGAATCTTGGGATTTGGAGGTTTTCACCAAGAGTAGGAGTGGGCAGTTGTGGTGGCGCACACCTCAGGAAGCAGAGGCAGTTGGATCTTGGCAAGTTCAAGGCCCGTCTGGTCTACAGAGCGAGTTCCGGGGTCCCCAGGGCTACACAGTGAGACCCTGTCTCAGAAAAGCAATAACAATGATAAAGGAGTAGGACTTAGTCATTTATTTATCATTATTTACCACTTATTCAGTTTTTCTTTGATTGTAGAAAAATCATCCTCTGAGCAAGTTTAGAAAACACAAGAATGGGGAAAGGAGAAGCCAGGCTGAGGGAAGCCATTGTGGCTGCTGTCATTCTTCCTCCCACCCAGCCTGGCTGCAGACACGCTATCAAAGCCGGGTGTCTTCATGGCCCTTGTGTGTTTAATACTATGTCATGAACACTATCCATGTCTGAAGGAGTATTGAAAACACAATTGTAAGTCAGACATGGTGACACATGCTTATAATTTCCACCCTTGGGAAGCTGAAGCAGGGGATCACTGTGGGTTCAAGGCCAACCTATGCTACACAACAAATTGTAGGAAAGCCTGAGCTACAGAGGAAGACTCTGTCTCCAACATTATTTAATCCAGTTTAATCACTGGAGATGACTCAGTAGAAGAGTACTTGCCTACCATGTGTGAGTTCTATTCCTTCCTTCTCTCTCTCTCTCTCTCTCTCTCTCTCTCTCTCTCTCTCTCTCTCACACACACACACACACACACACACACACACACATCACACACACACATACACACACAGTGAGGGGCACAGTTTTTGTGGCTACCTAGCTCTTAGATCACATGGTAATAGCTAGAAGCCACTGGACCAAAAAGAAACTCTTCATCTCCAAGGAGCATGGGGGTTTCCAGCGTCAGGCTGCTCAAATAGACATCTCCAAAGAGTCTAACACAAACATTTTCCAGGCTTTTTCTGAGTTCTCACAGACTGGGTGCAAGAATATAGAGCATTTGAAAGCCAGTTGGAAACTATTTCATACGACTAAATCTGCTCATTTGCTGACCTAGCAATTCCAGTTTTAGGCATATGTGCTTAAAGAAAAATTTTTTTGCATGTGCACACAAGAAGAAGAAATTCAAAGATGCTCGTTCCAGCCCTGCTTAGAATAGCCATAAAGTAACCGTGAGTGTCGCCAGCAGGGGGTGCAGAGTACATATGACAGCGTTCACATGATGAGATACTGGAGTCACTAAAAGAAATGAAACTAACTATTTGAGTGATTGCTTTTGAGACAGGAGCTCCTCTTGTAGCCCTGGCTAGCTTAGAGCTTACTATGTAGACTAGGCTGTTCTTGAGCTATCAGGATCCTCCTGCCTCTGCCCTGCATGCTGGCATAGCAAGTGTGTGCCACCAAACTTGGTGAACCTGTTTATTCACATGCCCAAGGCAAAGGATACAAATGACAAGAATCAATAAATGCCATCAGAGCTAGTCCTCAGGCGAGAATGTATGAAATGCAGGCTAAAGCTTGCTCAGAACACTTTTGTGACAGCCATTGTCTCTGAGGAGGTAAATAATAGGAGGAAGAGATTATCCACTTTATCTGCCATGTACTGCATTGTGCTTTAAAGGAGAGGCAAACACATCATATCAAGTAAGGAAGTAAATAAATGAGTGAGAGATCAGCAAATAAAGCAAACCCTTGTGCACTGAGATCATATGCAGCAGCTACGTGAATCCTTCCCCACTATGGTTACTACTTTTAACCTGTTTATTTCCTCACAAAAAAGGATAAAAATAATTAACACACATTTTCTCAAATTCATACCACTATTTCTGCATGTTTAAGAACATTGTTTTTTTGCCGGGCGATGGTGGCGCACGCCTTTAATCCCAGCACTCGGGAGGCAGAGGCAGGCGGATCTTTGTGAGTTCGAGACCAGCCTGGTCTACAGAGCTAGTTCCAGGACAGGCTCCAAAGCCACAGAGAAACCCTGTCTCGAAAAAAAAAAAAAAAAAAGAACATTGTTTTTTAAAAATAAATGATTTAGGGGCTGGAGAGATGGCTCAGCAATAAAGAGCACGGACTGCTCCTCCAGAGGACCCGGGGTTCAATTCCCTGAACCTGCATGGCAGATAACAACTGTCTGTACTCCAAGATCTAACACCCTCACACAAGCAAACGTGCAGGCAAACACCAATGCACATAAAAATAAATAAATTTTAAAAATAAGTGATTTATTTATTTATGAGACAGGTTCTCACTGCCAAGCTCTGGTTGACCTGGAATTCATTATATAGACCAGACTGGCCTCAAATTCACAGAGATTCACACAACTCTGTCTCCCAAGTGCTAGGATTAAATGTGTCCACTACCATACCTAACTAAAAGAATTTATTTTTAAATTTTTAATTATGTTATGACTGTATGCATACATGTTCATATGTATGGGTATGTGTACGTGAGTGCACTGCCCTCAGAGGCCAGAAGAGGGCATCAGATCCCCTGGAGTTGAAGTTACAGGTGCTTGTAAGCCATCCCACGTAAAGTGCTGAACATAGGCCCTGTCTTCTAGAAGATCAACAAGCATTCCTATCTCTTGAGGGTCTGCTAGGAACATCCTAAAGGGCAAATCTACCAATAAAAAGGGGGAAAATCTCTTTAAAAATGCGATAGTAAACAGATCAGGAAAGGATTTTCTGTTTCTAGCATACTAGTTAAAGAAGGCAAGCACACTCTGCTCATCCTCAGGTAGGCAGTACTGTGGCAATTCGGTCAGGCTTCACAGCAGGCAGGGACAACAGACACGGGTGAGGCAAGAATGAAACTCAGCCCTGCTTGTTCTCTGAGATTGCTAATAAATTTTTAAAATTGCATGAGTTTGGGAGCTGCAGGAATGACTCATGGATTAAGAGCACTAGCTGCTCTTGCAGAGGACCAGGGTTTAGTACCCAGCACCCACATGGCAGCTCACAGCCATCTGTAACTGTAGTTCTAGGGGATCCGATGTCTTTTTCTGTTCGCCCAGGACACTAACCAGGCCAGCAGTACACATGCGTACATACATGCTGGCAGATACACTTGATATGTGAATCTAAAAATAAATAAATCATAGAAATTTTATGAATGTCCTATTGTTAAGCCTATATACCTAATTTTTAATGGTTTCAAATCACAGTATAGATGAGTATCTCTCTTTTCTTTAAAAATCTTGTGCGGTGCATGTGTGTGTGTGCAAGTGTGTACACACACTTGCAGTGGCCATAGAAGGACTCTTCTTGTCTTCCTCTATCACAGCCTACCTTATTTTTGTGACAAGGTCTTGTCTAGCAGAGCTCCTGGGATCGGCCTGTGTCCATCCATCCCCCAGTGTCAGGGTTACAGGCGAACAAGGTGACACACACTCAGCTTCCATGTGAGAATGGGGATTTGCAATCAAATGAGCTCAGTTCTTTGCTTCCACAGCGATTATTCTTACCCACGGTGCCACCGTGCCAACCTCTCTACTACTTTCTGCTTTTTTTTAAATCAAGTCCTACATCATTCCAAGATGAGATGGCAGGAAAGTGTGGTGACTCAGAGAGCGCGGTGGACTGTCTGTCTCCTGGAAACTGCTGAGGAGACAGCAGAGAGTGAACGCAGGGAAAATGACTGGTGTGGTGGAGTCCCGGAAGGTTTCGGCACATCGGTGTTAGCCTCGTGGTGTTGGGAAAACACAACCGTCAGTATGAATAAATCATAAGAAAGAGAGAGTTGAAAACTACAGAGGGAGACAGGAAAGTGGTCTCTATCTCTCCCTTCCAAATGTTCAAGTCAGGGCCCTGCTATGTCGTCCTTGGATGGCTCAGAATCTGGTATTGAACTTGTCACTCTGCTTCCCACGTGCTGGGACCCCAAGCATGAAGCACTCGCTGTGTTAGCTAGTTTTATGTCAATTTGGCACAAGCTGAAGTCATCTGGGAAAAGGGACTCTCACCTGGGAAAACGCCTTCATAAGATTAGCCACTGGCAAACCTGTAGGGTGTTTTCTTGGTTAGTAATTGATGTGGGTGGGCTCAGCCTCCAGTGGGTGACCACTCCCTGGGCAAGCAGTCCTGGGATCTATAAAAAAGCAGGCTGAGCAAGCCAGGAGCAGCATCCCTTCCTCCAGGACTTTTGCTTCAGTTCTTACCTCCAGGCACCTACCCAGAAGTTCCACGCCGTGGACTACAAAATAGAAGCTGAAATAAACCCTTTCCTCCCCAAATTGCTTTTGGTCATGGTGTTTTATCACAGCAACGAAAACACTAAGAGAGCCACTGTGCCCACCTTTTTAAAAATCTCTTGGAAAAACTTGTATAATTTTTTTGTTTGTAAAAATTGTTTGTATAATATAAAACAGGATTAACTGTTTGTGGGTTTTTTTATTATTTATTTTTAACTTCAGCATCAGGGACCAAAGAAACCACAGACTTTCTGGGGTTGCACATCCATTTGTGAGTTCAGTGGCATTAATACAGCTCTGTACAAAAAAAAAAGGGGGTGAAGAATTATGTGAAAGTAATGGTGTCGCTGCTTGGCTTTGTTTGTTTGTTTGGTGTTTTCCTTTAAAACAAAAGAAAAAAGCCTTAGACTAGACAAATGGCTCAGCAGTTGGAGGCACTGGGTGCTCTTCCAGAGGACCTGGTTTCCATCCAGCACTCACACGGCAGCTCACAAGTGTCTGTAACTCCACAATTACACTTCTGAGGGATCCAATACCCTCTTCTGGCCTCTGTGGATATTGTACATACATGTTACACACACCTCAGAACTCAGTAGGCAGATACAAGACAGATCTCTATGAGTTTGAGGCTAGCCTGATCTACATAACAAGTTTCTGCCAGTTTCTGCCATAGCTAAAGAGTGAGACACAGCAAGACCCTGTTTCAAATGCGCAAATCATTTTGTAAATTTTTTAAAGACAAAAAAAATAAAATAAAATGAGGTCTCAGTACATAGCCCAGGCTAGCCTCTAACCATGACTCTCCTACTTCAGCCTCCTGTAAGCTGTGATTATATTCATAAACCACTATGCCCAGTTTGCATCATGTATGCAATATTTAAAAGGGATGTGGAAATATAAATAAATAAATAAATAAATAAAAGGTACATGGAGACTTCCAGGTAAAGATGGTGGACGAGAAGCTTTTCATTTGACTGATGAAGAAGTGTGGAAAAGACGAAGCCACACCAATGCCTGCTATCTTTGCTCAGAGAAGCTTCTTTTTGCAATGGCTGCCAGACTCAACACTGGTCCAAGTACCGAGACTACATGACTGTTGAATGAGCGGCTATAAACTGGACGTCCACATCATCCCTCCAAGGCTCAGGGAATGTTATGAAAGGAGGGGCAGTGGAAGGGTGGGATGTACTGAGGAATGCTGACTCCTGGGTACCACACAAACTCACATCACCTGCATTATCTGATCAGGGTGTTTACAAGGTTGGACTTGCAACGCCCTGTCACAGAGCAAGGAGGGACTCATGGGGCCCCGCCCCTCCAAGGAGCTATTGGTAGTTAATAGTACCCTATATGACTTGCAGATTTCCATTATATCCTGGCAGCTACAACTGTATTGATCTTGGAAATTGCCATTATATTCTGTTTTTGATAAAGATATAAAAGTCTGATTGCTCTCAATAAAATTGTCACAGCCTTGGTTGTGCTGTGGCCCCTACACCCTGATTTCATTCCTTGTAGCTATATCAGGTGACCTTGGCTTGGTAAGTAAGTGCAGGTGCTTACAACACCCTGTATCAATCAATCAATCAGTCAATCAAACAATCAATCAAATTGAGAGTAAAATATAATAAAAGTAAACTTTTTCTTTTGAGACAGGGTTTCCCTGGCTATTCTAGTACTGGCACTATAGATCAGGCTGGCCTCGAACTCAGAGATCCGCCTGCCTCTGCCTCCCAAGTGCTGGGAGTAAAGGTGTGTGCCACCACTGCCCCAGCAAAAGTAAACATTTATGAAAAGGGGTGGGGTGGGTAGAGAGATGACTCTTACAAAGGGCCTGAGTTCTATTCCCAGCAGCCCCCTCCTCAAGCGGTTCACAACCATCTGTAACTCTAGCTCCAGGGGATGTAATGCCTCTGGCCTCCACAAGCAACTGCATTAAAGTTCACACATAAAAATGAATAAAGAAACACACATACATAATTAAAATTAAAGTTAAAAGTGGGGAGTGGCTGAAGTGATGGCTCAGCAGTTAAGAGAGACAGCTTGCTGCTCTTCCAGAGGACTGGAGTTCAGTTCCCAGCGCTCACACCAGCTCACAATTGCCTGAAACTACAGCTCCAGGGGGACCCAATACCCTCTTCCTGGCTCAATGGGCACCTTCACTGATGTCTCCTCTCTCTCTCTCTCTCTCTCTCTCTCTCTCTATATATATATATATATATATATATATATATTTCTCTCCCTCCCTTTCTCTCCTTCCCTCCCTCCCCCTCTCTCACACACACAGAGACAAATAAATAATATATTATATAATATGTAGAAGAAGGCAAATAGGTCCATATCTATCGCCATGCATGAAACTCAAGTCCAAGCAGACAAAAGACCTCAACATAAATCCAATTACACTGAACCCGATAGAAGAGACAGTAGGAAGTAGCCTTGAACACATCGACACAGGAGACCACTTCCTAAATGTAGCACCAGTAGCAACACAATAAATGGAACCTCCTGAAAAAGAAAAGGGGAGGTGATGTGGGATTTCCCTCTGTATGCTGTGAATACCATTGGTTAATAAAGAATCTGTCTTGGGCCTGCACAGAGCAGAACTTAGCTAGGCAGGGAAAACTAAGCTGAATGCTGGGAGAAAGAAGGTGGGGTCAAGGAGAAGCCATGCAGCCCTGCCGGAGACATATGCTGGACATTTACCTGGTAAGCTACAGCCTTGTAGCGATACGCAGATTAATGGAGATGGGTTAAATTAATATGTAAGAGCTAGCCCAAAAGAAACTAGAGTTAATAGGCCATGCAGTAATTTAATTAATACAGTCTCTGTGTGGTTATTTTGGGTCTGAGCTGCTGGAAGGCCAGGAGACAAGCAGTCTCCTGCAACAGCCTAGGCCTACACTTGCCTAGAATTGTCACAACACACAGTGGGATGGGCCTCCCTATGTCAATTGCCAATTATGAAATGCCCTACAGACATGCCCACAGGCAAGTCTGACTGAGACAGTTCTTCAGTTGCGGGTCTGTTCCTGCTGCCTGCTGATCCAGATGTACAACTCTCAGCTCCTTCTCCAGCAATGATGATAATGGACTAAACCTCTGCACCTGTAAGCCAACCCCAATTAAATGTTTTCCTTTAAAACATTTCCATGGCCACGCCTGTGTTCACAGCAATAAAACCCTAACAAAGAAAGAGTTTAACACAGCCAGAATAGAACCAGGCCCCAGAGTCAGTGGAGGAGTTCTTTGATACCTTCAACTCTTTGTTGTCATTCTGTGGCATACCAAACCTTCCAATATTCAGAAAATGCCGTCAAGAGCTAGCTGTCAATCACTAAGACCCTGGTCAGCATAGTTCTTTTTTTGCAGGGCACTCTGAGAGTCTGTAGGCGTTGTTCATATCTAGACTAAGCCCTAGGGGGTCTCTAGATGAGCATAGGCCTGGCTCAAGTGTCATGTTTCAGAATCCTGATTGTAAAAATTCATAATTGGCTCCCTCCTTAAAAGCAGCAAGTATGATGGCTTGCCCTCTCCCAAGAAGTGTGCACTATGCAAGAGCAATGCAGACCAAGATTTATTGCTGTAGAGAAGGGGGATTTTAGAGGACCCTGCATAACCTGTCAGTTACAGGACATGGAGTAAATCCTGTGCACAGAAGCCAAGAGGGAAGGAGCAGATCAAAGCCAACACGGAGGGAAACACATGCCCGTGCTTGCCCCCCCCCCATCATGCTTCCTAGGGGACTTTGAGGATAATCGCTGGTGACATCCGGGCTTTCCTTGGGACACAATTTGAAATACCTGACCTTATTTCTGAGCTGGGCGGAAGCCAGCATTGCAGTTCTGCTCGGCTGGAGTCAAATCCTTTCCTAGCCATTCCTCTCGCGTGAGTTGGCAAGGTGTGCTTTGAATTCTCTGTCCCACTTCTGCAGAATTAGCCCAGATTCATCTGAACTTGTCTCCCTTTGGGGATGGCAGCGTCAGGGGAAGCAGTATGCACCCCTTAGTTCCCGGTCTCTCCCTGCTGCATGCTTGCATGCTTGCATGCTTGCATGCTTGCCGTGTGCTCGGCTTCTTTGCAGGTTTGTTCCCTCCATCTGGTGGACGAGCCTAGCTTGGGGTGTGTCTCAGTTCCACACGTGTTTTTTGAGTAATCACTGAGGGTGAGTTCCCTGTAAATGCTCAGATTGGTGCTGAGACTAAAGGGTGTGTGTGTAGCAGGGATGGGAGGAAGGAATGCCGCCTGTGCAGGAGACCTGACTTCAGGTTCTGGGTCAGTAGAGATCAGCAGGCAGGTCTGAGAAGGTGACCTCAGGGGCCTGTAAGGCTCAACCCCAGCTCCTCCCCACCAAAATGGAGCAGTTAAAGACTCCTCCCATCAGACTAGGAAGGTAGAAGGTGTTCACCGTGCTAGCAAGAGGCCTCCCTTCCATTTCCAGGACCCAGGTAGAAAAGAAAAATGAGCAGGTCATGGTTGCAGGCATTGTAACCCCCATGACTAAAGAGGAGAAACAGGCGGATTCCTGGAGCCTACTTGCCAGTCAGCCTACAGCCTAGCCTACAGGGTGAGCTCCAGGCCAGGAGGATGAGATGGTTCCTGGTAAAAGCACCTACCATGCCAGCCTAAAGACCAGAGTTCAATCAGTAAAAGCCATGTAGAGATAAAAGAAGAGAACCAACTCCCCAGAGTTGCCCTCTGAGTTCTACATGCACCCCTCACACCATGCCCCATGCATAGACACAGTCTCACATAATAATGATGAAGTCAGAACAACAACAAAAATGGCCAGCGCCTGGGAATAGCGCCTGTGGCTGCCATCTTCTTGCTCTGAGGTTCCCAAATGCTGGAGTTACAGGTATGAAACTATGTGTGTATTAAGCCGGGCAACGGTGGCTCATGCTTTTAATCCCAGCACTTGGGAGGCAGAGGCAGATGGATCTCTGAGTTTGAGGCCAGCCTGGTCTGCAGAGCGAATTCCAGGGCAGCCAAGATCACAGAGAAGCCCTGTCTTGAAACAACAACAGCAACAAAATGTACGTTTAATATTGTGAGGGTCTGTGTGTGGGATGTGTGTGGACTTGTGGGGCGTGTGTACAAAAATATGTGTGTGGGGCTCAGAAGATAACTCTGTGGAGTCGGGTCTCTCCTTTTCCCTTTCCATCAGTTCCAGAGATCCAAGTCAAATCTCCAGGTGTGCAGAGCAAATCCCTCTGCTCACTGTGCTGTCTTGAAGGTCAGAATTCTAGCCTTCTTGTTGCCCAGGATGGTCTTGGACTCCTGATCCTCCTGCCTCCACCTCCCAAGACCTGGGATTATAGCCATGCACCACCCCTGGCTCTGACTCAATCTCAATAACACCACTGCAAGAAACCACTGACAAAAGAAGTTTTTGGCCAGTGGAATATTTGAGTTGGAGGACTGTACAATCAGATTCCTTCTGTATCACTTGATGATTTTAATTACTGACCATTTCAAGACATTTGTGCAGCCATGTTTTTTTTTGTTGTTTGTTTCCTAAAACATTATGACAGCCAGGTGGTGGTGGTGCATGCCTTTAATCCCAGCACTCGGGAGGCAGAAACAGGAGGATCTCTGTGACTTGGAGGCCTACAAAGTGAGTTCTAGGACAGCCAGGGCTACACAGCGAAACCCTGTTCAAAAAAAAAATTATGATAGCAAGATTTCGCAGAGAAAATTTTCTTTCCTAGACAACAGAATTTTTTTTCTCTTCCCGAGCTGAGGGTGAATCGGCTGTGATCTCAGTGTTGTTAATAGAATGTTCCTTTATTTATTTATTTATTTTAGGAAAGAAATTAATTGAAGGTGGGGAAAGTGTAGGTATGTAAAGGAAAATGCTTTTTGCACAACTGTCAAGTCCTTTGGGAGGCTCTGCAGGTTTACCCAGCTCTCCTGGGTAAGGGGAGGGGGCTGGGTTGAGTCTCTTTGGATTTCCAGCCTCTCAGTACTGTTCAGAATCTATTCTGTTCAGAATCGCTGCAAAGACCAGGCCGTGTTCACCTGACTTCCAAAGCCTCTCACAAAGCCTGGCACACTGTGGGGCCTCGCCGCTTGCTTCTTGTGACTGAACTTGTCATTTCCCTTCTCTGTGGTAGTCCCATTCTTTCTGATTATAGCAAGAACCAAACGTTGACATTACTGTCTCACGATTCTGTTTGTCAGTCTCAAAATCATGTTCGTAAAGCATGGCCATCTCAGTCATCTCTGTGGCTGCAGGGCACACGCTTCTGCTCTGTTCATCCGTGTTGATGGCTTCGCTGAGCTGGACCAGTTCATTGACCCTCTAAGCATTATTTCCATCTACATTCTGAGTGGGTCCGCCCTCCTTGTAGCTTTGGCACTGAATTCTAAATACAATTATTTATCATTCATCTAGCCTTTGGCACGTAAGGTACCCCATGTCTCAGTTTCCCCTCTTAACAGTAGGGCTAATGATAGGCAATTCCCGCTTTGCTGCGTTGTCACGAGAGCTGGATGTTAAGTGCAGCGCGCTGGAGGTGTTATCAACACCCAGCCAGCAGTGATGGCAAGACAACAGAGCTCCATGGAAGTTAGAACCTCTCCCACAAAGGCCATGTAAAATGATGAATCTGTGCTCTTATGTTAGGAACCACTTACAAAATCGTCTTGGGCTAATACATAATATTCAGAATCCTGCTAAAGCTGCGGGTTCCAGCCAGCAAGATGGCTCTGTGGGTAAGGGCACTTGTTGCCCAGCCTGAGTTCAATCCCTGGACCCCACGGTGGTGTAAGGAGAGGAAAGACTCCTGAAATTGTCCTCTAGCTCCCCTTGTGGCTAAGGCACATCTCTCTCTCTGTCTCTCTCTGTCTCTCTCTCTGTCTCTCTCTCTCTCTGTCTCTCTCTCTTTCTGTCTCTCTCTGTCTCTGTCTCTCTCTCTCTCTGTCTCTCTCTGTCTCTCTCTCTGTCTCTCTCTCTGTCTCTCTCTCTGTCTCTCTCTCTCTGTCTCTCTCTCTCTGTCTCTCTGTCTCTCTCTCTCTCTCTCTCTCTCACACACACACACACACACAAATGAATAACTAAATATAGTAGCCACAGCTCTTAATAGCTTAACTAGCTCACTAGCCTCTTCATCTCTTCATTCTTTTTTTTTTTTTTGAGGGGAGGGGCAGTGAGAGTTCAAGACAGGGTTTCTCTGTGTAACAATCCTAGCTGTCCTGTTCATTCATTTTTTTCAATTTCATTTGTCCAGTGAATGCTGGCTATATATGCTTAGATGTGTGCTCATTCACTGGCCCCTGTTAGAACTATCAGAGGTCACATGTTTAAAGAAAACTAACTCTACCTGCACTATCAACACCTCAGTTAGGGGTGGGACTTCCCTGCCCTGTGCATTGTAAATACACCTTGCAGTTTCCGTATTGACCACTAGATGGCAACGCTGGTTCAAGAGGCGTCTGTTCCTTGACAAGAAGAGCGCTGGCAGGGATGAAATCCACGATTGCTGCTTGACAAGGCACTACACTTTCAAGTCAAGCACTCTTGCCCACTGTGGCTACAAATTCAGAAACGTGTAAATGTCTAAGTATTTTTAAAGGATACAAGCCAGGTCAGTAAACGGAAAGGCAAAAGCCTCTCAGTGTATGGTGGCCCAAGCCTGAAATCCCAGTACAGGGGAGACAGAGTTCAGGGACAGGACAGCCTGGACACAGCAAACTCCAGTCTAGCCGTGGCTGCATATCGATGCTCGACATATGAGGGGCGAGGGGAGGAGGAAGGGAAGAAAGGGAGAGGAGAGGTGGGAATTGGTCAGAGAGACTCTTCCCTGATTGGTTAACATTAACTTTTGTTCGTGTGTGTGTGTGTGTGTGTGTGTGTGTGTGTGTGTAGTGCTGGCTGTCCCGGAACTCGCTCTGTAGACCAGTCTGGCCTGGAAATCACAGAGGTCTATTTCCTTGCCTCCTACATTCTGGGACTAAAGGTGTACGCTCCCATCACCACACGGCTTAACTTTTCGTACCTGAGAGGAGTTCTCTGGTGTCTGTATATCTGTCTGGCTGGAGAAACAGCTCAACAGTCCAGCCGCTACTGTTGCTCTTGTAGAGGACCCAGGCTCCTTTCCTGCACCCACATGATCTGTTACTAGAGTTCCAGGAGATCCAGGACTCTCCTCTGGCCTCTGAGGGCACCGCGGATACACCGTATGTGAGTAAACATTCATACACATCAAATAAAAATAAACAAAGCTCTAAACAAATTAGTACGCTTCAGCGGCTGAAGCGACTCAGTGGGCAAGGATGATTGCTTGCCTAGTCCTACACCCTAACCTATTTCCATTCCCTGGACCACACAGTGGAAAGAGAGGACCAAGCCTTGGAAGCTGTTCTTTGATCACGACAGACATACCATCGGATATGTGCACACGTGTATTGCCCAATAAATAAGTAATATGTAATTTAAAAATTAGTTTGAACCACAAAGTGACAAATGGTAACACTTAATTGCAATTTTGCTTCAATACTTAGCCACCTTTTTTTTAAGTATTGTGTTATATAAGAAATGATCTTTCTGTGTAATCCAGGCTGGCCCTGAACTCACTGTGTAGTGTAGCCCAGGCTGGCCCTGAACTCACTGTGTAGTGTAGCCCAGGCTGGCTTCAATCTCCCAGTGATCTTCCTAACTTGACCTCAGAAGTATTGGCAAGCATGAGCCAGCATGTCCACTTAACCATCACATTTTTCAAATGTTTCCATAGGGCAGGTTTGCTTTCACATTAGCGTGTCATGTCTACTGTCCCAACCTCCTACTTTTTTTTTTTTTTTTTTTTTTGGATTTTCGAGACAGGGTTTCTCCGTAGCTTTTGGTTCCTGTCCTGGAACTAGCTCTTGTAGACCAGGCTGGCCTCGAACTCACAGAGATCCGCCTGCCTCTGTCTCCCGAGTGCTGGGATTAAAGGCGTGCGCCACCACCGCCTGGCTCCTCCTACTTTTTCAGGTGAAGAGAGAGTCTTCCTCTCTAAGCTGGAGTGGAAGTGTGTAGACCAAAGGGTGGCAAGGACAGAAGACATGCATGGCGTCTCTGATCACTGAGCCAGAAACCCCAGCCTCCATTTTCCTTTTATTTGCTTAGAGGTATTATTAATTTTTAAAATTATGTATATGGGGGGAGGGTCTGTGCACAAGAGTGCAGGTGTATGTGAGAATCAGGGCAATGGACCCCCTGGAGTTGGAGTTATAGACAGTTGTGAGCTGCCCAGCATGGGTGCTGGGAACTGAACTCTGGTCTTCTGCAAGAACTGAATGTGCCCTCAACCACTGACCCATCTCTCCGGCCTCAACACTAGCTTCGGTTTTAGCAGTGTTTTCAGGAGGGCTTCTGTCCTCTTCTTACGTTAGAAGAATTTATAACTCCGTGACCGCCTTGAAACCTTTGTAAGGTTGGCATTTAGTTAGTTTTGGCTGTACTGTTAATTACAATGAAGTAAACAAGAGACGGGAGCAGGACGAAAACATCAAAGAGAAAGTCGAAAGTCTCAGAGGACAGCAGTTTCACTCTGACAGCTGTTGCTGGCGCACGCTGGCGTGTAAATGAAAGCTTTGAGAGAAGGTCACGTGTAGCCCAGGCTAGATTTGAACTCACTACCTAGGGGAGGATAGCCTTGAATGTCTGTCCCTCTGACTTCTCCCTCCTGTGAGCTTCCATGCCTGGCTGCTTGCTTCTTTCTATAGCAGGAGATGTAGATCAGGACAAGACCTGGGAGCTAAGGTGCCTCAAGGGCAGGCAGTCTCACAGAGGGCCGATGAGGTGCCTAAAACAAGGCATTGTGTTCTCAGCACTGAGGCTCAAACCCAGAGTTGCGCATTTGCTAGGCCAGAGCTGTAAGGCTGAGCCAGACTCTTAGCCCCTTCGGTTACTTTGTTGTTTGTTTAGTTTTTGAAACAGGGTCTCATCCATCCTTGTGTGGCCTGTAACTTATTACGTAGAAAGAATGACCTTGAACTCCTGATTTTCCTGTCCCTACCTCCCCGAATACTGGAATGATAAGCGTGTAATGACTCAAAAACCCTTTCCAATTTAAATCATTTAATGCAATCTGCATTAAACCTTGCATCTGCACTGCTGTTGCTATTGCTGTAGTTGAGTGTAAATATACCCAGGCAGACACGAAAACAAAGTCTCAGGTTGCCCCACGTCCAGCTGCTAGCATCAGGGTCCCTGTGGCGATAGACTCTCTCCTTAGGCAAACCTCTATCAATGGCCTATCTCCCCAGCCCAACTGTTTTGACCTCAAGTCATTCCTAGCTATTATTATTAGATATTTTGGGGGGTAAGGGGTGTGCATGTGCCAAGACATGTATATGGAGGCCAGAGGTCAATTTACAGAAGTTTTCTCTCTCCTTCCCCCATGTGGGTCCCAGGGATCGAACTCAGATCCTCTGGCTTGACAGGAAGCATACGTCCCTGCCACACCATCTCAACACCCCATTCCTAGGGTTCTTTGTTTCAATTTATTTATATATTTATTGGGGATAGAGGTCAAGTAAGGCACAATGAAGGTCAGAAGACAACTTGCTAGGGAACAGGCTGTCTTTATCCCAGGAGCCATCTTATCTCCATTCCTAGGATTTATTTATTTAGACAAGGTCTCTCCCACGTAGCCTTGGCTGGCCTGGCATTCACTGTGGAGACTAGGTTGGCCTCAAACTCTTTGAGATACTCCTGCTTCTGCTGAGGATAAAGGCGTGCACCAGCACAGCCAACTCATTCCTAGGTTTTAAAGGAAATTTTTAAGATTCCACTTAATTTTTTAAAAACTTCAGGAAAAGGAGTGTTAGATAGGAGATTAGTTTTTCTAGTGCTAGAGAAGGAAACAGTCAGCCATGGCAGGCACACACCTGTAATCTCAGCAGAGAAGGTGGAGGCAGGAGGATCAGATGTTCAAGGTAAGCAATGCAGTGAATTTTTGGCTAGGCTGTCACATGCAAAACCTTGCCTCAGAAGATAAATAAAAAGAGGAATTCCCCTAATTTTCATGTCCTTGGCTTTGAAGGTTATTTGGTTTTTGCTTCCGGTCAAGAAATTCTTTGAGTCTGAATAAACTGGAAAAATCCTATTTACTATAGGTAAACATTAACCAGCATATCAAACCTCAGTCATTAGCAAATAAGAGCACATGGACTCTCCCTTCCTGTTCCCAAGAAGACACGGAGAGAAAGCCAATATAAAAACAGGTGAATTTCTTCTGGTCTTCTAAAACAGGGTAACTTCCTCTTTCCTAGTTTTTCTCAAGAAATAAACCAAATAATATGATTAGACATTCAATTATTTTTTAGTATAATAGACTTCCTTTAGAGAGCCTACCTAGTCCAGGGCTGGAAAGATGGCTTAGTGGTTAAGACAACTTGCTGCTCTTTCTGAGGACCCAAATTTGATTCCTAGCACCTATGTAGGGCAGCTCACAACCACCTGTGACTCCAGCTTCAGGGCATCTGACACCTTCTGGTATCTTCAGGTACCACTTAGGCCTCTCTCTCTCTCTCTCTGTCTCTCTCTCTGTCTCTCTCTCTCACACACACACCACAAATAAATAAATAATAAATCTTAAAAATCATCTCCTGAAGATTTTAGACAGACGAATGAAAAACAGGAAGACAAAAAGATGACAAGCAAACATGTGTTTGGAGGTTGTTTGCTTGTTTGTTTGTTCGATATATTATATATCTAAACGCTTAGCCATGTTGCCAAGATTCTCTATTATGTGTGCTCAATCAGTGGACCTCAGTATCTTCTGCTTGATCTGGGCAAATATTTTGCCAGCATAAGAAAACAAACAGCAGGTCCTTCCTCCCTCTCTTACCTTCCTCCTTTGGATTCTGTTCTCCGTCCTATCAAAGAGCAAGCAGGTGGGGTCAAGATTCCTCCCTCTCCACTCTCCACCAACCCGATTATGGATTGTAATCAATCCATCATAGTATCCAGTTAAAGTATGCCCAGAAAGCAGCCATGGGTGGCTGGTCCGTGGACCTTTGGAACTCTGAATCACCTCCTTGGAATGGAAAAGATTGTAAATATGTTCACGCCCACCCAATCCATCTTCCCCTGGAAAGTGTCGTGAATTGAGTGGGCATTTCACCACACTGGCCTTGCCTTCCTGAAACAGCTCAGCTTTTCTTGGGACAGAATCGGGGTAATCAGGTTCAACCACCAAGAACCTTTAAAAAAAAAAAAAGGCTTGGGACTCTCTGGTCTACCCATAAAAGATGTAGCTACAAGAGAGAGATATTCCTTTACTGAGGGACTGATATGTTGGTAGCTGGCACTGAGAGCAACCACTTCGTTATTTCTGTTGGAAACCCACCCTGAACTTTTCAGTGAATCAGCCCTTGTCACGTCATCCTCAATTGTTTCATTTGAAGACTTGCTGTCCTTTAACTCACTGTGTGCTCATTTAAAATGTATTAAAATGTTAATATGACTGAGTAGTATAATAATTACATATGTTCAAATCAATGCATTTACATTTTTCTCATTATTCTAGAATTGCTTCCTGAATTGAAATCATTGTTCATTTAAATATATACACATATGTATACATGCATATGCACATGTATACGGGGGCATACTTATTTATCCTTTTAGTTTATCCTGTCATAGTCCAAAGAGATCGTTGAAGAAGAAAAAGAAGCAGTCAAAGGAAGGGGAGAGGACAAGAGAGCAAAACAAGAGGGTGAATATGATCAACATACATTAATACATGCACAAAAATGTCAAAATGAAAACCACTGTGTAAAATAATGTGTATTAGTGAAAAACTGTGATCAGTAAGATGACTGTGGGGAAAAAGAAATTTCCACCATGATGACCAGAGTTCAGTCTCCAGAATTCATATAAAAAAAAACATAAATTAGGAGCTGATTAAGAGTATATATTGTCTCACTCAGAATGATATTTTCTAATTCCATCAATATGCCTACAAATTTTATGTCACTGGTTTTAACAGCTGTGTACTACTCCATTGTGTAAATACACCCCATTTTCCTTCTCCACTCTTAGGCTGAGGCGCATCTAGGTTGTTTCCAGGTTCTGGCTACTACAAATAGAGTTTCTATGAACATAGTTACAAGTTGAGCAAATGCCCTTAGGATATGATTGAGAATCTTTTGGGTATATGCCAAAGATTAGAATAGCTGGGTCTTGAGGTAGAATGATTCCTAACTCTCTGAGAAACTACCATACTGATTTCCAAAGCAACTCTACAAGTTTGCATTCCCACCAACAATGGAGGAGTGTTTCTCTTACTCTACATCCTCTCCAGCATAAGCTGTCATCAGTGTTTTTGATCTTAGCCATTCTGACAGGTGTAAGATGGTATCTCAGAGTCATTTTGATTTGTATTTCCCTGATGGCTAAGGATATTGAACATTTCTTTAAGTGTTCCTCAGACATTTGAGAGTCTTCTGTTGAGAATTCTCTATTTAGATCTGTACCTCATTTTTAAATTGGACTATATGGGTTTTTGGTATCTAGTTTCTTGAGTTCTTTGTATATTTTAGAGATCAGTTCTCTGTCTGATATGGGGTTGGTGAAGATTTTTTCCCATTCTGTAGCTGCCATTTTGACCTATTGACAGTACCCTTTGCCTTACAGAAACTTTTCAGTTTTATGAGGTCCCCCTTATTGTCAATCTTAGTGTCTGCACTATTAGTGTTTTATCTGGGAAGTTGTTTCCTATGCCAGTGTGGTCAAGGGCTTTCCTACTTTCTCTTCTATCAGGCTCAGTGTGTCTGGATTTATATTGAGGTTTTTGATTCGTTTAGACTTGAGTTTTGTGCAGGGTGATAGATATGGGTCTATTTGTCTTCTTTTATGTGCCCACATCCAGTTAGATCAGCATAGTCTATTGAAGATGCTTTCTTTTGTCCATTGTATAATAATTTTTCTTTGTCAAAAATCAGATGTCCATAGGTGTGTGTATTTACATATGGGTCTTAGATTTGATTCCATTTATCCACCTGTCTGTTTCTATACCAATACCATGTGGTTTTTATTACTGTAGCTCTGTAGCAGAGCTTGAGACCAGGGAGAATGATACCTCTAGAATTTCTTTTATTGTACAGAATAGTTTTAGCTATCTTGGGTTTTTGTTTTTCCATAAGAAGTTGAATATTGTTCTTTCAAGTTCTGTCAAGAATTGTGTTGGGATTTTAATGGGTATTGCATTGAATCTGCAGATTGTTTTTTGTAAGATGACCATCTTTACTATGTTAATCCTACGAATCCATGGGCATGGGAAATCTTTCCATCTTCTGATATCTTGGATTGTAGGAGTCAGAGGGGTCAAGAACATCATTAAAAAAATACACATAATCAACTAACATGGGCTCATAGGAACCCACAGAGACTGAACTGACAACCAGAGAGCCTAACAGAACAGACCTAGGCCCTCTGCACATTTGTGACAGTTTTGTATCTTGGTCTTCTTGTAGAACTCCTAATATTGGGAGTAGAGACTCTTTCTGATGCTTTTCTTGGCTTTTTGGACCCCATTCTTTATATGGAGTTGCCTTGCTCAGCCTTAATACAAGAGAGGTACTTAGTTTTACTGCAACTTGACATGCCATGCTTTGTTGATCGCATGGGAGGCCTTTCCCTTTCTGAACAGAAATGGAGGAGTGGATGGCAGAGGGGGTAACTGGAATGGGATGGGGAGTAGGGACTTGGAGGAGTGGAAGGAAGAAAAACTTCGGTCAGGATGTAAAAATATATATATAAATAAATGAACCCCCCCCCCACACGCATGTGTGTATATTGCCCTCTCAGAGAACCTGAGTCTGATTCCTGCCCCCACATTAGACATCTCACAGTGGCCTGTATCTCCAGCTCCAGTGGGTTTGTTTTGGCCTTTGAAGAAACCTGCACTCACACACACATATGCACACAAGGACCCAGACGGATACATATAACAATTTAAAATAATAAAAATAGGAACTAGCTAGATGACTAAGTGGTTAAGAACACTGGCTGATCCTCCAAAGGACCCAGGTTTGATTTCCAGCACCCACATAGAACCCATAGCTGTCTATAACTGAGGTTCTAAAGGATCCAATAGTCTCTTCTGGCTTTCTCAGGCACCAGGCATAAAAGGGGTACAAAAGCCAGGTGATGGTGGCATACAACTTTAATCCTAGCACTCAGGAGACAGAGCCAGGTATATCACTGTGAGTTCAAAGCCAGCCTGGTCTACAAGAGCTAGTTCCAGGACAGGCTCCAAAGCTACAGAGAAACTCTGTTTCGAAAAACTAAAAAAAAAAAAAAAAATGTGGTACACAGACATACATGCAGATAATACACTCATGTTCATAAAATAAAGGAAAAAATTAAAACAGCAGTAAAATTAAATATTTTTAAAGGATGGATGTGGTGGTGCGCATTTGTGATTCTAAGGCAAGGTGGGAGGTAGAACAGGTGATCCCCCAGAAGCCCATGAGCCAACTAACCTTGAACATGAACCATGACAAAATCAAGAGAGAGCCCCCCAACTCAACAAGGTGAAAAAGGTTGACTCCCCAAAGTTGTCCTATGACCTCCACACATGCACCATAGTACAAGCTCACAGGCACTTACACACACATAGGCATCATAAACCCACATGTGTGTGCACACTCACTCACTCACTCATGGAACCCCTTTCCAGGGTCTACCCCGATGGTTGGAACTAGAAAAGACCATATTGAGTGAGGTGGACCAGATCCCCAAAGACAAACGTCCAGCCTCTTGCCTGAAGCTCCTAGCTTCAAATCTTTAGATGTAAGTATATCACCTACAGGAACTGCAGAAACCAAAAGGTAAAAATTGACCTTCACGGAGTATGGGAAGTAGGTAGAGAGAAGAGAGTAGCCGGTTACGAGCGATCTGATAGAGGAAATGGGAAAAACTGGGACAGGGCTGTAATTAGCAATGGGGAGGAAGATAAATACGGAAGAAGAAGGAAGGTACACTAATAATAAGGATATCTTAAGAAAAAGATAAGGAACCATACAATTAACTATCTACCTAAAAATACTTATAATATACTTAAGTCACTGTACAAATCTATACATATAGTTTAAATAAAATTTTCTTGTCTTGGCTGACAATATTCTCCCCCAAAACCAAAGACCATCTACCAAAAATCCCAACACCAGGCATGAGAGGCCCTTTTTAGAGTTATTGGTCAGGGTTGTCCAAGAGACTCTCCAGACATTCTATGTTATTGCTGCTGTCCTTTGATGCCCCTAGAGGTAGAAGGTAAATCCATATTGCTGAAGATACCATGTACTTCAGACAGAGTTTACAGGCCCTTGTGCCAGAGCTGAACTGAAGCCTCCTGTCTGGGGTCTAAGTTTCATGGCACCGGAAGGCACCACGCAAGCTTCCAGAGGAGAGGAGTAACCAGCAGTCCTACCCAGCTAGGTGCCTATGAACGGCAACAACCAGCATGGGACAATGACCCGAAGGGTGCAGCGGTGGCATGTGTGTCTTGGTTGTAACCAACAGCTCTCTAATTGGACTTTAGAACCACCCAATAAGAGGGAAGTCTTGCCTGGTACTGGAAACTTAGGCAAGAACCCAGAGCTGATGAAGTCATGGATCTTAGAAGAGAACCAACAACCAGCACTTTAGTAAAGAGAATATTCCCTAACTACATTCTAAACATTTGCTCTTCTACTCGTAGAAAAGTGAGATCCTCATCCCACACCAAGGAAAATTCTCTTTGCACCAGATGATGAGCCAAGTCCCAACTGCTGTATTTACATCACAACTCCTGTACCTAAGGCTCAGGGATGACTGTGAAAAAGGAGGTGGAAAAAGAGAAGAGCCAGAGAACCAGGGAGTTTGCTGTGACACTGTGTTTCCCAGGAATGTCGGAAGCCACACCCATAAGGTCTCACCAACGTGACTGCCTAAGCATGGGCTTAACAAGGACAACACTATGGACTGAGGTGGGAAGGAGCTCAATAAGCCTCAACCCTTCACAGAGAAATGCCAAGAGCTTCCCCAGGGAACACATCGACTGGATAGCCAGTGCCACATGGTCATCCCTGAAAAACGTGTACATGCAAGCAACATACGAACTACAGGCCAAGCAGTTGGTATTTAGGTATAATATAGATAGATACATATATATGTGATATATGTATGGATGTAACAACAATTAATGAAAAAAGAAGCCATGAGATTTGAAAGAGGGTAAGTAGGGATATATGTGAGAGTTTGGGAGGAGGAAAGAGAAGGAGGAAATGATGTAATTATATTGTACTCTCAAAAAATAAAAGACATTTTATATATATATATATATATATATATATATATATTTATATATGAAAACACAAAAGAAGGAGGAGGAGGAAGAACTCAGGCATAATGGCACCTGTAACCTCCAGTCACTAAAGTTGCTGAGGTCCTTGGAGTCAGACCTGTGCTCTGGTAGCCCTAACAAGGTAGGTTTTCTTGCAATGTCATCTGAAAGACTGTCGACTATGAAATCTGTTGCAGGAAGATGAGTTCATCCTCTGGCTGCCAGCCAGCTTCAGCCTCTTCCTTCACTCAGCATGGGATCCAGTTTCTTAAGGGTCACTGTCTCAACAGTCCCATAGCCAAGGGGAGGGGTACAAGGGTCCACTTTAGTATCTGTCTCCTGCTGTCAAGACAGTTACATTGGGGAGGCTGAAGCCAGAAGCGGGAGTTTAAGGCCACCCAAGTCCCATAACTGGAGTCCACCTCAAAGCACAAATGATGAAATTACACAGTTAGTAGAACCACTGGCCTTGGAGCCCAAATTCTTTCCCAGGCTTGCTTCAAAAAAAAAAAAAAAACCAACAAAAAACAAAAACAAAAACAAAACTCTGCTATTCAAAATAAAATAAAGTAGCTCCACTCAGAGAGCAGTCACTGATTTATACCTTTAATATCTGGGCTAGTCAGCTTTATTGATCAACTTGACACAACCTAGAACTACCTGGGAAGAGAGTCTCCATGAGGGATTATTCATCTCAGGACAGCCATGGGCATGACTGAGATTACTCTCCATGCTTATGACTATCTATGTGACATGACCCATGTCTCAGAAACGATAGACTTGGGAGGGAGGTACAAGCCGAATAAACCCTTTCTCACCTGCGTTGCTTCGTGTCAGGATACCTGTCACAGCAACAGAATGGAACTAGGACAGTCTCTTTCCCCTAAATTATCCTCTTCTGTCAGATGGCTGGCTACTCTAGCTACTCGGAAATCAACAGCCTTAGAAATCATTAGCACAATCAGCTGAGGCCCTAATGTTGCCAGACCTGTTTCGCTGCCTCCTGTCAACACGTTCGGTCTGAGGATGGCAAAAGTGTTACAGTCATCCCGGCTTTGAGCTGCAAAAGGTTAGCGCTCAACCAGACTAAAAGGAAGTAACTGGAGGGAGCAGGACTTTGATGAGACCGATTAAGGAAAAGCTATTTCCTCCTGGTAACACAAGGCTACTTTTATAATCATATTTTTCTTTATTTTTTATTTTCTCTTTTCTAGTCTTATTCTTTCTTTCTTTTCTTCTTCTTTTTTTTTTTTCAGGCTCTCACTGTGTGGGCTTGGCTGTCCTGAAACTCCTGAGGTCAACCAGATTGATCCGAAACTCACAGACACACCCACCTGCCTCTGCATCTGGGATGACGGGAGTCAAGCTGTGTGCCTATGTGCCCAGCTTTTCTTTCTTTCTTTCTTTTTTAAAGATATTCTTGTTTTTGAAATTGCTTGTATGTGTGCATGTGTGCGTGTGTGTTTGTGCATGAATGCAGGTACCCAGAACGGGTGGCCAGATCCCCTGGAGCTGGAGTTAGAGGCAGTTTTGAGCTGCCCAGTTGTGCGCATGGAGTGCTCAACTCAGGCACATGGCAAGACCCATACTCACTCTTAACCCTTGAGCCCTCTCTGCAGCCTCAGCTCTTTAATGTTCTTGATTTTCGGTCAAAAGCGTGAAATCTGAGCTTTAATGTCAGGCCCTGGTTGGAGACATGGCTATGAACTGAGGGAACATTTTGTGATTACTATCAAGCCGAGGGATTTCTGGGAAAGAACAAAGACATAGTGTTGATCCTTCCTTTTGGGAATTCATCCCACAGGCCTGCCAATCACCTGGATAGGAAAATGCTCCTCAGGAAAGGTTCCGTGGGATCCAGACACTCCGGAAAGCAACGGAAAGCCGCCTAAACAGATGGCTCGGCAGGGCGGTCTCTTTAGCCATTGTTCATTTTCTCTCTTGAGAATGTGTCTTCTCCAGTGTTCCCTGAGGCCACCACCCTCTATCACCCTTATGATTGCGTCACATTACTCTGTAATAAATCTTAGGTGTCTACTACACTAAGCTTTGTGTGTCTTATCTGAATTCCTTTCCCTGAGATCACAAGACCCAGGCAGCCCAGGGGAATCAAGAGTGAGACCCTTCTAATGTAAACCGTGTACTATTATGTCTCTGCATTTCATAGCCAGGTCTGAGTCACCGTGCACATCCAGTAGTTTTCCATGTGTGTCTTCCTAAAGGAAGCCTAATGAGCATCCTTCTCAATATTGTTACTCAGCTACCATACAGCAGCCCCGAGGCAAGTTTGCCTGATGTAAGGCCGTCATGTTCTATAAAGGTCCTCATTGTTGGACACTCTTCCCACCAGGTGTAAACTGGCCTTAAGCTGGCTTTGCCAGTGACTATTTCTCAAAACTGTGAGCATCCAAAGACAACACTAGGAAAAGAGTTATCTTACATGTGAATCCTGCCTTACCAGTGAGCCTGTCAGACCCATTCTGAGGAGTCCCCGGGCCTTTGGCTGTTCTTTGTTATGCTGAAAATGTACCTGCTGTCTTTCTAGTCTGAGGCTACCCTGGAGAGGTTTGGCAGGTGACTCAGCTTTTGCAAGCTTAGTTCCCAATAGCCCAGAACTATGAAGCGCCTGTAATTCCAGCTCTAGGAGATCCAATGCTCTCTTCTGACTTCTATGGGTATCTGCATACATGTTCACATACACACATGCACACACAGACACAAATAGAAACAAATGTTAAAAAAATTAACACACATAAGCCCTAACTCCCTGTCTTTTTCTTGTCCCTTTCTAAGTACTTCTTCGCCCCCTATGAATGCTTTCTGCACTTAATTTTTCTAGCATATGTTACTGTCACTATTCAGTCACCAGTCCTAAAATCTACAGTCGTCCCTGACATCCTTCACCATAGCCAACAGGCTCCCAGGGTTAGCTCCCCCACCCCTTTAAAGTCGGGGTCTTGTCCTGCATATTAGTAGCATACACCTTTAATCTCTGTAATCGGAAGTCATAGGTAGGCAGATTCCCGAGTTTGAGGCCAGCCTGGTCTACCTAGCAAGTTCTTGGACAGCCAGAGCTTCATAGTGAAATCCTGTCTCAAAAAAAAAAAAACCTAAATAAATAAACAAACAAAAACAGGGTCTTATTGCACACAGACTCACCTCCAGTTTGCTATGTAACACAGCATCCACAAACTCCTTTTTAAATTTTATATTATGTTTGTTTATTTAGTAGGGGAGGATGTACATCGCTGTGACATGCATGTGGAGGCCAGAGGACAACATCATGAGCTGGTTCTCTCCTTTAACCGTATGGTACCTGGGAGAAGAACGCTAGTCATCAGGCTTGGTGACAAGTATATCATTGGCTGAGCCACCTTGCTGTCCCTGTCCTTGAAATACTGAGTGTCCCATCTCAGCTTTCCACATGCTGGTATTACACATGTGCATTGTTTATGTAGTTCTTCTGGATTAGACCTAAGGCTTCATGCGTGCTAGGTGAGCATTCTACCAACTGAGTTACAACCCTAGGCCCACCTTTCCTTTTCAATGTCTCCTTTATCTTCTTTTTCACTTCCTTTCCAATCACTCAAAGCAAAATCTTCATTTTATCTATTGAAATAAACTCCCATTTTCCTGCCTCAATTTCTCTCTTTTATTCTATCACTTTTGGATCACTTCATAAACTCAAAAACACTGCATAAAAATCCTCATCTACTGTTGGAACCAGGCTGTGCCCTGTCCTGACTTACCCCATATTGTACAAAACTGCCTTTTTGAGCCTGTGCCTTGCTCTGAAAAACATTTTTTTATTATTTAAAAATTTCATGCATTCATATGATGTGTTTTGACAAATGCATCCCCTATTCCCACCTCTCTAATTCCTCCTTGATCTTCTCCCTTACTTTTTACTCCCAACATTATGTTCTCTCTCTCTCTCTCTCTCTCTCTCTCTCTCCCTCTCTCTCTCTCTCCCCAACCTCGAGTCTACTAGTGCTGCCTGATGTTATTCGGGTGTGGATCCATCTTCTGGAATATGGGCTGTCTATCAGTGTCCACGTTCCTAAAGAAACCCAACTCTCACTTGCCACAGGAACCATCAACGGTGAATGGATCCTCGGGCATGGATGGGTCTTCATGAGCTCCTTCCTCCCATATACTGGGATTTTGTCTGCCTTGATCTTATACAGATCTTGTGCATATGACCCAAGTTGCTCTGAGTTCATGTGTGCAAGAGCATTGTCATCTCTGGCAAATATGGCTTTTCTGCATCTGTAAGAGACTCCATTTTATAAGCAGTATTTTTGTACTCCGTTTTGAGGTGAATGACTCTGCACCCTGGTGGACATGTGAATGGCTCCATTTGACTAACACCCACACAACACAGACTTATAAATGAATCATTCCTGGAAGAAGAAAGGGTGCCACCCAATATATTTATCAGGGTGAATTGTACCTGGGAGTACATGAGTGTATTAAAATTGTATCAGAAAACCAGACCCCAGAATTCCAGACACACCAGACTGAGGGAAAGGTTCTTACTTAGATCCCATAAAGAGGTGGATACCTAATACTGTGATGAGTAGGGCCCCCACCAACCTGTCATTTGATAACTCAGTATGTGTGTCAAGGGACCAACAGGCAGAGAATTACCAAGCGCAGCTTGGTCATTGTTGTTGGCATAAGCTACTCAAATTGCTGTTTGTCGCTCTTCTGCTTCACCCATTGGATCTCTTATCTAGCCATCCATCATCTAGCCAGTCAGTCACCTGGACCTGGTTTTGGCTTCATAGTGCCACCCCTCACCTCTGCAGCTGGATCAACGATGCAGCGCCCCTGAAATCCATGACCAGGCAGCATCTCTAGCTGATCTCCAGTTAAGGACTCTGTTCCCATCTTGATCAGCTTCCCTGCTTCTCCAGCCTCTGAAAACACTCATACTCTGCTGTAGCCTCTTTAACCCCTTAATAATCATTCTGTGACCTACACACACACACAGAAAAGAGAGATAGAGAGACACAGAGAGAGAAAAAAAATGGTATTTATAGCTATGCGATGGTGGCACACACCTTTAATACCAGCACTCGGGAGGCAGAGGCAGGTGGATCTCTGTGATGTCAGCCTGGTCTACAGGGTGAGTTATACAGAGAACACCTGTCTCAACAATAAAAAAGTTATTTATAAATGCTTGGTTTACTTTAATGCTTATGTATGTGTGGACTTTGCCCTATCAAAAGCTGTTGGTAGCAGTTCTATTTATAATAGCCATAAACTGCAAACAATCTAGCTGCTCTTTAGTGGATGAGGTGAGCACACAGGCTGTGGCATGCTCCCAGAATATGACGTGAGACGACTCTGAGAACTTACCAGCGACACTAGCTGCCCCAGTATCAGGCTGGCCACTGCGTAATACACACAGGACAGGCCTAACAACATCACAGAGCCTTGGAGAACTGACGTGCTATTGGAGGATAGCACTGAATCCACGTTGAAAATCACTAACTGGATCCACCTTAGTTTGCTGTCTATTGTCGTGGTAAAGACCAGGATAGAAAGCAACTTGGGCAGAGAAGGGTTCCTTGGCTTACAAATGCCAGGACAAAGCTAGCTGAGTGAAGCCAAGGCAGGAACCAAAACAAGCCATGGAGGAATGATGTTTGCTGTGACACAACCTTTCCCAGCTTGTTTGTTTTGTCTTCTAATACTGCTCAGGGGTGCCTGCCCAGGGGTGCCTGCCCAGGGGTGCCACCACCCACAGTGGGTTGCTTGTTCTTCAATATCAGTCATTAATCAATAAAATACCCGAAATACTGGGCATGGTGGCACATACCTTTAACCCTATCACTTAAGAAGCAGAACCAAAGGGATTTCTGTGAGTTCAAGTCCAGACCAGTCTACAAATCAAATTCCTAGCCAGCCAGAGTCACATAGTCAAGATCCTGTAGCAATGAAAACAAAAGCAAATAAAAAAATGCCCTACAGACTTACCTACGGTATCTGATGGTGGCATTTTCTCAATGGAGGTTTCCTCCCCTTAGACGAGTATAGCTTATGTCACATTCGCAAAACCTAACCAGCACGGAACCTAACCAGACTGGTTGCCTGCTAAGACAAAAATAGCAATATTTGATGAGGGTGCTGGTACATGCCTTTAATTATAGCACTTGGCATTGAGAGGCATAGGCAGACAAGTCTCTATCTGAGGTCAGCATGGACTATATTACAAATTCTAGCCAGGCCATCCAGCGATACAGTCTAGGGATTTAAAAAATAATTTTATGTTTATGTGTGTCTATGTGTAAATGCCACATGTGTGTAGGATGTCCTTGGAGGCCAGGAAAAGTCATCAGATTCCCTAAAGTTGGACTTGCAGGCAGTTGTGAGCCATCCAACCTGGGTTCTGGGAACTGAACCTCTGTAAGCAAGCACTCTGTGGTATTTGAAAGAAATTGGCTCCCAAAGGGAGTGGACGCTATTAGGCAGTATGACTTTGTTAGAGTAGGTGTGGCCTTGTGGAAGGAAGTGTGTCACTGTGTGTGCACACGGCAGGCTTTGAGGTCTCCTTTGCTCAATCTACACTCAGTATGCCAAATAGTTTGCTTCCTGTTGCCTGCAGATCAAGATGTAGAACTTTCAGCTCCTTCTTCAGCACCATGTCTGCCTGCATGCAGCCATGTCCTACCATGATGATAATGAACTAAATCTCTGAATTGTAAGCTAGACTCAACTAAATGTTTCCTTTATTAGAGTAGGCGTGGTCATGGAATCTCTTCATAGCAATAGAAAGCCTGACTAAGACACACTCTTAACCTCTGAGTCATCTCCACACTCCCCACTGTAGGATTTTTTTGTGTATTTGTGAGACAGGGTCTTATGAATCTCAGGTTGGCCTGGAACTTGATATGTAGCCAAAACTAAATCTGAACTTCTGATTCTTCTGCCTATACTTTTCTAGTGCTAGGATTTTTACCATGCCAGCTTACTTACACAGGATTTAAATGAGAGCCAGCATCCTATTGCACAATCTTGGGAATATGTAGAATACAGCCCAGAATTACTCAGTGTCAAAGAATCATAAAATTTCAACTTGAATTGGAAAAGACAAGCAACAGCTACCAAGATGATATAGATGTTAGAATTATCTGATAATGTGTGTGTGTGTTCCTCATTTGCGGTTTTTAGAATGTGTGTGTGTGTGAGAGAGAGAGAGAGAGAGAAAGAGAGAGAGAGAGAGAAGCAAAAATGACAGTGTCTAGAGAAACAAAGAGAAAATGGAAGTAGAGAGGAAGAGAAAAGGGTGGGTAAAGGATATGAGGGACTAGACTCAAAATATATGCTTGTATATTTGTTACTTTTTGTTGCTATCATATGTGACTTATGGGAGAAGAAAGAGTTTATTTTGGTGTAAGTTACCAGAGGGAGAGTCCCTAATGGTCGGGGAAGCAGGTGGCCAGAGCGGGGAGCTGAGGGCAAACTGGGAGTACAAGAGAGGCTGTGAATCCTCAAGCCTGGCCCCTGTAATGCAAGGTTCTACCTCCCAAAGGATCGAGGCCCCTCCTAAACGGCATCACAGATGGAGACCAAATGCTGAACTATGTGAGCCCAAAAGGACATTTCTCATAAAACCACCATATTCCAATAAAAGATTTAAATAAAATAAATTTTAAAAGAATCAACTCATAAAGACTTTAATGTAACCATTGTAAAATGCTCCCAACAAGCAATGGCAAACATGCTTTCTCAGTCAAATAGAAAACGAGGAGGAGGCAGGGAATGTAGCTGAGCTGGGAAGCCTGAAGCCCTGGGGGAGATCACCTGCGTCATGAGTGTGGGAGGGCACACCTACAATGACAGGACTTGTGAGGGGGAGGGGGAGGGTCAGAAACTCAAGGCTATCCTCAGCTACATAGCCATTTAAGGGACACTCTTGGGGATGTGAAACCTTACCTCCAAAAAGGTAAGGAGAGGGAGAGGAAGAAGAAAGAAAACTAGGTAGACTTTGCAAAGAAAGAGAGAAGGAAGAAACAAATGGAAGCCTTAGAAATGAAAATAAAATAACTGAGCCAAACTCATCAGCTGCCAAGAGATATCAGCTATAATAAAATGCAGAATCAATGGGTGTGAAAATAGGTAGAGAAAATTATACAATTTGAATAACAGAGATAATTGTTGAACACAGAGAACATAGATTTATTAAGGAAAAGTGAGAAAGAACTCCCAAGAGCATTCCCAAGGAATATCAGGTAAAATTATTTTAAAAAAATGAATTAATCCTCAAGAACCTGTGAAATAAAAGCAAAGATTAACGTCTGCTTCACTAGAGGTTCAGGAGGAGAAGGTACAGAGCAAGTTTGTAAAAGTATGTTTTTAAAAAATGGTTGTCATTTACCTCCCAAAAGATGGAGACATGGTAAATTAGCATACAAAGAGGTATTCAATCTATTTAGCCATTTGTGAAATTGACCATGACTGGATACCAGTCTTTAACGCCTTGGGGATACAGTATTGTACAAAGCCTTGGCCTGATTCTCCAGCACTGCCTTAGCCAGGCATGGTGGTGTGTGCTGATTCCAGCGCTCGGGAGATAAATTCAGGAAGATCAGAGGCTGGGATATAGGCACCCTCTCCAAAATATAAAACAAAATGCCTTTAAAAAAGTACCTTTCAAATGACTGACAATACCAATTGCTAATATTCATGGGGGCTGAACCTGTAATCCCAGCACTCAGACGTCTTAGGCAGGACAATCAATATGGATTTGAAGTCAGTTTTGGCTACATAGTGAGTTCCAAGCTAGCTGGAACCACAGAGTTAGCTTCTGTCTCAAAATACACACTCATGTGCACATGTATGAGTGCGTGCAAACACAAAAGAGAGGGAGAGAGAGGGAGAGAGAGAGGCAGGAATGGAGGGAGGGAGGCAAGAAAGGAGAAGAAATGAAGGGAAGGAAAGAGAAGGGAAGGGATTATATAGTATAATTGAGCTGCTCAAATATTGCTTGTGTGGTGATTAACAAGAAAAGAGAAGGAATCAGCTATGAGAGACGTGCATAGTGGTACCCATAGGCACCTGTCAGGATATTTTTGTGCAAATCCGCCAGTGCTGCAGAACACTAGACTGCGCATAAGAGCCCATTATCTTCATCGGAGCAACTGTGACTACTTACAAGAAACCTTCATGCTCAAGACTGTTGACACCCCTTGACAGATTCCAGCTGAGAATCCCCTGAGATTCCAGCTGCTTTCCCACCCCGTGCCTCCCTACTACATGTATATAATTCTGCCTCAGCTGTCCATGGTCTCAGAAGGTGATTAAGAGTGTGGAAAGTTAGCCGACTCCACCTGTGCAGTGTGGAGAAGCGCCATCCACGGCAGGCTGAGACTTCCTAGTGATGCAGCTACCTGTGCTTCTGTGAGTAATCACTCATCCATGCTCTCTAAGTAATACAAAATGCTCATTGGTTCACCAAGTTGGACTTTGTTGGAATTGTACTTTGATCTCTCATTGGTGTTCTGTCTGGGGCGAGTAGATATTGGTTTGTATCTGCCTAGGAAAAGATCACCAACGAATGGGTGATGTGAATGGGTCGTGGTAGTGCACCTTTAATCTCAGCACTTGGGAGGCAGAGAGGTGGATCTCCGTGAGTTTGAGGCCAGCCTGATCTACAAACCAAGTTCCAGGCTGTTACACAAAGAAAGCCTGTCTCAAAAAAAAAAAAAAAGAAAGAAAGAAAAGAAAAGAAAAGAAAAGAAAGAAAGAAAGAAAGAAAGAAAGAAAGAAAGAGGAATAGGAAAGGGAAAAGGAAGGGAAGGGAAGAAAAGAAAAGAAAAGAAAAGAAAAGAAAAGAAAAGAAAAGAAAA
>JABTXL010001191.1:4960022-5085948 GCA_025134845.1 Neodon shergylaensis
GAGCAAAGAACAAAGAACAATAAGAGCTAAGAGTAAAAACAACCAGCAACAACTCTCTCTCATATTAGTGTATACACACACACACACACACACACACACACCATGTATTAGGATGGCTTACAGGGTAGTCCAACAATGACTGCCTACCTACAGAAGGTCCAAAAATCCGGTAGTTGTTCAGTCCATAAGGCTAGATGCCTCAGCTAGTCTTCATTATATGCTGGAATCCTAAAGAAGCAGGCTCTATGCCAGTGAAGGAAGGAACTTGCTAGTGAGGGTGGGAGCAAGGAAGCAGAGAGAGCAAGCTTCCTTCTTCCATGTCCTCTATATACAGGCTACAGGCAGAAGCATGTCCCAGATTAAAGGTGCATCTTCCTACCTCCAAAGATCTGGATTAGAAGTGGGTCTTCCTAGTCAGGTAGTGGTTGTGTTCACCTTGAATCCCAGCACTTGGGAGACAGAGGCAGGCAGAGTCTCTGCGAGTTCAAGGCCAGCCTGGTCTACAAGAGCTAGTTCCTGGAAAACAAAACAACAACAACAACAACAAAAAAAAATCACTTCAAATGATTTAATTAAGAAAAAAAATCCCTCACAAGTGTGTGTAGTAATTTGGATTTTAGGTAATTTCATGTGTAGCCTGACTTACAACCAAAAATTGTCATTATAGCAGGTAAAGGTACCTCCTGTCAAGCCAGAATCAATCCTGAGCTCTATCCTGGGGACCTGTAGGTAGCTTTTTCTCTCCTGCCAACTAGCTCCCAAATAAGCACATGGAGACTTCTTATTAATTATAAAAACTCATCCCATAACTTAGGCTTATTACTAACTAGCTCTTATAACTTAAATTAATTTATTTCTATTAATCTATATCCTGCCCCGAAGACTGTTTACCTCATCTATGCACTGCCCATGCTGCCCCTTCTGCTTCTGCTGGCAACTCTTCTTCTTCTTCCAAGAATTCTCTCTGCTCCAAAAATCCTGCCTACCTATTGACCATTTAGCTTGTATTGATCTAATCACAGTGACATATATTCACACAGCGTGTAAAGGAATATTCAACAACATTTCCCCATTTTTGTCTAAATAAAAAGAAAGGTTTAAACTGTGACATAATAAAACTATAAATAGTAAGAACAATTATCAGGTAAGAATTACATTTACAATGTCCAGTCCATTTGTATTTTGCATATTTGGAGAAAACAGTCCATTATTTATTTTCTCTTCATGAATCTAAAGCTCTGTACCTCATTTACCTTTTATCATAATTAAGAAAAACTGCAACTATAGCTGTCTAGTCTTCAGTTCTATCAAAGACCCCAGAAAAATATAATATTACTTGAGTAAATAGGAAATGCAGAGTAAACAACTCCCAAAACTAAAAAATGATAGAGACAGTTGGCTGCCTGGACAGTCACCCCAGGTTTCCTCTGCAACATTGGGGCATCCATATTTGGTCTACAGGCCTAGAACATCTGACTGTCCTATTTTGTCTTGACAAGTTTGGCAAATGCCTTCCTTTGTATCCTGCTTGTCTAGTTTGGACTGTATACTATCAGTAGTCGAGACAAGGGCAGTTTCTTGCCTAAACAGCTAGCTTTTGCCTAAAGGAAGCAAATGCCATATGTAAGAGGTTCTTTAATGTCCATCATCTTTTTATGAAGTAGATTGGTACTGTCAGGAGCAGGTGTGACTTACTGTAATGAAAAGCCTTAGGTTATCATAACATTTTAAACACCATATTCTGTAGGTCTTTGAAGTTTTTGATGATCACCTATCTAAAATATATTTCTGGATGACCTTGAAAACATACCTAACATGACTAAAAGTTTGACAGTTATAGATGACTATTAACCTGTATTTTTATTATCCTAAATAGTTTGTCATAATAACTTTCAAGGACTAGAAATTTACACTACATTTTAAAGTGAGCTGCATAGGTACAATACCCTGAACAAGAGTGGAAATGAAAGCCGGGCGGTGGTGGCGCACGCCTTTAATCCCAGCACTCGGGAGGCAGAGGCAGGCGGATCTCTGTGAGTTTGAGACCAGCCTGGTCTACAGAGCTAGTTCCAGGACAGGCTCCAAAACCACAGAGAAACCCTGTCTCAAAAAACCAAAAAAAAAAAAAGAGTGGAAATGAAGCATGATTAATAAAAACCTAGAGACAGAAATTGGGGTTCAACCTGAAGGTCAGATTACCAGCCCACAAAAAAGTTACAGAGAGACTTCTTATTAATTATGAAAGCTTGGCCATTTGCTTAGGCTTGTCCCACTACCTCCTATAACTTAATCTGTTTTTATTAATTCATGTTCTAACACGCACTGTTACCTCTACTCTGGACATATATCTAGCCTCTTCAGTGTCTCCTTGATGTCTCCCCACCTCTCTTCTCTCCAGAATTCTTTCTTGCCCCCAGAAATTCCACTTATGCTCTCCTGCCTAGTTATTGGCCATTCAGCTGTTTATTAAATCAAACACAATGACACATATTCACAGGGTACAGAAAAATTATTACAGGGACCCACATAGTGGAAAGAGAACCGATTGCCACAAGTTGTCCTCTGATCTCCATTCTCCATACACACACACACACACACACACACACACACACACACACACACACAAACTCTTCCTCTCCAAAGCTCAGGAAACATCAAGAAAGAAGAGCAGAAAGACTGCAAGAGCCAGAAGAAGGCTGGAGTAGTGTGGAAGGCTTCCTCCTGGGTACTACATGGTCATTGCACTATTGATGTCTCAGGATTATGGGCATCAGCACAAGATTGGGCTGGCCAGTGTTCTGTCATAGTGTGGGGGAGGGATCACAAGGACCTGTATCCTCCCTGAGGATGCAGATGCGGTTAATGGTTGCTGGAAGAGGGAGGCATATTTTCCAAGTGGCATGGCATTGCTAATGTACTATGTGTTTGTAAACAACCCCTCCCCCATGCTCCTGTAGGCATCCCCAGTTAAACATTGTGACCATAAAAACAGACCAAGAGGTCTGAAATGGAAGAAGAAAGGGATCAAAAAAGAATTTTAAGGGTAAGTTCCAGATCAGCAGGGTCTACACGGTGAGTTCCAGATCCCCCTAGGATGCACAATGAGTCTGAGGCCAGCCTGAGTTACAGGGTGAATTTGAGGCCTAAGTTACACAATGAGGTCCTGACTTGGAAGGGAGGGAGGGAGGGAGGGAGGGGACAGACATGAGTTTGATGGAGGAGGGTCATCTTTCTATCTGTTGTTTCATTGGTTAAGTAATAAAGAAAACTGCTTGGCCCTAATAGGACATAAAATTAGGTAGGCAGAGTAAACAGAACAGAATGCTGGAAGAAAGAAGCTGAGTCAGGGAGTCGCCATGATTCTCCTACTCCAGACAGACACAGGTTAAGATCTTCCCTGATAAGCCAACTCGTGGGCTACACAGATTATTAGAAATGGGTTAGATTAATATGTAAGAGCTAGCCAATAAGAGGCTAGAGCTAATGGGCCAAACTGTGTTTAAAAGAATACAGTTTCCGTGTAATTATTTCGGGCATAAGCTAGAGCTAGTTGGCGGCTGGGAGCTGGGGCGGCAGGGAAGCGGCCCGCAGCTCCTCACAACATGAGTTGAAGGAGCTAGTAAAGGAGGGAGGGAGGGAGAAGACAAAAAATCAATGCCCTATTCTCCTAAAAACAGGATATGGGGAGTAAATGTGATCAAAATACATTACATATATATAGGGAAATAGTGAATGAAACCAGTTATTATATATAATTGATAAATGCTAATAAAAACTAAAATAAATAAAAAAATTAATGATTGGAATTCTCTAGATCAAAAGCCTCCCTATAAGTACCCTCATGCTGGTCTTGATGACTCATGCCTTTAATCCCAGCACTGGGGGTGGTGGTGGTAAAGACAGGCAGAAGTATGTGAGTTCCAGGACAGCTTGGTCTACATAGTGAGTTCCAGGCCAGCCAAGACTATGTAGTGAGACCCTGTCTCAAAACAAAACAGAAGAACAAATGTGTTGCTTTTTCTTCCCACTGCTGAAAGTCAGCAAGACTGCTTCAAACACATGTAGTTGTTTCAGATTCTTTGCTAGTTCAGAATTCTCAGTTCTTCCTCACGGCTGTCCTTAGAGTTGATGAGCTCTGTCTGTCTGTCACTGTCCTGCATCAGGCTTTGTCACTGAAGTTGATGACCTCTGTAACTTTCCTGTGTCGGGCTATGTGATTAAAGTTGATGAGTTATGTCACTTTCCTGTGTCCGGCTATGTGATTAAAGTTGATGACCTCTGTCACTTTCCTGTGTCAGGCGATTTGAACAAGGTCAGTAAAGAGCACAGTCTTCTCCACTTCCCCACAGGCAGCCAGCCTGCCCTGACTGGGCTCTGAGCTCTCGGTTCTCTGAGGAAACCCCTCTGACGGACCCTGTGGTACATGCACGGCAGGGAAGCACTGCAGCTCCCCTAAATGTTCTCATGTGCTCAGGAACTTATTTTGAGTTTTATCTTATTTAGTTTTATTGATTGTATCATCTTATTTTGAGACAAGAGTCTCACGTAGCCCAGGCTGGCCTTGAACTCCCTAGCATGCCGGGGATGACTTTGAACTCCTGAACTTGCCATTTCTACACCCAAAGTGCTGAGATCATGGATATGTACCAGCAAATCCAGTTTATGGGCTGCCAGGGATCAACACCACATCTCATGCATTGAAAGCAAGCCCTCCACCAACTGAGCTACGTCTCCAGCCCAAGTCATCTGTTTAAAATGGCTTTCTTGAGGCTGGAATTCTTGGGATCATTCCTTTTGAGACAAGTTGTGGCAAGAAATGCCTACCCTAAAATACAGAGTATCCCCCTATCTCTTCTGCTCTTCAAAAAAGGCTAACAATCCTCCTGCATTCCAAATTCCACTCCCTTCTCAGAATCAAAAGTTTCTCCCTCAATTCCTTTCTTGCTCAATGGAACATTATCTTTGCTTTGTTTTCTGCTTTGTTGTTGTTAAGACAAGTTCTTACACAGCCCTGGATGCTCTCAAGCTCTATGCAGCTGAAGATGACCTTAAACTCTTAATTTGTAAGTGTGTATTTCTGTGTGTGTGTGTGTGTGTGTGTGTGTGTGTATGTGTGTGGATGCATGTGTATGCCGATGTGCACATACCGTGGTGTGTGTGCAGGAATAGTTGCAGAGCACAACTTGCAGGCATGAATTCTCTCCTTCCACCTCGTAGGTTCTGGGAGTCGAATTCAGGTTGTTGGGCATACAGGGCAAGCACTTTTCTCTACTGAGCCATCTCACTGCCCAACCTTGAACTCATGTGCTTCCTACTGCATCCCGTTAGTCCTGGGATTACAGGTGTTCACAGTCCTGCACAGTCTGTTTTTTGTTTGTTTGTTCTGAGGCCCAATAGCTCAAGATGGCCTGGAACTCACTGTGTAGCCCAGGCTATCCTCAGACTCACAGCAGCACTCAAGGCTCAGCCTCTCTGGTGCTAATAGGCAAGAACCACCATGCCCTAGCTCTGAGGCTTGAAACTAGACTTTTAACAAGGAAATATCTTTGAATCAGGGCAAACTAATTGCAACCAAGCAGTGTCCGGGAAAATGGTGAAGGCATTTCATTTCTGTGTCAAGATCTTAATTGTTTATATAAGTATTCAGCTTTCCTAGTTTGCCTCCTTACATAATCTTTTTTCTGTAGCATGATTAATAAAAACCCAGAGACAAATCTTTGGGTTCAACCTGAAGATCAGAAAAGCAAAGCAGCCAAGCCACTAGAAAGTTCATACCTCAATGGAATCTTCAGACTGAAAGAGAAGCAAGGTCCTGTCTCAACGCTCCCGCCCTCCACACCTTATATTCCTCTCTAGTGCTGGGATTAAAGGCGTGCACCACCACCACCCAGCCTCTAGTGTGGCTAACTAGTGTGGCTGCTGGGATTAAAGGTGTGTGCAACCATGGCCTGGCCTGTATGGCTGACTAGTGTGCTTGTTTTGCACTGACCTTCAGGCAAGCTTTAGTTATTAAAATACAAATGAAATATTATTATACCTTTTCGACCTCTGCTTGCTGTTATTTTTGCTTTGCTGGGAATTGAACTCAAAGCCTTACACAAGCCAGACAAGTGCTCTAGACTGACAGGCTCCTCCAAGCCCGGCTTTCCAACCTTTACCCCAGAACACTGTTTCTCTTTCTTTTCATGGCTTCCTGCTAAGAATCCCTCTGAGGCATTTTTCCCCTTACTGACCTGCCTCAACATGTCCACGCCATTGATAACATTTGTTTATGTAATGTGCATTTCTCTATCATTTTTCTGTTGTTTTTATTTGACTTTTTCAACTTTATGAGTATTTTGCTTGCATGTAAGCTTGTGCAACCGTTGTATGTATTGCCTGGTGCTCTGGAACTGGAGTCACAGATTATGAGTCCAAAAGAAGTCAAAATTTCAGTATTTCAGCTGGGGCTATGTTGTGATGAAGTGCTTGACCAAAGCGACTTTGGGAGGACCCGATTTATTCAGCTTACTCTTCCACATCATATTTCATTCTCAAAGGAAGTCAGGCAGGAGCTCACACAGGGCAGGAACCTGGAGGCAGGAGCTGATGCAGAGGCCATGGAGGAGTGCTGCTTACTGGCTTGCTCCTCGTGGCTTGCTCAACCTCTGTTCTTGTAGAACCTAGAGCCTTAAACCCAGGGAGGTCACCACCCAAGTTGGATTTGGCCCTCCTCATCAGTCACTAATTAAAATGCAGCTATAGGCTTGCCTACAGCAGGATCTCATGGAGGCATTTTCTCAACTGAGGGTCTCTTTTCTCTGATGACTCCAGCTTGTATCAAGTTGACACAAAACCAGTCAACACAACCACGACCAGCATGTACGAATTTCTCTTTCTTCTTGCAGCTCAAACAAACTCAAGGTGAATGATGCTTCTTTGGAGCTAGACATCTGAGAACTACACTCTACTTGGTCTGATGTTTACATGTTTTTGATTAAAAAAAAGGAATGAGAAGATACTTTGCTATTTTTCGATTGTATTTAAAGATTCATTTTTATTTTTAATTATGTGTATGTATATGTGTCTCTCTGCATGAAGTGTGTACAGGTGCCAAGGGATGCCAGAGGCATAAAAATCCCCTGGAGCTGAAGTTACAGGTTGTTCTGAGCTGCCCCTTGTGGATTCTGGAAACCCAGCCTGTGTCCTCTGCAAGAGCAGTAAATGTTCATTAAGTGCTGAACCATCTCTTTGGCCCCAAATTATGTGTATCTATTGATGTGTGTGCACATATGCCATAGCAAAGGAAAACAAATCCATTCTCTCCTGTTGTATGGATTCTGCAGATCAAATTCAAGTCATCGGGCTTGGAAGCAAGTGCTTTTGTCCTCTGAGCATCTTCTGGCCTAGATTGTTGATCACTTTAAAACTTCTTGTGTGTGTGTTTTGTGTTTTGTAACAGGGTCTTACTTTGTAGCCCAGGCTGGTCTGAAACTTACTAGTAGTACAGATTGACCTTGAACTCATGGTGACCCTCCTGCCTCAGCCTCATGAATGCTAATAATATGGGTGTGAGTCATGATCCTTTGTTATAACTTGCAAAATTTTTATTTAAGCTCTGCAAGCTTTAAATAATCTCTGTAAGCTCATGACTTACAATATTGTGTAAGTGTGGTATATGTGAGTGAAGGGGAAAGGATGTAGCTGCAATGTCATTCTTTTAAAAATTTTATGGAGCCGGGCGGTGGTGGCGCACGCCTTTAATCCCAGCACTCGGGAGGCAGAGGCAGGCGGATCTCTGTGAGTTCGAGACCAGCCTGGTCTACAGAGCTAGTTCCAGGACAGGCTCCAAAGCCACAGAGAAACCCTGTCTCGAAAAACCAAAAAAAAAATAAATAAATAAATAAAAAAAATAAAAAAAAATAAAAATTTTATGGAACCCAAGACATTCTATTTTTGATTATTTGAGGCAAAGTCTCATATATATCAAGCTGGTCTCAAATTCACCATGTAGTTGAGGGTGACCTTGAACCCCTGCTTCTCGTGCTTCTGCCACACAAGTGCTAGGACACAGGCACACGTCGCTGCTGTGTGTGATGCTGGGGATGAAGCCCAGAGCCTCAGCACATGATTTACAAACGCTCTACTCATTGAGCAACATCTCCTGCAAATTAGGACATTTCTAGGACTCTCCCAGGACCATGAGGACATCTACAAAAAAGCAGGTCCTTGGCATTAAGATTCCTGAGGCTTGTCATCCCTCCATCCCCACTCACTCTTGTGTTTCATAGACACAGAGACAGACAGAAATAGACATAGACACAGACCTGAGGTTGGGAACAAACAACTAAGGAATATCAGCCCTTGCAACCTACTGTCTACCAAGAATGGTAACAGAGCAACATCCTTTCAGGAACACAATAGCCGCGTGGTCTTGGTTCCTGGCTCTCTTGCCTGTTGCTATCAAATCCTGTTCTTCAATTCACAGTATTTTTGATTGACCTAAAGTTGTTTCTGCCTGCAGCTCTGAATTTTCATCAGTCAACGTGGGAGTGTGGTCTATGGGGCGAAGGCTGGGGTTGCGGCATTCCTGTATCTCCCCGAGATGTAAACCAAGAACTGAAAGCTGAGTCGAAGCACAGAGGGTTCAGGAGAAAACTAGTGCTCGACAGCAGAAAAATAAGAGTGAGGCTCAAATATAGCAGCCCAGGTGAAGGCAATGGAGCCAGGAATCATGACTGAAGGAGAGCAAAGCAAAGTGTGACTATTGATACAGGAATGTATGTCCACCACTGGGGAGGTTGGAGGCGGGGATTCAGAAATCCCGTCATCTTTGACCCCATCACACACACCAACCCCCCCCCCCAAACTAACAAAAGACAACCATGAAGCAAACAGGCTCAAGAGATAGTTCAGTGGTTAAAAGCACTTGCTGCTCTTAACAGAGGACCTGAGTTCAGTTCCCAGTACCCACGTGGTGGCATGCAATAATTTGTAAGTCCAGTTCTAGGAGGTACGATGCCCTCTTTAGGCAGCAATGGTTGCCAACCAAAAACGTGGCACACAGTCAAAACATCCATACATATAAAAAAATATGAGAATAATAAATAGAGCCAGTAACGACGGTACATACTTTTAATCCCAGCACTAGGGAGGCAGATCTGTGTGAGTTTGAGGACAGCCTGGTCTACATAGTGAGTTCCAGGACAGTCATGGCTATGTAGAGAGACCCAGTCTAAAATAAATAAATAAAATAAAATAAAATTGCTTCCCATTTCCTACAGAACATTACATAACTCATTCGTCTGGCATCTGACCACTTCTCACCAGCTCAGCCTGTCTCTGATGTAGTCCTCACGACCCTTCTATATTTTATGCAAGAGCATCTCTTGGCTATCTGGTATTTCTTAGACACACATTTCACCTTCTCTGGTTCATGTTGGTCCTGCCTGGGATGCTCCCCGTGTCAATTTTCAGCACAACCAAATCACTCTGCTTTCCAGAGCCCTGTTCAAATGCCCTTTTCTTCCTCGCTTGTGATAGTTTTCTCCCCCAGAACTTTTGAGTTCGATCTCATGTTACCTTTGGCTTTCCATATTACAGGCACTCGGGCATGTAATTGCCAGTCCCAACAAGAAACCAGAAGCTCACATTGGACAAAATTCTTGGCATGTGGCCTGGTCTATTAAATGCGCTAAACAAAGAGCTGAGTACAACGACTGTCATGTAATTTCTTGTGGGACCGGAGGCAGGGGAGGGCGCTCAACACAGCCTGAAACGAGACGGAAAGTGGGATTGCGATTATCGCGGATGGAGAGCCTTGGGAGGCATTGCGCTGTATCGGTTATTTCTCTGTCGCTGTGATCAAACGCCATGACCAAGGCAACTTATGGACAGAGTTTTACTTGAGTTTACAGTTCTAGAATCCACAGTGGCAAGAGAGGCATCGCCGCAAGGGGCAGACATGCTGACAAGCTGGAAGCTGAGCCTTCGCAAGAGGAGAGAAGAAACAGAGACATCAAACGCAAAATTGGCTCTCAGTGAAGTACTTCCTTCAGCAACATGGCACTTCTCAAACTTCCTCAGGCAGTGCCACCAACTGGGGGCCAAGTGATCAAAGCCTCTAGCCTATTGGCAAGGGGAGGGGACTGGGGGGGCGGGTGTTTCTCATTCAAACCACCACATGCCTTAATCTCCCAGAGACACTAGTAAAGATTACTTACAGCACATACTGGCGGCTAAATCAGGTTCTACAAGGCAGAGAGGAGATGCCACGGGAATGTGAGTGATTTTCTTCTCTTCTTTGGTCTTGTCTTCTATCTTTAATTCTGTATATTTTTTCTCAAGTCAAGGATATTAAGACTATGGGTTATGAGACTGTTTTTTTAGGTGATTTTTTTTGTCCTGCCTACTAACTCCCAAATAACCACACAGAGACTTATTAATTACAAATGCTCAGCTGATGGCTTAGGCTTATAAATAACTAGCTCTTACAATGTAATCCATTGTTCTTCTCTGTGCTCTGCCACTGGGAGGTACCTTTTTTCAGCAAGGTATATTCATCTCCTACTTCCTCTGTGTCAGACTGGCAACTCTGCCCCCTTTTCTCCTAGTGTTCTCAGTCTGGTTCTCCCACTTAACCTCTTTCTGCAGAGCTATTGGCCAATTGGCTCTTTATTAAACCAACGAGAACAAAACATCTTAGCAGTGTACAAAAGGCTGTTTACACAGCAGGTCTGTTTCTGAACGTTTGGTCAGCATTGCTCCTAAATGTCTGAGTACTAATACTCCCCAAGTGTCACCTGACTATGTCCCAGAACCCTTGAGAAGGTTACTGTGACTTTGACTAAAATTTGGAATTAACTAAATTAACTGAAGGTTAATTCAGTTCTAAAAGAACAACTTATTCTTTTGTTTTAATTAAATATTATATTTTCCTATCAAAAGCACTACTGAAAATGAAAAAAACACATTAGTAACATTTTTAGCCTTTTGTTGTTGTTTTTTTTTTTTTTTTTTTTGGTTTTTCGAGACAGGGTTTCTCCGTGGCTTTGGAGCCTGTCCTGGAACTAGCTCTGTAGACCAGGCTGGTCTCGAACTCACAGAGATCCGCCTGCCTCTGCCTCCCGAGTGCTGGGATTAAAGGCATGCGCCACCATCACCCGGCTCCTTTTGTTGTTTTTAACTTTATAGCATGGACGTTTTGTCTAGAGCCTTTGGAGGCCAGAAGAGAATGCTGGATCCCCTGAGATTAGAGCTACAGGAAGTTGTGACCAGTCATGTGGGAGGTGGGAATCGAACCTGGGTCCTCTAGAGGAGCAGTCCATGCTCTCAATTCTCTTAGCCACTGAGCCATGTTCAGTATTTACATATTTTATTTACTTACTTTTAGATATTTGCGAATCTCATCATGTAACCCTGGCTAGTCTGGAGCTCACTATGTAGGTCAGGCTGGCCTCAAACTCTCAAGAGATCCACTTGCCTCTGCCTCAAGCGTGCTGGGATTAAAGGCATGGGCCAACACCACACATAACCTTTATAATTTTATAATAACCTTTATAATTGACTTTTATAATCTTCAAGAAAAAATATATGGGAGGCTGGAATATAATTCCGCTGGTAGAGTGCTTGCCTAGCATGCACAAAGCCCTGGATTTAATTTCGAGCATTGAGTAAAATCAGGGGCATAGCATATCAAGGTAATGCCAGTACTCAGCAGGAGGCAAGAGATTCAGGAGCTTAAGGTCATGCTCCACTCCTGAGTTTGAGAGCAGCCTGGCTGAGTGGAGACTTTGTGTACAAAGGAGAGGGAGTACGCTGGAGTAGTGGGAGGGGCATAAGTAATAACTTCAGACATTCTACTTACTCTTCCTTAATGGAAAATAAACACCTCCCCTTGTGGGCTCTCCTGCAGACCAGCGTCTGCATCTGTGAGAAGGAAAAGAGGTGACTTTTGCAATATGCCTCCATCAATCACAGCCACACATATAATAAACATCTACATACTGAGTAATTAAATAATAGTACTATATTTTCATAGAGATGGCCTTAAGGGAAAAGAAAAGAGGGGGATGCACGCTCAGTTTTAATTAAACATCTAAATAGCCTGATGTTAAAAAAAAAAACAACACATTAGCAATTAATGTATTTATTCTGCAAAATAAAAATCTATGAAATTTAAGCTTCTCAGATCCTATATTAATAGAATGATGATTTTTCATTGAGAACACATAAAGTAGACAAAACGAGGTAAAATGAGGGGGTTTTGTTTTGTTCTGAGACATTGTCTCACTTTGTAGACCAAGCTGGACTTTGACTTAACAATCCTTTTACCTCAGTCTCAGTGCTGGGTTTACAAGCATGTACCAACACACCTGGCTTACTAGTGGTCTTCTCAGCAATTTGCCCAATGCAGGAGCTGCGTGTCTTGCTAGAAATCTACAGGAGATATTCTTGGGCCTCTTCTATTTTCTCCTATCAAATGGACTAAATATGCGTTTGCCCAAAAACTCATCTAGTGAAATCTTAACCTCGGTGTGGTGGCACATAGCGGTGGGGCCTTTGGGAAGTATGTAAAATGCCAGGGAAGATGTCTCAGGTATGGGATAAGTGCCAGCCGGGTTGGCCATGCACACCTTTGAAGCACTCAGGAGGCAGAGGCAGGTGTATCTATTAGTTTGCGGCCTGTCTAGTCTACGTAGCAAGGCAGCACTATGTAATGAGACAGTTCTTAAAAGTGGGATGTGGTACAGAACTAGCGGCCTCTTTGTCTCCATGTAAAGACTCAACAAGAAAATGGCCCTCTAGAATCCAGAATGGCATAGACCAAGAACTTGACTGCGCTACCTTCTGAACTCAGTCTCCAGCACTGTGAAAAACAAATGCTTATAAAGTTTATCATAACTTTTGTTCTTGTTCTTTTTTTTAAATAACATTCATTTATTTATTTTGCGTGGGTGGAACACTCGTGTTCTGGCCTGGAAATGGAAGCCAGAGGTCAACTCTCAAGGGTTGGCATTTCCTTTTCGCCGTGTGGGTTCCAGGGATGTGCCTCAGGTCATTAGGCTTGGTAGCATGCCCCTTTAACACCCGAGCTATCTCACCAGCCTTTGTTCTGTTTGTTTTTGGCAGGAATCACTCTAGTCCAGGCTGGCCTAGAACTCGTGACGATCTAAGCACTTGGGAGGGAGAAGCGGGAAGATCAGGAGTTTGTGGTCAGCTTGCATTCTATGCCAACTTTGAACTCCCCTCTCCTGAAACCAAAAACCAAATTTAAATCAATTATCCCAATTATTGTGATATAAATTCAAAAACTTTGAAATACTTGTCACTGATTTGAAAGAAGAAGGAAAGAAAGACCTATTTTTTCTTTCACCATGATCAATGGCGTATATGCGGCGGCACATATTCGTAGAGATAGCAGGACAGGGCAAAGACAAGGCAAGGGGTCCATGCATAGTGTGAAGAAAGCATGTCACCTGCCCTGCTTGCCTTTCTGCTCCTTCTCTTCTTTTGCTTTAGCCCAGGCTGACCTTAAACTCTCCATCCTGAACTTGCTTCCTCAGCCCCGAGTTCTGCATTTACAGGCATGTCACCCTGGACCTGGTAGGATGAAGTTAATTTTGACGTTTGTATCAGTAAGCCTACATTCTAGTCTCTCCTTCTAGCCTCATCTTAAACGGTTTTTTCTTAACGTTTGTTTGTTTGTTTTTGTTTATGTTGTATGTGTCTGGGTGGGCATTTGTGTAGCTGTCAGAGGACAATATATGGAAGTCAGTTCTCTCCTTCCACCCTGGAGGTTCCAGGGATTAAACACAGGTCATCAGTCTTAATGGCAAACACCTTGACCATTGAGCCATCTCGCCTGCCCTTCATTCCTTTCTTCCTTTTTTTCTGATTATACTACTTTATTATTTATATACCAGATAAATGAAAATACTTCTTTGAATACACACATGAGGTATTTAATGTTTCTTATAAGGGCTTCTATAAAACATTTTAACATTAACATTGTTAAATTTTATTTGCAAAATACCACACAATGGGAGTTCATCATCTATTTTTGGACTTGTACTCAGGAGGAAGATACATGAGGATCATGAGTTCAAATGTATCCCTGACTCTTTACTGACATCAAAGCTAGGATAACAAACAACAAAATCTCAAGGGAATTTGTGAAAAGATGAAAATCAAAACCAGGAACAACAACCCACCACCGTTTTGTGAAAAGTATGGTCACACATGGCCTGATATTTTAATAACCAATGGGACACTTAGATGATGGGGATACCATTTTATACATTACAGCAGAAAAATGCTTATCAGTAGGTAAAGGCCGAATAGAAGATGAACAAAAGCTATAGAAGGAATATAGGACTACAAAATAAACTGCACTAAATGGATTTGCCACACACATAGCACACCTGAGTACCTACCTCAAATGTTTCAAAATAGAAACCACAATGCAATGATCTCTTCCATTAGTCTTGAGTGACCATGGTATGTAATTTACTTCCTTAAAGGCTATGATGAAAAATAATATTTTGAAGCTTAAAGACAACTGTGATGTTTAAAGTCATTAACCAATTGTTGTCATAAATAGGGCTTTCTTCTTTAAGAGTTTGTTCCTATTTTCAGACTTCAAAGTGCTATAGACTTTAAGATATTTACAGCACTAGAGTCATGGCTAGGTGACTAAGAAATGTTCATTCCCAGGACTAAGGTCAGATGTTTGACAGCTTCCTATAATTCCTGCTACAAGAAGATCCAAGGTGTTAACTTTCTCAGGATACAGAATGCACATTCACATTCACACACACACACACACACACACACACACACACACACACCACATAATTACATTTAAAACAAAATTTTAAACAGTTTATCATTCATAAACATTTTTCCTGTAAGCATTCATTCCTATCAAAGAGGATTTGAGACATCTTACGGCTTACTCACAGAGTTTTTCTTCATCATAAATTGGATCATTTAAAGAGAAAGCAAAGGTAGGCTTGAAGTAAGAGAAATTAGTCCTTCTAAGTTGGTGGTATCATTTGGGAAGATTTAGGACATGCTACTCTGCTGAAGGAAATATGTCACTGAGAATAGGCTATGAGGATTTACATCCTTCTTTCCTTTGTCCTCCTACCTGTTACTCAAAGTTCCTGGTTGCTCCATGCATTCATTCTTCCACTGGGAGTAGCTCCCGTGCACCGCTGCCCAGCTTTGATTGCCTGGGTGCTGATACTTAGAATCTTTTGTTGCCAGTAATTTGTAATTGCACTTCCTAAGCAGCTTCCACATTCTTAAATTACTTAGGACATATTTTATGAGAATGTAGACCACGTTTCTTCCTTAAATAGAAAATTTATGTTCACCATTTGGGGAAGTGGAACTTTCATGATTGCTCGCAACTTTAGACCTGACAAGCATCAAATCACTGTCTCAACTCATATTACTGCCTTTGTTCCCCGAAGTAAAAAAGGTCATATTCAGATTCTCATTTTATGCATTGCAGGACACAATTCTTTCTTTTAAAACTTTGGCACACAGACAGAATATTGAATACATAATAAATAAATAAATAAGACTTTGGAAATGTAACTAATAAATAGAAATAATCAATCAGATTTCAATTTTCTTGCTTAAAAACATTCTATCGTACCAGGTGTGGTGGTACATGCCTTTGATCCCAGCGCTTGGGAGGTAGAGGCAAGAAAATCTGTGAGTTTGAGGCTAGCCTGGTCTACATAGTCACCTATCAGGCTGATCATAGTGGTGAATGACTTGAATCCCACACTCAGATGGCAGAGGCAGGCAGTTCTGCATTTGAGATTAACCTGGCCCACATAGTGAGTTCCAGGCCAGAGGGGCTACAAAGTAATATTCTGTTTTACAAAAAAACCAAACCAAACCAAACCAAACAAAGGAACAAAAATGGAACCAAACAAAAATGACCTCTAGGAGCAGTTTAATGATGAATCTTTACTAGTTGGATATGGTGAAGCATGGCTCTACTTCTAATACTTGGAGCCTGAAGCACAGGTATCGTGACTGTGAGGCCAGCAAGTCTGCAGAAAGTTCTAGGCCAGCCTAGGCTCTGTATTGAGACTCCCAACTCAAAAGACAGCAAAATAAGCCAAGCTGGAGAGTTGGCTTCATGTGTAAGAGAACTTGTTGCTCTTGCGAAGGACCAGGGTTCAATTACCAGCACTCATATGGCCACTGACCACTCTCTGCAACTCTAGTCCCAGGAGACACAATGCCCTCTTCTGACCTCTGAGGGCATCAGGCACACACATAATGAGTATACATACGTGCAGGCAAAACCCTCATTCACATAATAAAATAAATAAATCTTAAAAAGTAAAAAAAGCAAGTAGGTGTGTGTAGTGAATCTTCTAAATTTGAAATTAATATATTTGAAATGAATGACAAGTTGTGCTTGTGATAAGAATGACATAGGTGTGCTATCCAAGCATTTCTGTCACTTAACTTGTTGGTTAGTGACTGAGTTAGGCAGTCACTGTGTTTGTCCTCATTCTAGATTTTATGCCAGGAGTGTGGCTTGTTATGCAGACTAATGAGACGACTCAGTGGGTAAAAGCAATTTGCCACACAACCCAGGCCACCTGAATTTGATTCCTGTTGACTGAGGTTTCTGTCCTGTCTGGTCCTGCAGCCATTCAGTTCCAAAGAAACACACAGAGGCCTACATTAATTATAAACTGATAGGCCTATTAGCTCAGGCTTCTTCTTAACTCTTTCTTACATCTTAAATTAGCCCTTAATTCTTGTCTGTGTCAGCCATGTGGCTTTGTACCTTTTATCAGAGAGGCATTCTCATCTTGCTTCCTCTGCATCTGGGTTATGACTGCAGACTGAGAATTTCCTCTTCCCAGAATTCTCCGCCTATACTTCCTGCCTGTCTTCTGGCCAATCAGCGTTTTATCAAAGCAATTCAACTGATAAACCTTTACAGGATATAAGGCCATTGTCCCACAGCAAATCCCCCAAACATTTTGATTGTTAGCTTGTCATACCTAGGAAGAGGGAGCCTTAGTTGAGGAATTTTCCAGATCAGACTGGCCTGTGACCATGTCTGTGAGAGATTGCCTTAAATGATGATGGAGGTGGGAGGGCTCAGCCCACTGTGGGAGATGTCATCCCTAGACGGATGGACCTAGGCTTTAGAAGAAATCTAGCTCAGCATAAGCCGTTGAGGGAGCCAGTAAGCAGCACTCTTCCATGGTTTCTGTATCATGTTTCTGTATTAAATTTTTGCCCTCACTTCCTTCAGTGATGGACTAGGAACTGGACATCAAATCCAAATAAACTCTTTCCTCCACAACTTGCTTTTGATCAGAATGCTTTTAGTATAGGAATAAAATGGAAGCTGGGACTCCACAAAAAGTCACAAAAAGAGAAGCAACTCCAGAAAGGTTTTTTCTGCCCTCCACATGTATACCTCTGTGCATGCACACATACATGCGATACACACACACACACACACACACGCCAATAATGATAAATAAAATTTAAAATAATAATGACCCCATGATGCAAATATTCTGCTCTCGGAGGCAAGAAAACAGTGAGTGAGTGATATAGTTCATCTAAGCTGCCACACACTTCCCTTTCAGTGTAGGCACATCCGTCCATGTCGTTATTCATTGTTTTCTGTGTTCCAGGCAGGCCTTGAACTCTCCGTGTAACTCTGCCTTCTGTGGGGACTGCAAGCATGTGCCGCTGTGCCTAGTTTACAGAGACCAAGCATGATACCCAGGACTTTGTGTACACCAGGCAAGTGTTCTACCAACTGAACTACATCCCAGCCCTAAACCCATCATCTTTGCCACCCACCCTTTAGCCTGCTGTGACTCGGATCAGCAACTGGAGGTTTCTCATCCCACTTGGTCCCACGGCTGCTTTTAAAATAACCACTCAGAGGCTTGATGTTAATTACCTATGTTTGGCCTTTTAGCTCAGGATTATTATTAACTAGCTTGTGTGACTTTCCCGCCTAGCTATATTCTGCCCTGCCATAGGCCAAAGTGGCTTCTTTATTAGCTAATGGTAATAAAACATATTCACAGCACACAGAGGGATATCCCACCTCAGAAAAGGAACTGCATTCCAATTTGCTGTGCACCAAGTTCCATGGCACAGCACGGGCTCATCCTCCTCTTCCCTAATCTCCTGCTTTTGCACTGTTTTGAAAACGAAACTAACTAACCATAATATACTGTGCTGGGAAAGTATTGCTAACCAGGATTTTTGAAAGTGTGCCATTTGGCATCGATCTGCTGTATATAATGTTCTAATGTTTCCTGGGTGTTGGCATACTGAGGTGAAGTTATTCTCATAGCCACACCTGCAGCTATGGGAGGAAAGATGCCTTCTGATCACTGTACTCATGGAATCTTTTCCTGGTTAAATCACACATTAAGCAACACATTTAATTTTACTTTTGAGACAAGATTTCACTGTGTAGTCTAGGCTGGCCTGGAAGAGATCTGTCTGGGGTTATCGGGTCTACCATTATACCCAGTCAATAATGACTCTGAATCACACTGCACTCCAACCTCACCTCCCGGCCCTAAAGAGTGTGAGGTCATTTACAGTGTAGTGAACTCACTCATCCATGCAAATATATGCTTATTTCCTTAATGAATGTAGGAAGCACACGAACACTTCCTGATTACAGTTGACTCATCTGAGCTGAAAGATAAATGGTTGAGATAAAGGATTCTTTCCCGTCAGCCAGTGTTTCCAGAGTCCTGTCTCCCAGCTTTCCGCCATCACCTGTTGTATATATACCAGTCTTTAGTCTTTGGCATCTGTTTACCCTCAACCACGGCTTTCATAACTTCACGGAGCTTCAATAATGTGTCAGTGGGCACTATGTTTTTAGGCAGGAAACAGTGCCTGCCTTTGGAGTAATCACCAGTCTTTCCTGGTGTTAATGAATGGTATTTTGTATCTTGTCTACCAGGCATCTGAAACGAAATGAGGGCACGGGAGGTTTTAGTCTATAGTGCTATGGATTGGGGACTTTAGGATTGCTCTCCCTAGTATGCCTTCTTTTTCAATTGTTATTTAGAATTCTCATGCAGCTTTGGCAGGGATCCTAGAGTTTCCTTTGATAGTCATGTCATCATCATCACCACCACCATCATCATCACCACCATCATCATCACCACTACCACCATCATTATCTTCATCACATCATCATCACCACCACCACCACCATCATCATCATTACCACTATCATCATCACAACCACCACCAGCAGCAGCAGCAGCACCATCATCATTATCATCATCATCACCATCATCATCATCATCATCATTATCATCATCATCACCATCATCATCATCATCATCATCACCATCATCATCATCACCACCATCATCATCACCACCATCATCATCACCACCATCATCACCATCATTATAACTACCACCATCATCATCATCACTACAACCACCACCACCATCATTATCATCATCATCATCATTATCATCATTATCATCATCGTCATCATCATGTTCCCATGCAACAGCAGCATGGAAAACAGGTTGGCAGTCTGATTCCTAGCCTCCTTCTCCCTAGCTCCAAGTAGAATCTCAGCTTCTCAGCAGACCAAAGTAGTAGATGCCCGTAATCCCATCACTTGTGGAGCAGAGGCAGAAGGATCAATATGAATTTGAAGCCAACCTGGACTACAAAAAAAGTTCCAGGCTGGCTAGGGTTGGACTGCCTTGAAATAAATGAATGAATGAGTTAGGTGGATTTGGTGTATGAAACAGAGGAGTCTTTAGTTATTTTTGCCATTGGTGGCCATGTTCATATGCGTGCGTCTGTGTTGCTATGGTCATGCACATGCTAGGCAAGTACTAAGCCACTGAGCTGAGTCTGCAGATCTGGGTGTTCCAGACAATGAGTGTTTACATGGTAGCTGGGGATCCGAACTCAGGTCCTCACATTATTTGTGTGTTTGTTTGTTTCTTGTGTGGGGTGAGGCATTTCATGCCATGCTACTTGAATAGGAGACAAAAGACAACTTGCAGAGATCAGTTCTCTCTTTCTACCATGCGAGGACTGAGCTCAGATCAACAGGTCATCAGACATGGTGGTCATAAGGACCTTTACTCACCAAGACATCTACCTGGCCCTAAAGGGAGATCTCTTGACAAGGCAATATTTTTATCGTAGGTTTCTCAGGTTAGGAAACTTCCCAGCAGCCAGCATAACTGCAGTCACTCTGAGGCAAGCCTGAGTCACTGAGGGCCTGGACTCTCTGTCCCAGGCCTGTCACCCTTCTGCTGACTCTGGCCCGTTCCCCCAGTCACTGGTGGAGAGTTTATCTAATACAGTGTCTTGCGGAAGCATTCTTCGTTGGAGTTAGGTTTCTGGTCATGGGTCAGATCACAGATTGAAGTTAAGTAGTTTCTTCCTCCACAGCCAGTGTGTGCTTGGTGGAATCACTGGGGCATGTGCTGACTTCCCCAAGGACCCGTGGGTCTCGCTGAGAACAGGGAGGGCTGTCTTCCTGGTTCTAGTCAGTCATTAACTCAGCAGGTGACTTTTCTCCTCTCTCTCTCTCTCTCTCTCTCTCTCTCTCTCTCTCTCTCTGTGTGATACCCTTTCTTCAAAGCAGTTCCTTGCTCAGTAACAAAGGGTTGTCATTCTCATTGGCACACTAAGAAAGAAAAAAGTTGCTGTCTCCAATTCCCACCCATTCAGGCTTTCCTTTGCTAGAAAAGGGAAGTCCCCTGATGTGTGCCCAGGCATAGAGCTCTGATCACCCAAGGTGGGGTAAACTTTTCTACATGGTTCTTTTAGCCTGTGGGAGCCCAGAGGTTCTTACTGTGACATATGCTTATAAGGGACTGTAACTGAAGGGCTGTTTCAAGCTCACTGTGGAGGGAAAAACCCCAGATTGCCATTCTTACCCACTTCCCACATCAGAATTGATGCATGGTCTGCCCAATGAAGAGCTGTCTAACAAAGGTCCAATGGGTGTCTTGGTTACTGTGCCAAATGTTACTATTTTCTTGTCCTCTCTTTAAATTTCCTTAACTGATTTTCTACTTCTACTTAAGGGGCTGTCTTCAAAATGGGTTGACCACAGCTGACTCTGTGATGAGGGCTGTCGGCTGGATACCTGACAGCCCTAGTTTGATTGCCCAGACCCACAAGGTAGAAGGAGAGGGCTGATGTTCAAGGGTTTTCCTTTGACCACCACACAGGCTGTGGTTTGAAAACAGATAAACTTACCCAAGGTAAACTTGTAAATGCAATTTTTAAAAAGGAAGTAAAAAAGTTGAGCATAGTGGGGCACAGCTTTAATCGGAGCACTCGAGAGGCAGAGGCAGGCTGTTCTTTATGAGTCTGAAGCCAGCCTGGTCTATGTAGTGAGTTCCAGACTAGCCAGAGCCACATAGTGAAATCCTCTAACAACAACAACAAAAAAAAAAAAAAAACAAAAAAAAACAAAAAACAACCCAGGCAGTGGTGATGCTTGCCTTTAATCTCAGCACTTGGGAGGCAGAGGCGAGAGGATCTCTGAGTTCCAGGGCAGGCAATGCTACACAGAGATACCCTGTCTCAAAAAACCAACAAACAAATCAACAAATAACAATAATAATAAAAACAAGTAAACACAAGTTAAAGGAAAGAACTAAGTCCACAGTGTTCTCATTTGAATTTGACAGGCACACTGGGCCACACATATCCACACACATGCGTCATGCACATACAATAATAATAACACACAAAAAGCTAAAAAAAATCACAGAAGATTTTTTTCTACCCTATGCTATTTAAAAATGCTTGTTTTGAATAACCAGTATACATGTAAAGTTACAGATTTCAATAGTTATAGACAAAAGGCTATAAAGTGAGAACAAAATATCCCTCTACCCACCCTCGGTTCCTTCTGGCTCCGTGCACTGTGCTGGTGTCTTAGATTTCCTCCACAAAGGTGCAGTACATAGCAGGAGTCACAAACACCTACTTCCTATCAGGTATCTTGTTTGCTATGCTTAGCATCTGTCCCTACCTTCTACTGCATTTGGGAGGCTAGCAAGCTCAAAAGACAAACCCAAGACAATATCAAAATTCAGATCCCTGGGAGGCAGAGGCAGGCAGATTTCTGAGTCGAGGCCAACCTGATCTACAGAGTGAGAGAGTTCCGGGACAGCCAGATTTACACAGAGACCACCACCACCACCACCTTCCTCCAAAATCCAAATTCCTGATGTCATTGAGTTTTCTCTACTTGGATGTGCTTGTTTTGCCATTGTTTTTGAGCTGAAAGAGGACAGTGGGGACAGAGGGTGTCATTCTGTCGGAGTGGGTTACAACAGGTGTCATGTGGTTCAGCAACATCTTTTGTTTTAGACACAGAGTCTCCCTGTGTTGTTCAGGTTGACCTCCAACTCACATCCTCCTGCCTCAGCTCAGAGAGGGCACCTCCCATCCCCAAGTCAAATGTAGCATTTTGATAGTAGTGGAGGTGATGTTGCTTGCCTCACTGGCTTAAGATTCCAGAGATTAAGGCACAGGAGTCAACTCTGCACCTAGTCCTGCACTGCATTCTTTGAAAGTGACTGCGGGAGGCTTAGCTAAGTTTAGTTAATTAGTCAGCCAACAGTTCCAAGGCCGCCGAAACAAATTCTCTGCTTAGCCCAGAGTAGATTGTGTTCTTTACAACTGAACCGTGATAATTTTGATCTACAAGATGCATAAATACATTTGGCACGGTAAGCAGAATAATGCCTCCTCTGGTCTATATCATAATCTCTGGAAGTGGAGAATATGACATATTACATGGCCAGTGGGAATTTAGATGGAATTAAGGTTGCTAAATTTAGCACCCTAGATTATTACAGTGAGCCTAAAATAATCCCAAGTGTCTTTCAGAGCAGCAGGAGGAGGCTGCTATGATGATAAAAGCCTATAATACCACTTGGGAAGCTAAGGTAGGTGAATAGTAAGTTTATCCAGGGGCTTGGGGGATAGCTCAGTTAGTGAAGTGCTTGCTACACATGCATGAGGACCAGAGTTTGATCCCCATAACTCACATAAAAAGCCAGTGTAACGTTGTATACTTGAATTTCAACAGAGGGCAGGTAGACACGTGAGGATCCCACCAAGGGACAAGATTGATGATGACTCCCGAGGAGTGATAGCCAGTGCTGACCCCTGCCTTCCATGTGCACACATACCAACACTCTACCCACACCTCCTACATAGATGTGAGCAAAGGAGGGCAGGGCACTGCCGGAGCAGGACTGGAGCTTGACAAGAGAGAGGCCATGTTGTTGGTTCCAAGGCTATAAAAAGGAGACAGTAGCCAAGGATTGTGAGCAGGATCCCTAGGAGAAAAAGTGAAGTGAACTCCATTCAGAGTAAAGTTGAGTGTTGAGAAAGAGTTTGGGGGAAAAGTCCTATCCTTTCCAAATCAGTTTTTACTTTTAATTCATTCATATATTTATGAATTTTATGAAAATAATGGGTGTTCATGGTGACATATACCTGTTAAGCCAGTATTTTGGAGGCTGAGGCAGGAAGATATGAAATTCTGGAATACATAAACAAGAGAGTCTGTCTCAAAGTAGAAAAAGAAAGAGTTCTGGGAAGTCAATGCCTACACTTTGCTCTACGAGGCAGGTCTTTGTCAATCACCACTGGGAAAATAAGGAAGCTCATAAAACTGGTAGGAATATTCCAGGAGCTCCCTAACCAGGCAAGGCCATTGGAAGCCTGGATCCTAGTCATCCACAGACCACTATTAAATTGTGCTTTTATTGTAGAAGACACGTTACTATGACTACAGGAGCATCAGAGCAGGTGAGAGTAACGAGAAACTGTGCTTTTCTCTACAATGTATGTGTGCATGAGTTTAGGTGTTTGCCTACCACGGCACACACGTGGGGGTCAGAGTACGGCCCGTGGAGTCAGCTTTCTCCTCTTACCATGTAGGCTCTGAAATTCAAACTCAGATTGTCAGTCTTGGTGGAAGAACCGTGAGCCACCGAACCATGTCACCTCCCGCTACTTGTTTATTTTGTGTATGTGTGTGCTTGTATTCGTGTGTGTGAGTGCAAGTGCACGTGCCCATGAATATGCCGGTCACACGTGAAAGCCACAAGTGTCCTTCTCAATCACTTCCCAATCTTGATTTTGGGGAGGAGTTTCTCACTAAACCTGGAGTTCAGTGACTCAGCTCTGCTAACTGACCAGCAAGACCAAGGGATCCTCTTGCCTCTTATGGCCTCAGCAATGGGCTTACAGGTGTCACCGTAGAAGCCTCTTTTTAATATGGGTGCCAAAAATCCAAAATAGGGTCCACATTGATTACATGGTAAGCACTTCTCTACCGAGCCATTTCCCAGGCCCTTACAATTTAAGTAATAAAATTGGAATGATAATTTTAACAACAAATTTGCCTTTATTCTAATGCAACGGGATTTTAATCATGATCCTGACATCCAGCAATGATCACTTCTGCTAAAACTTGATTTTTACCAATCCATCTGGAGTTTAGCCAAAGTGTGCATTTACTGGACTTCAAATGCTCAGCTGGGCTACTTCTCTTTTGAATATTGACGTATGTCAGAACCTGGATGGGCTGGCGATATCAGCTCAGAATTATATAAACCATTTACTTTCTCTGATACCTGGCATTGAGTTTGTTTTTCTGTTTTGACTCATTCTGTCTTGCAGGGGCAAGTCCCCTTTGCTATTCTACACACTTTACAGAGTGTTTACACTCTGATGGCCAGTCATCAGCAAGAGGAGATTCCAACACAACTGTGGATTACACACTGTGAAACAGTGAGGCTGGGTGTGGGGGTTCATGCGTGGAATTCTAGCACTCAGGAGGCTGAAGGAAGGAGAACCACTGTGAATTCAAAGCCAGCCTGGGCTACATATTGAGAATGGAGAACAGTCTCAAACCAACATTATATAGGTGTGTGTGTATGTGTGACATATGTACACATGCACACACACACAAGCCTAGTTGTCCTGGAACTTGCTCTATAGGCCAGACTGGCCTACACGCACACACACACACACACACACACACACACAATATTGAAACATAAACACATGAATAGATAAAGTAAAGTCCAGAAACTGACCAGTTATATGCAGAATTAGGTATATGATATGGTGGTAATTTATTTTATTCACTATTTACTTTTAGGTGTATGAATGTTTTGTCTTTATGCTTATATGTGCTCTATGTATGTGTTGGTCCTCAAAGGTCGGAAGAGGGTGTCAAGTCCTCTGGAACTGGGGTTGTAGATGCCTGTCAGTCCTCATGTTGTTGCTGGAAACCGAAACCAGGTTCTCATGTTGTTGTTAGGAACAGAAACCAGGTCCTCTGCAAGAGCAGGAGGAGCTCTTAAACAATGGAGCCATCTCTCCAGTACCATGAGGTGACACACACATATATATGTGTATGTATATGTGTGTGTATGTATGTATATGTATATATATATATATATATATATATATATATACACATATCTTCTCAAACACTATGAATCAGTAGTCACTGAGAAGAGAATAAAAAAGCTTAAGTACAATCTTGATCCATGTGCTCTCAAATCAAATCTAGAGGTGTCACAACCTTACCTATAAAAAATGAACTGTATGTCTAGTTCCAGGGGATCTGGCCTTCTCCTTTGGCCGCGGAGGCACCTGCACTCATGTGCAGGCACACGCACACAGGCGTGCTGAATGTACACATAATTTTAAAAGGGGGAACTGAAGAGATGGCCAGAGGTTAAGAGTGCTTCCTGTTCTTTCACAGTCCATGAGTTAGGTTCCCACTACTCCTGTGGGGCAGCTCACAATTGCATGCGACTCCAGCTCCAGGAGATCTGATGCCCTTTTCTTACCTTCACAGGCACCTGCCTCCCCCCCCCCCAGAGAGAGAGAGAGAGAGAGAAACTTACACAGACACATAATAAAATCTTTTTGTTGTTGTTTATGTGTTTGTTTGAGATAAAGTTTCTCTGTGTAGCCCTGCCTATTTTGGAACTAGCTCTGTAGACCAGGCTGGCCTCGAACTCAGAGATCTGCACGTCTCTGCCTCCCATATACTGGGTTTAAGGTGTGTCCCACCACTGCCCACCAAAAAAAAAACTTTAAAAAAGAGAGAAAAATCTATCAAGCTGTACTTATGACATATATACTTCTGTGGTTATATATTATACTATATAAGAAATATCTTAAAAATGAAAGATTTAAGAATAGATAAAAATTGCCTAGGGGTGTAAGTACAGCTATAAGTACACACCTAGAATGTACAAGGCCCTGGGTACTATCCCAGCATGGCAAGACAAAGCTAAGAGGTCTAGTTGTATCTCAAAGTCTTGGAAGCTGGGGAGAGTGGTCAGCAGTCGAAGTGCTTGCTGGGAGAGTCTGAGTTCAGATCCCCAGAACCTTATAAGTGCCAGCCAGCCATGGCAGCTCATCGGGAAGCCTAGTGATCTGAAGAAAGAGACAGCATCCCTGGAAGAAACTAGGCAGCTAGACTAAGGTGTTAGCGAGCTCTGGGTTTGAGTGAGAGCCTCAGCCTCAGTGGATAAGACGTTGAGCTACCAAAGATGATTCCAGAGTCAGCCCCTGGGATCCACATGCATGAGTGTATACTTCTGCCCACACATAAGTGAACATGTATACACACATACACACTCACACAACACATATACCCATGCAAAAAAGCTTCCAAACCCCTTGTAAAATATTGATAACAGAGCGACATGCAGTTTTGTGGGATTTTCTTTTTCTTTTCTTTTTCTTTTTAGAGACAAGTTCTGTTGTGGGATATTTGTACACTGTATGATGGTATATTTGCTGTGATTGGTGTGATAAAAAGCTGAACGGCCAATTGCTAGGCAGGGGGTATATGCGGGATTTCAGGAGAGAGAAAGGAAGAGGAGGAGATCGTGGAGGCGCAAGAGACATGCCAGGAGACACAGAAGAAACAGGATGGACAGTAAGTAACAGAAGATAGATTAGTATACGTGAGTTAATTTAAGTTATAAGAGATAGTGGGACAAAACTAAGCGAAGGTCGAACTTTTATAATTAATAAGAAGTTTTTATGTCATTATGTGGGAACTGGCTGGTGGGACCGAATAAGACTTGTTCCAAGGTTCTTCATGTAGCCGAGGCCAACCCCAAATTCTATAAAGCAAGGTTGGCTTTGTGCTCTGGATCCTTCTGCCTCTCTACCTCCCAAGGACTGGCAGTAGATCCCTGTGCTACCATGCCAGGTTAAACTTTCTAAATGGCATAAAAGCATCATGGAATGTCAACCAACCAAACAAATCCCAAACATTAAACATCAATCAAGTCATACTTGACCGAATACATCAAGTAGGGTCCAACCAGGAAAAGAAAGACTCCTCCAAGTGTTTGCAGCAAAGACAACCAAATACAAGACTCGCGGCGGGAAGAAAAAGAGCTAAGGTCTTTGGAATATCTAGAATGTTGTCTTTTTACCTATTTCTGGAGTGCATTGTTTGAATTTTGTTCAACAGGCAAATTGCTCTTAAGATTTTATTTCTCCTTATATCTATGTGAAGGTATGTGCATGTGTGTATATGTCTGGGGAGGCCAGAAGAGGTGTTGCATCTCTAGGAGCCGGAGTTTTAAGCCTTTGTGAGTCTGTGATGTGGGTGCAGCTAATTAAACTCTACTCCTCTGGAAGACAGGCAGTGCTCTTGCCTGTTGGGGCATCTGTCTGGACCCTCACGAAACAACTTTTGCCCCATCAGAAAAGTCTGAAACTGAGCTAGAGAGCTGTGGGTGCTTGGCTGAGTGGTGCGGGGTGCACGTAGCGCACACGAGGTTCTGGTCTCGGTCCTGGGCGCCTCTCCCAAAATGGATGACTGTCTGGCTGAGTGATTAGAAGTGATTTTCTTGTACGCTTGCAGCTGAGTGGCATTTCTCCCTACCACACTAAATTTGTTTAAACTCAAATTCCTCTTTCTCAAGGTTCTTTCCCTCCAAACAAAGCTTTCCCCGGTACTTTCAATTCCTGTCTCTTTGAAGAGTCAGCAAAGGAAAGCCCTTTCCCTTTCATTTTGATTTCAGAAACTTGCCAACGGATACTTTCCTTTGGGGAAGAGCCGCTGGTCTGGAACTGAAGTTAGACACGGAAAGTCCTTGCCAGCAGTTTCTCACCCGTGTCATTTCCTGGGCCCTCGGCAAAGCGCTGATGTGTGGTGACTGGAAGACATCTTTTTTTATGTCTTTGCCTGCTTGGGTTCTGAAACACCCGACGTGTCTCTGAACGCCGGATTACTCCTTTACATCTGGTTTTAGATTCAACCACACAAGCACTGACTACTTCTCTAGGCAGAAGGTCATGACTCTTGGGTGTTTGGGGTACACGGTTGTGATGTTGTCAGAGGCTAGATTTCTTCATTCTTTGCTTTTTCTTTGTAACAGGTGAGAGGTAAGGTTTGAACAGGGTGGCGGTTCTGTGGTAGATAAACACGCACACACACAAGTGTAAACACAATTATGTGTTTGTGTGCGTAGACAGTGGTCTCTGGAAGGCCAGCTTTCCTCTGGTAGGACTGGCTGCTCGGATGGGGAGCACTGTGCACTCAGACCCATCCAGTATCTCACACAAAGGGCATTTACTTCCCTACCTCGCCTTTGTACTCAGTAGTTTAGAAAAGTTTATGACCTAATAGTAATAAGATAGATCTATTCTGAATATATTTTAACCATTTTAAAATATTTATTTGCCAGGCAAATATTATGGTGTTGGTGCATGCTTTTAATCCCAGCACTCAGGAGGCAGAGGCAGGCGGATCTCTCAGTCAGAGGTCAGCCTGGTCTACACAGAGAGTTCTAGGATGGTCAGCACTACACAGAGAAACGCTGTCTCGAAAAACAAACAAAAACAAACAAACAAAAATTTTACTCATTTATTTACTGAGCCAGGGTCTTACTACGTAATCCTGGCTGGCCTGGAACTCTCTCTGTAGTCCAGGCTGGCCTTGAATTAGGAAAGATCCACCTGCCCCTGTCTCCCAATTGCTGGGATTAAAGGCTTTTTAAAGATTCAAATTTATTTTATTGTGTGTGTATGAATGTTTTGCTTGTGTGTATACTTGTGTTCCACATCTGTGCCTTGTAGGCACAGAAGTCAGAAAAGGGTAAAAGGAAAACCTGGAACTGGAGTTACAGGTAACTGTGAACCCCTGTATGGGTGCTGGGAACCGAGTCTGTGTCCTCTGCAAAAACAAGTGCTCTTTGCTTGTTTGTTGTTTGTTTTGTTTTTCAAGACAAGGTTTCTCTGTGTGGCTCTGGCTGTCATAGAACTTGCACTGCAGACCAGGCTGACCTCAGACTGACAGAGATCTGTCTGCCTCTATCTCCAAAGTGCTGGGATAAAAGGCATGAGCCACCACTACCCAGGGTACAGCAAGTGCTCTTAACCACTGAACTTTCCCTACAACTGTTTTTGAGATTCATATTCTCTCTCTCTCTCTCTCTCTCTCCCACCCTCCCTCTCCCTCTTACCTGGGTCATTAGCTTAGTGTGGTTGGCCTTAAACTTTCTTGTAACAGAGGACGATCTTGAGTGTCTAAATCCTTCTGCTTCAATCTCCCAAGTGCTGGGTTAACAGGTATGTTGCTACCATTCTTGCTCTACGCCATATTGGGAAGCGAATCCACTGCCTTGTGCATGTTAGGCATGCAATCTACCAGTTGAGTTATATCCCCAGTCCTTGGAATGGTATTTCAAATAGAATATAAATATGTAAAAATAATTTTACATTATTACTTGTTTAACCTATAATATTTCCACTGAAGATGATAATGGCACACAAAGTAAGTGTGAATCATGAGTAATCATAGCTTAGGCAACATCTCCACCAAGAATTTGCTATTAAGGCTCATTCATTCATTAGAAGTCTTTGCAGCTGGACATGGTGGTATGTGGTCATGAGTCCGGCACTTGGGAGAAGGCTAAGGCAGAAGGATTGAGAATTTAAAGGCCGCTTGAGTGGTCTCACAAAAACACAGTTTTCTGTAAATGTTGTAATTTATTTAAAAAGAAGAGAAGTCACACCTTGCAAGAAGGGTCACATAGGAGGTTTACTGGAAGAGGAGAGAGAGGGAGCAGAGAAAAGGGCAAAGTCCAGTCTCTGGGGACAAGAGTGGCAGAAGAGAGAGAGAAAGAAAGAGAGAAAACAGAAGCAGAGAAAAAGGGGAGGTGGACAAGATTGGTGGAAGAGAGAGAGAGAAAGACGGGGGTGGGCAAGGCCCCCCGTTGAAAGGGACAGTAACACATGTGCACAGGGGGTGCTCTTAGTGGCTGCATCTGAGGACGTATCCTGTCAGGGCCCTAAGGGAAGCCAGTATAGATACCTGAATACTAACTGTAAACACTGAAGAAATAATTCCTTGATCTGAAATCTTGAAGAGGTAAAAAAATATTTTTTTATTCTTTCAAATGCTGTTGTATTTAGTGCAGTTGTTGTTTTGTTTTTTGGTTATACTAGACACCCAGAATCTTGTACACCCGAGGGAGGAAACTGGTCCCCACTAAACCACTAACAGCCCTGCCAACCTCTTAGCCTGCCCCTACTGAGAGCCTTCCACATGCGCATAGCCCGTGAGACAGTAGAGATGCGTGGGACAGTTTCAGACTCATAAGGCTTCACCCATACAACAGGATATGAAAGCGGTATGAAGATAGCTGTTTTACAAGAGAAAATGCACTGAGTATCCCAGAAGAGGTTTAAACACAGATTTTTTTTTTTTTTTGGCATGAGAATTATATTCAAGAGAGTCATGGAGAAGAGGGCAAGAAACACCAGAGAGGGGAGTTGAGTTACAATGAAGTTGTACTCCTTTTTCATTTATTCTTTATTTGTTTATTTTGTTCCTTTGAGTCAGTGTCTTAATCTTTAGCCCAGACTGGCCTGGAACTCACTATGTAGCCCAGGCTGGACTTGAACTCATGATGATCTGCCACCAAATACAGGGATTACAGGTGTAAGCCACCATGCTTGGCCTTTAAAGTATCCAGTTCTGTCTATAACTCTATCCACTGGCCTACCCTTTAAAATAGATTTTTGTTTTTATTTTTAATTGTGTGTGTGTAGGGGGAGGGTAGTATGCACATAGCACAGGTGCCTGGAGCTGAAGTTATAGATGTTAACTCTCCTGGTCTGGATCCTCTGCAAGAGCAGCGTGTGCTCTTAGCTACTGAGTCATCTCTGCAGGCCCTACTTTTGTTTTGTGAGATAAGTGTTACTCAGTACTCCAGGATGGCCTAGAACTCACTATGTAGACCAGGTTGTCCTTCCTGATGGCTAGGATCGTGGTGTAAAACACCATTTCTTACTACTCTTTATTTGACTTTATGTGTAAGTGTTCCATATTTTGTACATACTAGGCAAGTGCTCTACCACTGAGCTACCTTTTTATTTTATTTTATCGAGACACGGTCTTATCTTTTGAGTGCAGGGATTAAACTCTACCATAACTAGCCTGGCTTCTTAGCTTAAACCTAGGCTACACAACAGCAAGAATGATGCCTCCTTTCTTTCTTTTGGTACTAACTACACAAGCACCTCTTCGGTGCCTGGCCGAGAGTAGATCTTCAGTGAGTGAGGCGGGGGAAACTGATTGGCTTCACGGATGGTGTGTAATCTGTGCTCACACAACAAACAGAGGAGGAGTCAGTCCTTCCGGGCTTCTGCCCTTCCCTTTCCCCCTTCCCTCCTCTTCTTTCAACAAAGGAAGACATCCTAGTTCAAGAAGCAAATTGACTTAGAGCAGGCTAGAGTGTCAGCTGGAGAGTTAGTCTTGTAGTCTTTGTTCAGGTTCTACCGCTTCGAGGTCATGTGATCTTAGGCCACTTAACTACCCTTTGAGTTCCCTACAGTCCTACTGCTTGCCTCCAGTGATACAGTGAGAGGCGTGTGTGAGGAGGCGACAAACTGTATCTGACGGTTTCTTGAGACGCCAAGGGGCCAGGTAATGGCTGCTGTTCTGAATGTCATTGTTGCTCCTGCAGTCAAGATAGACAGAGCGTTTCTCCCTTCAGTGACTGGTTTTAAGGCACGCATCGCTATTATAAGCTGCTGTCTTGTGAAAGGTCAGTGATTTACAGTGGCTGCAGTTGGGCCCAGGATTAGTCTGTGAAAAAGACAGCCGCCTGACTAAGGTCAAAGGTATTCTGTGAAAACGTATTTGGTAGAGGAAAGGTTAGAAAATCCAAAATATGCCACAAAGGTAGGGTTTACTAAACTGGGAAAACCGGATTGGCGATCTAGAGAGTATTAAAAGTTAGTGAGGAAAAGTAGGGATGGAAGAAAGGAAAACGGGTAAAGATAAGGCCTAGGAGATACAGTTGTTGGGGGAACGAGCAGCCTAAGTCAGAGACGTGCTTCTGATGAGGAAACACGGTGTGTTGGTTATTTCTGTCAGCTGCTCAGAGGAACCTCAGCTGAGCAATTTTCTCCATCAGATTGGCCCGTGGGCAAGTCTGTGAGGGATTATCTTTTTCTTCCTTCCTTCGTTTCTATCTGTCCTTTGTATATTTCTTCTTTTCTTCTTCTTCCTCCTCCTCTCCCTCCCCCCTCCTTTTTTTTTTTTGAAACAGAGTCTCACTTATGTTGCCCTGGCTAGCCTGGAACTCACCATGTAGACTAGGCAGGCCACAATCTCAGAGGTCTGCCGGCTTCTGCTTGTCAAGAGCTGAGATTAAAGGTGTACACCACCACGTCCAACAATTTTCTTGATTAATGATTGATATAGGAGGGCCCAGCCCACTGTGAGAGGTACAAGCTCTGGGTTGTATGAGAAAGCAGGCTGAACAGACCACTGAAAGTGAGACAGGAAATGACCTCTGCTTCTGATCTTGCCTGCAGGTTTTAGCTTTGAGCTGCTGCTCTGACTTCCCTTGACAGATTGGAACCTGCAAGTCAAATAAGCTCTTTCTTCCCCGAGTTGGTTTTGGTCAGTGTTTTGTAAAAACAGCAGAAAGCAAAGCAGAAGAGAAGACATAGTCCATGTCCAAGGAGAAGCAATTCTGTAAGAAGGTAGACAGAGGTGTAGGAGGGCATTTAGGATGACTAGTTTCCCTGGTTATAAAGTCAGAGTGTAAGTAAAAGCCTCCAGGAGCAGGAGGTGGAAGTGTCCTTGAAGGTCCCAGTGTTTCAGGTAAAGTAGCCCTGCCTCTGTAGACGACGCCTGTGAGAGAAGGCAGAGCAGGCGTGGGCTGACTGGAGGCTGCAGAGCCGGGCTGACGAGCCACGTACAGAATGTGGTGTGGCTGTGGGAGTGGCGAGATGTGGCCGGAAACCAGCAGAATGGAATGTGAAGGCTCAGGAAAGAGAGAGGAACATCTTGGTTTATGAGCTTTTTTTCTGCTTTGGCAGGCATTTAATTCTTGGCATCAAAATAATGTCATTCAGTGCTCAATACCACAGACACACACACACACACACACACACACACACTCCCACCTCTATCCACACATACCAGTATTATACATGTACATTTAATCTCCAGAACCTCATTTCCCACATTCAATCTACAGCACCATACACATACACACACTCACACACCACACCACACCACATACACACATCACACCACACCGACACACAGACAGACAGACACACACACACACACACACACGGGGTTGGGGGAGATATTGATTCAAAGTTTCAGTGTCCTATGAGAGATAAAATCTTCTCTGTCCTTGGCACAGTTGGGGAAGTTAAGTGGGGATCTAAAATAAAATTTCCACTTCTTGTTTTAGAAACAGAAGATGGCAGAAACACAGAGATACGCTAATTGAACGAATGCCTTTTAGTACCATATTAGGTCAGACGCGGGCCAGGGGATAATGAGCACATATGGATGGGATCTTCTGCTCAGAGTCCCTGGGGTTACTATTTTAAGAAGAAGCCCTATCATATAATTGTCTCATGAGTGCTGATTACAAATGTGGGCCACCATCTCTAGTTTGTGTTGGTACTGGAATCAAACCCAGGGCTTCAAGTATTCCAGGCAAGCACTCCACTAACGGAGCCTCACCCCTACTCCTCCTTTCTTGGCTTTTTAGCCCATGCTGACCTCGAACTCACTGCATAGCTGAGATGATCTGGGGCTCCTGATCCTCCTTTATTTATTTCCCAAGTGCTAGGATTCAGGCATGAGCATCTGTGCCTGGCTCTGTGTAATTTATAGAAGTTCCTGAGCAACGAAGACACAAATTCGTAATAGTATTCTCTTTAGAAAGTGTTCCTGTAGGGGAGAGATTTGTGATATGCACCGCTATTACCTGGCTTATGGACAATACAACACAATAGTGTTCATTGTAAACAATTCAACCAATTCATAGCCTAATGAAATGAAAAGACGCTTCTCAAAAGATTAAAGCATAATGTCTAATATATGAAAAAAGTTTAATATCACTAGTCTTCAGAGAATGCAAATTCAAATGACGCTGATATTCCATCTCAAGCCTGTCAGAATGGCAGTCATTAAGACAATGAATAATAAGACAGCCAAGCCTGTAATCACAGGATCCAGGAGCTAGAGGTGGGCGGATCAACATCATCTTTAGCTACAGAGCACTAGGAAGCCAGCCTGGCATGTACAAGAACCTGTCTCAGAAACAAATGAAACAACTGGCAATAAAAAAGGGAACCTCTCTGGGCCTCTGGTGGTGCATGACTTACCCTTAGCACTCAGGATGGGGGGCAGAGGCAGGCAGAGCTCTGTGAATTTCAGGTCCACCTGGTCTATATCGTCAGTTCTTGGCCAGCCAGGGTCATATAGTGAGAACCCAGTATAAAAGAAAAAAAAATAAACTAAAACTAAAGTGGGGGAAACCCCATACAATGTTGATGGGAATGAAATAATGTAGCAACTATGGAAATCAGCATGGAGGTTCCTCAAAGTATTAAAAACAGGTATATACCACATGACCAAACTGTACCACTCAGGGTATTTACCCACAGGACTCCAAGCTGACATGTCACAGGATCAATGTTTACTGTAGTACTAGTCACAATAGCTAAGAAATGGAACAAACCTAGGAGTCTATCAACAAAGAAATGAATAAAAACATGATATATATATATATGTGTGTGTGTATACATATACATACAGGTATACAATGAACTTTTTAGTCATAAAGAAAAATAAAGTTAAATGTTGTTTACAGGAAAACAGGCACAACTGGATGCAATATTAAGCAAAGGAAGTCAGTTTCAGAAAAACAGGCATTGCATGGTTTCTCCCATGTGCGATTCTTAGATTTCATGAAGATATGTGAAGTTATGCATGTACTATGACATGAAGGTAAGAGTGAAACTGGAGAGGAACGAAAGGAATTAAGGTGAAAGGCGATAGGAGAAAAGGGAGAGGGAAAAGCAGATGGAGGAAATAAGATCCAAATACACTGATACTTGTATGAAAATGCCCTCTTGTAATGTAGCGATATGTAGAACAAACATACACAAATGAAAATACAGAACAAAGCAACCAGTACTCGGGAGGCAGAAAATTAATTTAATTTCTGTAAATTACAGGCTCTTCTGCTTTACATAGTGAGTTCTAGACTGGCCATGGCTACATAGTGAGACCCTGTCTCAAAAATCAACCAAACCAACCAACAAAACAAAACAGAAACAAAACAAAACAACATAACAACAACAAAACCACACCAAACAAACAAGGGTGGAGGAAGAGGGGGGAGCTCACATTTTATTGGTCTGTGCTATGTTGATTCTAAATACAGCATTTTTTTTTTTGCAATAGGGGATTTCATCCAAACTACAGTAAATTAATTATATGCAGACAAAATACTCATACAGAAAAAAATTAAATAGATCTTCAAAAAATAAAAAAAAAAGTATTTCACAGTCAATAGGGGCCAGTTTTGAGCATGGCATGGAAAGTCAGGCATGGAGAACCAGGCGTGGAAGCTACACATTTAGTTTTAGCACCAGAGAAGCAAAGACAGGAGGATCTCTGTGAGTTCCAGGCCAGGAGAGCCCGTCTTAAAAACAAAAACAGTTAAAACACACAAACAAACAAAAGCATAGAAAGGTAGCATAACTTGGAGTTCCAGCATTTGGGAGGAGGGGAAGCAAGGTCTCAAGCTGGAGACCAACCTGGGCTACAAAGTGAGAGCCTGTCACTGACAAACAGCCTTAACATCTGGGAGACTGATACTTCTTGAAAGAGCCTCCTGCGGAAGCTCCCGGCTCCTGTGACCTGCCTATCGCACTGGCCTCCAATCCACGGCAAATAGCATCGTTACAAAGATCCCTGCGGTACACAAAATGGTCATTTGTTCGGGTGGGGCCATCAGGATTTTGCTTTTTCTCTCTCTACTTTACTGTCATTAATGAATTAAAGACAAGTTTTCAGAGCTGGGGATCCGGGCTTGTGCACACTAGGTAAGCAATCCGCCGAGCCTCCCCACCAGCCCTAGAGTTTAAAACATTTAAAAGAAGTACAATAGAGTAAATGCTCAGAGTGGTCACAGGTCTCCCTATAGCCCCCAAACTGCTAGTGGAATAACAGGACCCTGTCACAGGCTGATGGATAGGACACCGGCTTTAGCAGAGGGTGGGGGAGGGGATGTGAGGAAGAGGCTGGATGCCTACTTTTTTCTTGAACACACAGTATAGTCTTCATGATTAAGATTGTAATTTCCTACAATTATAATTGTTTTCTAAAAAGGGATTTATTTTAAAAAAAAGATTGAGGTGGTAGAAACTTAACTGCAGCAGAAATTAGCCAAGCCAAACAAGATTATAAAACACTGCTCAGGAAGCCTAGGATTTTGAAACTAAGAACAAAGAAACAATGAAGAATTAGTTTCTGGCACCTTTTGAGCTCAGCAAGTACTTAAAAGCAAACATTTAATTTTCTTTCTTTACTGTGCTCGTCCTTGTAAAGTAGTTTTTGCCAACAGGAAAATAATTGGTGGTGTTCTAACACGGTCATTTTCTGACAGTGGCCTAAGAAAACTTCAGGAGACGCATGAATGGGATTGGTCGGAAATTGTGTCAGTCACAGAGATCGCAACATTCTTGAAGCCAGAGTAACATGTTCACTATGTAGAAGGAAAAAAAAAAAAGGATGATCGATCAGAGTGAAATGAATCCCTTGCCCTGGCAAACAAAGAGCGGAGAATTGATGAACTAACATTTGCACACTCGGAAGTTTAGGAAGTTCTTACAAACTTCCTTAGTGACATGAGAGTCCTAAGGAAGGGACTTACAGAGCCTTGGCATGAGCCTTTGCCCAAAGAACGGTCTTGCTGACCTTAGGAAGTATTTTTACAGGTAATTTTTAAAGCTTAAAAATAAATTTCTGAAAAAAATTTTCTGGGGGTAGAGAGATGGCTCAACTGTTTAACGGGTGTGCTGCACTCACAGAGGACCTGGGTTTGGTTCCCAGCTCCCACCTCTGGTGGCTTAAAATTGCCTTGTAACTCTAGCTTCCGGAGATTTATTGACCTTTTATGGCCTTCACAGGCACTGGTACACAAACAGGTAGGAACTCACACATACATGTAAAAATACATACATTTCCGGCTTTCATGGTTTTGTCTTTGGAAGACACTGCTGACTTTAAGACCGATAGTTTTCAGTTTTACCTCCCTGCTGTTCCGCCCTTCTCCCTGAGCCTTGCCCTATTCATAACATATATTTTTTAAAGCTCTTATACACCTGACATTGCGTATTTCAGGCTGTTTATTATGTGTTTATGCTCTGCCTTTGGGTTAGAATGCAACGTCACTGAAGATAAGGGCTATGAATTTTTTATTCGTGTTGTTTGCTTGGTAGGAGACAATGAACATATTGCTCAAAAAATATTCGTCGACTAAAGCAAGGCAGTGTGCTGTGCTTTCAATGCTGTGCAGCTGGCATCAGTTGTGCAAACTAAATGTTTTCCTTGGTTCTGCTTGGACATTGTAATCGTAAAGCTTTGATCCACTGTGAATCTTAACAATTCCTGTTTCAAAATCGCCAAGGCAACCCCTTTCGAGGCAGGAAAGGATGCCCGTAGCGAGGCCTACGGGAGACCGTGAGAAGAGATATTTACAAAGTTACCACTCCAGCCAGGTCCTCGTTCTACACCGCCCAGATTTCTTTCAACACATTTAAGAGTTGAAGTGCCAGTCAGGTTCTTTAACTCAAGGACCTACAAAAAAATAAATGGCAGGGTTGAGTTGCAGAGACCCAACTTGGCCTGGTCCCAAAGGGCAAGACAGTTTTAAGTGTCGAGTAGCTGTGAGAATCCCATGACTTAATTTCTCTGAAAAGCACCAGACACAACAGTCGGCAGTCCACACATGCTGCTCCACATATTCGCTCAGGAACTTAAGTTGATTTTTTTTTTCCCAATTAGGAGCGGAGAAAAGAAAAAAAGAAAGGAAAATTACGCTGAATTAATAAAATTTGTCTATAATTCGAAGAAAGCGCCTGTCTGATTACAGTAGTCCTAAGCCGACCTTTCATGTTGACTCTAGAAAAAAAAATGCCTGGCAATGTTTCAAACCATGATGCCTAATTTAGAATAACTTCTATTTCAAAACAGGGACTAGGAAGTCGTCTTTGGCCAACAAGAGACTCAAGGAATACGGTAATGTATTCCTATGAAACAAGTCACTTCGTGCCCCCTCCAGCCCCCCAAAGGAGAGCGAGTGCTCTGCAGGTGGACTGTGGGGTCCCCACGTTTGCCGGGCCTGCCTTGAACTTCGAAATCAAAGCGCTCGCTCCCCTAGTTGCTCGCTCTTAGATCTCCCACAAGCTACGTTTTTGCAGGAAAGAGAGCGGGGCAACCCAGGCTCTCTTCGCGGAACCCCTTCGGTACCCGTCTGGGACCCCACGCCCGCCGGCTGTCGCGCGCCCCACGCAGACCCCGCGCGCCCGCAGCTCGCCGCACCTGGAGGAGGGCGGCGCGCGCCCCCGCCGTGACGTCACCGCACCTGGCACCAGCTGCGGGAGCCGGGGTGGCGCGCGGGGGCCCCAGGGGGCGTGGCCGAAAAAAAAATCCCAGACCATTCTCGCGAGATTTCGCCCCAGCCGGGTCCCAACGCTCGGCGCACCGGCTCGTGCATTGCACCCGGGTCTCGAGCGGGGCGCGCTCGGCCTCTGAGGGTGTGGGTGCGGGGCGGGCCGGCCGGGGCCGCCGAGGCGAGCGGAAGCGACCGGGAACCGCGGCGGAGGGCGCCGCGTGCGCACGCCGCTCGCTCCCGCCTACCGGGGACCGCGGCGGAGACCGGGCGTGAGGAGCGGCGGAGCGCGCTCGCGGGCGGATGGAGGCGCCTCCCCGCCGCGCCTGAGCCGGTGCACAGGAGAGGCCGCGCGCCGGGCCGCGCTCTCCCCGCCAGAGCCGCAGCATGGGTAAGCATCGTCGCGCCGACCGGCCACGGGGCTCGTACGCGGGTCGGGGCGGGTCGGACGCTCCTCCTCGGCGGTTCTCTGCGGGACAGCGGGGCTCGAACCCGTGACCGGCCGCCCCGCGCTCCCCGGGAGCCCCCGGCTTCGATGGGGGAGGGCGATCGCGAACTTGACAAAGTGGCGCTGGCAGCTCTTGCTCCTCCGAGGCTGGGCACACATTGTGTTTTTAAGAAAGAAAAAAAGAGAGCACTCACACCCCCATGTCCATTATGCCCACACAGACATTTTGTCGTCGAGAGCTGGAAGCGCAGAAAATAGTTAAGTCTGCCATTTGCCGTTGGCTGGGGTTGGCAGTGATTTGTGCCTCCTCTTCCTTCCCCTTCCGTGGGTAGTTCGGGAAGTGTTTTCCTGGCAGTCTCCCCGGTCAGGTGTGCTGGCATTTAGCAGTCCGTCGAATTTCCACCTGAGGGCTGTCTTGGGGGTTCGGTCTTCGAGGATTCCCAGCCGAACCTCTGGGGGAGCAGTTTCCTGTTTGGAGCGAGACTTCCTCCTCGCCGGGGAGAAAAAGTACAGAGCCCACAAGGTTGTTTTCTGGGTCTTCTTGGGGTTTTCTTTTGGCCTTGAGTGTGTTGCAGGGCTCTGTGAAAAGGAGTTTTGTTAAGTGCTGTAACAGTTCTCTTTTGATAACAAAGTTTTGCCTGGGCTAGGCACTGACTCCCTCAGATGTCTACGAATTAACAGAAATAGTTTTAAAAAAAGCTATTAAAGACAATTAAAGATAGGGTATTTTTTTTTTCTTTTTAAAATCAGATCTGTGTCACCATAAGGCAAGTGTGTGTTGAGTGAGTTGTGAAACCCGAATTTGGTTTTGTGGTATAAATCAGGAAGAGGTTATATCTCTTACTCAGTTGAAATTTGGTGCTGCTTCAACCATTGCTGAAATCAATAATTCATGAAACAAACGGAGGATTTAGAAGCACGACCAAAACAGGAGTCGTGCTGATGTGGCACCCTGTGCCACACTTTGTTCCGTGGGAGACGAATTTAGCTAGTGTTTACCGACACTGCCTTTCTGTTTTCTTAGACTTTCTAATTTTATGCTCTCTCTGCTTCCCTCCTTCTTTGTGTCTCTTTTCTATACCAAGTGCTCCTTAACCCAGGAGCCAAGCATTTGCTGCTGGGGACCTTCAAATGGATTCCTTTCCACTTGATTAGTTGAGTTTACGGGGTAATTGCAGGCTTATTTAAGCATCAAAAGCTAGCTTAACTGATTTGGATGAAAAGCTAAAACAAGTATACAATTCTTATCTGTCTTAAATCAGGATGCAGAATGTAATTAAACATCTTTTGATGCTCTAGAATAATCATTTTGTGACTTTGACTTGCTGTGAGCCCTTTAACCACCTTGCATCCTTTTGGTTTTTCGAGACAGGGTTTTTCTGCAGCTTTGGAGCTTGCTCTGGAAATAGCTCTTGTAGAGTAGGTTGGTCTCGAACTGACAGACCCTTCCTGCCTCTGCCTCTCCGAGTGCTGGGATTAAAGGCGAGTGCCACCACTGCCCGGCCCACCATGGCTCTTGTGTAGACTGTAGGGCCCTTTGCAGTTTGCAGTTGTTTTAAGTGCACTTTCTCCTGTTGTTGGATGGACAGTATTGCACCTGTGATCAGTATCTACTTTCACCTTCCCCTTTCTCACTGGGTTTTTTCAAACTGTGGAAATAAATTAAATTTGTCATTTGTCATAGTGGAAATCAGTGGCCCCAAAACTTGAATATAAGGTCGTTGTTGTCTTTTCTTTTTTTTACAAGACAGGTTCTTACAGCGTAGTTCTGGCTGCCCTGGAACTCGTTTTGTAGACCAGACTGGCCTTGAACTCAGAGATCCACCTGCCTTACAAGTGCTGGGATTAAAGGCATGAGCCATTATACCCAGCTAAAGTATTTTCTTAAGAAAAGTAAATGAGCAATATTATACAATGTAATACCTTTCTTTGTGACTTGCTTTGGTCTGTTTAGGTGAGTTGTTAGAGTATCTTGGGAAAGTTGTTTACCATACTGTCAATATGTGCTTTTAAGGTCTGTTATTTTGGGTGTTTGTCATTGTTTGTCTGTATAGTATTTTTGAATCTTTTGCAGATGAATGTGTACTTAAAATTTGTTGGTTGTGCAGTTATTGAAATCCTCAAGTTCATGTAAGAGTTTCCTTTAATATATAATTTGTTCAGTTACCTGCCATTGTTCTTTTTCTTGCATTTTTAAGACAAGGTCTCATCTCCTCACCCTGTGCTCCCTGGCTTTGATTTTAGAGCGATCCTCCTGCCTCAGCCACCTGGTTGCTGGGATTATAGGTTTTAGCTGTCACAGCTAGCTGGTTGTCTGTATTTCTTGTCATTCATGGCACAGCTCTCGAATTCTCTCTGCTCTTTCAAAGGACTCTGATTTGATTCTTTAATTCTTATTGGGTGGCTTATGATTGCCACTGACATACAAGGCATCTGATAGCCTCTTCTGGTTTCTGAGGGCAACCCCACCCCATGACAGTTACACACTTAAAGATGCAGCCTAAAATACTCAAATTTTTTATCTAATTTCTAAGTCTTACTTGTTTTGAGATGAACAAGGACACTTAAGGGATGAACATGGCTAGTAGCTAAGAGTTTCTGAAGCCTAGACCTACACTGCTTTGGAAGTAGAAGCAGGTATTGAATTTAAGGCCAGCTTTGTTTACAAAGCTTATTCAAGGCCTTCCTGGCTGAAAGAGGGGAAAAGGGTTCTGGGCAAGGACTTCCTAGTCTTACCAACAAGCTTTGCTACATAGAAAGTCAATTAGCTTGTCTGTGCTTGAGTTTCCTGATCTAGAAATTGGTGAGAAGCACCAGTCACAGGTTATTAGGAGAATGAATGAGCTAATAATGCTAACTAATGTTTTCAAAAGATTTCTGCAGTTCTAACTTGGGAGTAAAGTTTGATAGTTGTTAAAAACAGAATATTGTCTTTCAAGGATCAGTAAGATGATTTTGTGTTAACACAAATTGAATTCTGTATAGTATAACTTGACAAAAATGGTTTTTCAATATTAGACAATCTGTGAGAAACTTATTCGTTTGAAATGTTTAACTGTTGAGAAAAACTTAAGGATTTCTACTACTAGAGACATTTAAGTTTTCTGTTATGTTAATGTTTTTAGCTTCTACATTAAATGTAGGGGGAAATGCCTGTCTACTTTTAAGGTGCCTGTGTGAAAGAATTAGGAAGAAAAGGTTGTAGGGAATTAAGAAAGGCAATACATTTAGGGAATAAAAAAAGGCAATACTTTTTTAAAAAATTATGTATTTTATTTGCATGTACATCTGTACAACAGAAGAGGGCTTCAGAGTCCATGGCACTACAGTTGTAGATGGTTGTGAGCAATTGAACTCAGGACCTTTGTTAGAGCAGTCAGTGCTCTTAAATGCTCTCGCTCCCCTCAAAAATAGATGTGCATTTTGGAGTGAATTAAGACAAAAATGAATATATATATATATACACACACATACACACATTGAAAGGTAAGTAGATACTTAAGACTTAAGTTTCTCTTAATTTTAGATAAATTTTTTTAAATCTTAATTTTGTTTTACTGTTGTATCTGACTGCCACAATAAAGTTTATGCCCATGAAAGTAATTGAGCTTTTTATTGTCAGATAGAAAATGCATACATAATGATTTATGTACAAATTACTTGTGTGTATGTCTGTGTGTCTGTGCGTGTGTACACTCTAGTGCCTATAAGCTGTGTGTGAGGGGGCTGCATGTACCTGTGTGCATGTGTGGATCCCAGACCAATTCCTTTGAGGCAAGGTCTTGATCTGAACCCTAGGGAACATGTTTTTCTGACTAGGATTAAAGACAGTAGTAGTAAACCTCAGCAATTCTCCTGTCTCTGCCTCCTTGGGAGCCATGGGTGCTTGTGGTGGCCCCAGTTTGCTTTATGCATGCTAGGATCTAAACTTTGGGCCTCACGATTGCTTAGCAAGTGTTCTTAACTGCTGAGCCATCTCTCTAGCCTCTGTGTACAGACAGAGGCCTTATCTTCTACACTCATAATTTCAGGGTTAAGCAGTCAAGGCTGGTGATAGGCACCTGTTTTCTCACCTACTTGGGAGTGGGTGTAGGAGGTGATCATGAATTCCAGGGGAGCTTTTGCTGCATAGCAAGATTGTTTCAGAAATTTGTGATTGGAAGAAGTACAGATAGATACTTTGTTTTTTCAAAAACTTGAAGGTTTTGTGGTGGTAGCAAGCATGCACTTTACCTTGTTCAAGGCAGCCAGATGGCTCCTCTGTGGGACAGACAATTGATGCTATTTTACAGCATCAAAATTAAATATAAAATTAGTTTTGAGAGTGTTTTATGTGTGTATAAAACACACCAATCATAATTTACTTCTTTAGTTTTTGAGACCAGATTTCCACTCTAGCTCTGGCTGACCTAGAACTCACTGTGTAGATCAGGCTTGCATCGAACTCACAGTGACCATCCTCCTTCATCATCCTGAGGGGTGGGATTACGGGTGGATGACACTTTGCTTGACTGAATTGTTTTAATAGAAATTTACAGTTGGTTTAGAAGATGAATGTACTTCTTTAGTGAGTGATTTCCTTTGTAAATAACACTCATTCGTACAGGTTTTTGTAAGTTGGTACCTTGTGATTTACCACGTAGTTTCAGAGCATGAAAATGAATCACAACAGTTTGTCTACTCCTTAGAGTATGGCTGTGTTCATGATCAGATTATTAAAGCTTTTAAAAGTTTGAACCCTTTGATTAATAAAATTGGTATCTGCTATATAGATTTGATGCAAATAAATAGCAGGCAGGCAGGAAGTCTTTCTAGGTGGGGTGGGGAAAAAAGATAAATTTCATTACTTTTCGAGTAACCTTGCCTGTTCTGGAACTCACTCTGTAGACCAGGCTGTCCTTGAACTCAGAGATCTACCTGCTTCTGCCTCCCTTAGTCTGGGATCAAAGGTGTTCACCACCACCACCTGGCTAGGTCCAGTATTTTTCTGAGAAATACAAGGTATTTTTTTTTTCTCTCTGTCTCTTTTTTAGGAACAGGAGCCTGATTACTGACTGAAATTGTTTCAGATGAGCCCAAAAGTATCACTGATAGGATGCTTACGCCTCTCAGCTATGGATGTTATACTGCACAGTATATGTCTTAAGATTTTATTAGTCAACATTACTGATTAAATGTTTATATAGTGATCATGAATAGCTTTGGGTTTTAAAGGGATTCTCTGCTTATCAAAATGCCGAGACTTCTTTGTCACGGTCTGGCATCCCCTCTTGCTCCTAGTGATTTCATGTACCTGCTTTCCGCCCTACTCCCCTTTGGAAACCGGGTTCTATTATGTTCCCTAGGATGACCTCAAACTTCTGAACACAAGCCGTCTGAACGTGCCAGATACCATATTGGGTATATTTTAGGTTATTCAAGATGATTCAGAGTCCAGGTAACTTTTTTTCCAAGGGATTGACTGTGGAGCATTTAATCCCTAGTGATTTCAGGTAGAAACATACCAAGTTTCATCATAATAACGCACAGTTGCCACCAATTTACCAGGATGATGTGGGGACTGGGAATGTACTCAGCGTTCAAGTACTTAACCTAGCTTTGGTGGGCTGTGAATTTGTTAGGACCACCCAAAAAAGAATGGTATAATGCAAGGTCAAGTCAAGGAAAGAAGCTGCTGCCAAGAGATTAGTTAAGTATTGTTTTCTTTTCTTAAAAAAAAAAAAAAACTCCCACAACCTCTGGATTCTGATAAGAATGTTCCTGTCTCTTCCTGTTGTTCTGATGTTATACATTTTTTTCGTATGGTTTATTAGTGTTGTACTAGAAATAGGTTGTAATAGTAGGAATGAAACAACATGGAACCTCATTAGAAACCTAAACCAGGGATTGTGGTGGTTTAAGGGGTTAGAGCTGGTTTCTAGTATAAAAAAATGTTAAAATGTAATGAGAAGAATAAAGGCTATAATAAGAAATTTTGTATTGGGAGGAAGTAGGATTTATTCATCTCATTAGTTTGATCATTGATAAAGCAAGTGCTTGGCAGATGTGATTGTTTCCTTTGTTGTGACAAGAAACCCCTGAGATAATCAACTTAGGAGGAAAGGCTTACTTTAGCTCACAATACCGAATTTTAGTTTATAGTCTCTTGACTGTTCCTGTAGGGCTGGAAGTCTGTTTCTTCATGACTGTGCTGATTATTATTATTTTTTGTCAGCTTGACACAGGCTAGGGTCATCTTGCAAAAGACACCCTCAATCAAGAAAATGCTTTCATCAACTTGCCTGTAGGCAAGGCTGTGGTGCATTTTCTTGATTAATGATTAATTTGAGATGGCTTGGCCCAGTGTGAGCAGTGCCACCCCTTGGCTGGTGGTCCTCTGTTATGTAGAAAAATGACCTGGGCAAGCCATAGAGATCAAAACTATAAGCAGTGATCTTCCATGGCCTCTGCTTAATTTCTGTCTCTAGGTTTCTGCCTTGAATTCTTGCTCTGACTTTCTTTTATTGTGGACTGTAATAACCAAATAAACCCATTTTGGTCATAGTGTTTATTATAGCAATAGAAACTTAACTAAGACCGTAATAGTTGGAAAACATAAAGGAGAGACAGCAAGAGGTGACCTAAAGGACATGTAATAAACCTAACTTCCTTCCATAAGGCTCCACTTCCTGAAGTTTTCATCACCTAATAGGGTCATGTTGGGAGACTAGGCCTTCAAAACAAGAGTCTTAGGGGCATTCAAGATCCAGACTGTAGCAACAGTAAGCAAGGTACTTTTAAAATCTTCTCTAGCCTCACATCTTCTGAAATAAGCAAGCCTTTGCTTGAGGTGATCCTTTTGAGAGACCTTTTAAATTTGAAGTAGTAAGACTATCTTATGGATATTGATGACCTATTGGTATCCCAATAAAGATGATACTAGAAATATTTCCAGTCTGTAGACTGAATATGAGCTGTAAGAGTGTCATACTCAAAATTACTGTAATTGCTAAGTACAGAACATTTTCAATTTTAAATATAGAAGTTTCTATATTTGTAATTTTAATTTGGATAACTTTACTTTTTTTTTAAATGAAATATTTATAGTGTCATTCCTGCCCCATGTTTTAGGAGTTGAACCCAGGGCTTCAGCACACTCTAAGGAAGTACTTTGCCACTGTGGTCATTCAAATACTTGTCGTGTGCGCAGAATTTCTCATTGTGTTGAAGCAGCTTTCAGTTTATTTAAGAATGTGTTTTCTTGTGTACCTCTGTAATCCCAGCACTCAGGAGGTAAAGGCAGGGAAAGGGTTGAGGAATTGAAGGTCATCATCTTTCCTTGGCTGCAAGTGTTCAAGGTCAGTTTGGACCCAAGACCTCTCCTATCTCAGAAACAAAATAAACAAAGGAAGAAAGCTGGAGGAGGTGGCTCAATGAAGTACTTGCAAAGCAAACGCACGAGTTGGATCTCCACTCTTGTGTTAAAAAAACAAACCAAACCAAACCAGTGCACCTGTAATCCTGGCACTGGTAAAGCATCCCTGTGCCCAGCAGAATTGGTGGAATTCCAGGTTGACTGAAAGACCCTGTCTCCGAAAATAAGGTGGAGTACCTGTGAGATGGCACAGTAAGTAAATGACCTAAGTTCAATGCCAGGACCCACATGATGGAAGGAGAGCACCTGACTTTGCAGGTTGTCCTCTGACTTCACAGGCACGCTGGAGCCCTCGTCTTCACCCCATCTCTGTACTAAATAAATGTAAGCAGATGTGGTGGCACACACCTTTAAATACTAGCTAGCACTCAGGAGTCACAGGCAGGCAGATCTCTGAAGTTGAGGTCAGTTGGTCTACAAAGTTGAGCTCCAGGACAGCTGGAGTTACACAGAAACCTTGTCACTAAAAAACAACCCCCTCCATATTAATAAATGTAACAACAATAACAAAAAAGAGATTGAATGCAAATGAGGGAGAACACTGACATTGATCCTGGCCTCTATATGCACAAGCACAAACATACAAACATACCACCAAAAATGTTCTCCTAAGATCCAAGTTTTGGAGTAGGCATTAATTAAAATTCCTTTTCTGCTGTAGGAGATTGAATTCCTACAATGGTTGAGTGTTTTGCCTTGCTGCCTGGTGTGCAGAATTGTTTGTGTAGTCACCATATAAAATGAGAATCCCTTTTTACTCAGCACTAATTAAACTCCCCCCTCTTTTTTTCTTTCATTCTTTCTTCCCTTCGAGATGGTTTCATTATGTCAGTCTGCTTAGCCTGGAACGCACATAGACCGCAGACCCTGCTGATCTTGAACTCCCAGAGACCTGCTTGGCAGAGTGCTGGGCTTAAAGGCTTGTACCAGCATGTCTGCCTAAACCATTGTTGTTTTCTTAGTTTCATCATTGATATACATCATTGGAACTGGGCATGGTCAAATTCTCCATAATTTGACCAGTTGTGGTTTTCTGCAATGGTCTGCATATGCTGCAGAGATGAGCTTTGATGAGGGTTGGGAACCCACTTATTAGGCAGAGACGACTGGGCAACCTAGTGTGCATTTTTTAGAATGTGAAGTTTGTAGGTTTTTGTGAACCTTATGGGAGTGTGTATAAAAATATTTCTGAAGTATTATTTTTTGTTAGATATTTAACTGGTGCTGATTTATTATACTTAAGTGTACTTTCTCATGGAAATTAAATACAGTAGCCTTCAGGCTTATTTCATCCTGTGTTCTAAATAACAGTTTCTTGCAATCATGGGTATTAGGATAGGGTTTAACTTTTTTCCATTGGCATTTCTGTCCTCCTGAGAAATTTTTATATGACTCCAGATGTGTACATGTATATAAAATGGCCATACAAATTTTCTTAGGGTTACTATTGCTGTGATGAGATACCATAACCAAAACCACGTTGTTACACTTCCACAGATAGTTCATTGGAGGAAGTCGAGATAGGACCTCAAACAGGGCAGGAACCAAGAGTCAGGAGCTAATGTAGAGGCCATGGAGAAGTGCTGCTTACTGTCTTACTACGTCTTGCTCAGCCTGCCTTCCTATAGAACCCAGGACCACCAGCCCAGGGGTGACCCTATTCATGGTGGTGTTGGCCCTCTCACATTAATCATTAATGAAGAAAATGCCCTCTAGGATTGCCTGTAGCCTAATCTTATGGAGGCATTTTCTCAACTGGAGTTTCCTCCTCTCATCTCACATGACTCTAGCTTGTGTCAAATTGGCATAAAATTAGTCAACATATAAATAAATCAAGCACTAATGGGAATAATCAAAAAGAAATTTATTTTAACATATTTCTTTGAGCACAAGCATGTGATGCTTGTAATCCCAACTTTTGGGGGAGAAGGGCAGAGGCAGTGGCGCTTTGAGCTGGAAGCCAGACTGGTCTACTGAGAGAGTTCCAGGATATAATGAGATCTTGTCTCAGAACAAACACTCCCCCTCCCCTCCAAAAAATAGTTCTTTGGTATATATAACTTTACCATTTATTAAAGGTGCAAGTAAGTTTACATACTAATGAGATAATTGTGCTTCTTTTTAAAAATTTGCTTTATTTCTATGTGTTAGTGTTTGCCTACAGGCATGTCTATGCATTATGTGTATACTTGGTGCCTAAGGAGCCAGGAGGTGTCAGATCCCCTGCAACTGAAGTTGAAGAGTTGTGAGCCACCATGTGGACCCTAGAATTGGAGCCAGTGATCCTAACTGCTAAACCACTTCTTCAGGTCCTATATACATGAGTTAAATCTTGGCAGTATTTTAAATACTGCATGATGTAGAACATCTTCAGATTTACAGTTCATTGGTAGTTGCTATTTTTGTTTGCTTTGTTTTGTTGTTGTAAGTCATTTCTTGCTATAACCCTGGTTTGCCTGGAAATGGCTTTGTAGATTGAGTTGACTTTGATTTTGTAATAGTCATCTGGCCTTTGCCTCCTGAGTGCTGGAATTACAGGTATGAACCATTGTGCCTGACTGATACTTATCTTGTAATTTTCAGTGCTGGGAGATCACTTCATGTAGATATGTAGTATAAAATGGCAGAAGAGTGTTTAGAGCCATGATAGAGAAATTGTTGTAAATTTTTTCCTAATCCAGAGCTGGAGAGATGGCTCAGTTGTTAAGAGCATTGCCTGCTCTTCCAAAGGTCCTGAGTTCAATTCCCAGCAACCATATGGTGGCTCACAACCATCTGTTTTGTTTTTGTTTTTTTTTTTTTCTTTTTTTTCTTTTTGTTTTTCGAGACAGGGTTTCTCTGTGGCTTTGGAGCCTGTCCTGGAACTAGCTCTGTAGACCAGGCTGGTCTCGAACTCACAGAGATCCGCCTGCCTCTGCCTCCCGAGTGCTGGGATTAAAGGCGTGCGCCACCATCGCCCGGCCGCTCACAACCATCTGTAATGAGTTCTGGTGCCCTCTTCTGGTCTGCAGACATACACACAGACAATAATATATATATATACATAATAAATAATTAAAAAAAAATTTTTTTTCCTAATCCAAAGCCAAAATGCATTTGAGGTTTCTTTACTTTTTTTTTTTTTTTTTTTTTAAATGAAATGCAAGTTAACATTTCCAGAAAAGTTCTTCAGGTTGAACATTCTAATCCAGTTCAATTCAATGGTATACTTTTTTGATACTCATGCACTGAGGAGTGATAGTAGGTAAATAGTCTTTTGTTTTCTGTTTCATCTATAAGGGACAAAAACCTTGTACAGTAGTAAACACTGCAGTTCATAAAAATAACAGTCTTGAGTCTGTTTAGGTAGTGTTAGTTAGCATTGCCTGGCATAGGGGCATGTGTAGTACAACGTGAGCATGTTATGTGTTCAGAACCAAGGCTCACTGAAGATGTGCGCCACCAGAAATGTGCTAGATTCATTTTATTTGAATTTTGAATTAATCTTTGATCATTGTGTTTATAGACCTTGCTGTTGCCAGGCATTTTTCAATATGCACATTCAATTATAAGACTCTGTGAGGTTGTGATCACAGCTTAAGAAACTTAATAATAGTACATTTTTTTTTTCGAGACAGGGTTTCTCTGTGGTTTTGGAGCCTGTCCTGGAACTAGTTCTTGTAGACTAGGCTGGTCTCGAACCTGCAGAGATCCGCCTGCCTCTGCCTCCCAAGTGTTGGGATTAAAGGCGTGCGCCACCACCGCCCGGTTTTAATAATAGTACATTTAAAGCTCTTAAACAACATCTAGATTGCTGTTTATAATTGTGGTTTGATTTTAACAATACTCTATTTGGTAATATGTTAGAGTATAATTTTTTTCCTCCCTCCCCAGTCTGTCCCAGAACTGTCTGTGTAGTATAGCCCAGGTTGGCCTTAACATATGATGTTCCTGCCTCTGCCTCTCAGATGTTATGATTACCATGTGCATCACCACCAACCTGGGCAGGAAGCCGCACCTACCTACCTACCTACCTACCCACCTACCTACCTGTGCCTACCTGAGAAAGGATCTTACCTAGAATTTATTATGGAGATCAGGCTGGTCTCAAACTCACAGAGCTCCACCCGTGTGGAGAACAGCCTTTAACACTGAGGTTTCAAACCGTGTGTCACCTTGCCTGGCATCATAGAGCTGTGGTTGTACTCGCACTCTGCAATCCCAGCACTCAGGAGATAAGGCAGGAAGATTGTGCATTTGAGTTTAGTTTAGCCGTTTCACGAAGTCCAGGCCAGACCTCTCTTGAAAGAAAGGAAGACCTAAGAGAAATATTTCAGTAACAACTAAACGATGCTGGTGAAGACCTCAGAAGGACGTAATTTAGTTTATAGGAATGTAATAATGTTCTAAAAAAATGCATGGGGAAGCATTTTATAGTGCACCATGTTTTTGTTTCGTTTGTTTGCTTATTTTGTGTGCTGTGTATGGTACATTTGTCATCAGGTCACAGATACATGTGAACTCAGGTCACTGTGCTTTTGAAGCAAGCTTTTTTTTTATCCGTTGAGACATCTGACTTGTCCAGGTCCATCAGATTTAAATATGCAAAATGTTTTGTGGACTTTTGTGATGAGATTGTTTTGAGAAAAGAGCCTATGTCTTCATGGTATGTATTTTTTTTTTGACATAGGTTCTTATACTGTTGCTTAGGATGGCCTAGAACTCACTTTGTAGTTCAGGCTGGCCTCCAGCTTTCTGTAGTTCTTCCTTAGCCTCCCAAGTGCCAAGGTTACAGGTATGACCCAATTCTACCACTTTTTTTTCATGGAATTTTCCAGTTAGATAGCAGTTTGTGCTTCACAAGTCCATCATCTGTTCTTTTTTAATTTTTACTATGTGCTAGTTCTTTTTAACCATTCATAGTATACTAATTTTTTTCTGAGAGTAATGATAGCTATTATCCCATTAGTAAATGCTTTGGTTAAATTCATCAAATATGTTTTGAAACCTTTGCCTATATCATTGCAAACAGAAGCATGCAAAAAAATGGTGACTAAGGGACTAAAGGATGTAGCTAAGTTGCTAGAAGGTTCCAGTCTCCTCCCACTGTATAAATAAGATAGGGTGTACCTGTAATCCCAGTTCATAGGAGGCGAAGGCAGGAGGTTCAGGGTCATTCTTGCCTGTGTAAAGAATTCACCGCCAGTCTGGGCTACATGAAACTGTTTGGGAAAAAAAAGTGGACAAAATGCTTGTTCTAGATGCTCAGTGGGAAGAATGTGTTTTGGATTGGTGTTAACGTTTAGTGATTATTAGGTATTTCTGCTTCAGGTACATTTTAAAGCTCTTTTCTAAGGATTATTTAATTCTTACAAGTCTATCATTTTTGAGTACTGTTATTAATCTTTGAAAAACATTTTTTTATATTTATTTTGTATGTGTGCGTGTGTGGGAGTATGTAGGTTCCACAGTGTATGTGTGACGTTTAGTGGACAATTTGCTGAAGTTGATTCTTTCCTGCAGGGAATGGCTCCTAGGGATTGGACTCAGGTCATCAGACTTGGTGGAAGACACATATATGCCCATTGAGCCATTTTGCTGGTCTTGTTACTCTTGTAGTTTGGAAAACAATACCACGGCAGTTAATTCAAGGCCAACGCTTGGACCTAGGCAGACCTCTTCACTGCTTGAACTCTCAGTGCTGTAGAGTAGACCAGCTCATTCTTTCCTTGGGAGCTATTTGGGTTACAGGTTGTAGACATTCTTGATCTTATCCTGCCCTATTTTTTCTTACATTCTTCCAGATTGTAACTTGTTTTTGGAATTTCTTTTATTGTCTCCTTACCTTTCTTTCTTGGTGCTGAGGATTGAACCCCAGGCTCTTAGCCACTGAATTATATCCCTAGCCTACTTCATCTTTATTTCTCACTCATCCAAGCAGTACTGTAGAATGTAAACCTCAGGAGTTCAGAGAGCTTTTTCTTAGATATATCCTAAGTGTGCTTAGACCAAGTGGTTTTTTTTAAAGGGAATAACCAGGTAAGATTTGCTGAATGAAGATGGAACATGATTGATTGTACATGTTCTATTACATATGAAAACTAAATTGATTGGAAATCAAATTTTTGGAGGATGCCTAGAAATACAGAGATTTAATTGATTGTTTCAGAAATTTTAATGATCCATACATCTTGTGTTAGAGATGTTTGCATTTATCTGTATAACTTATTTTCGTTTTTAAAATCTACTTAGCAAATGAGTGAACTTTTATAGCAAGTTCCTGTTTGCTAAGTTAACTTTTCTCTCTTTAGGTGATGTTTTGCCAGTTATTCATTTGGCGTATACTTACCATATTAGGTATTGCATTGAAATTTTAATCTCCACAAGAGTATTGTAGCAAAAAGATTGATGCCCTCAGTCCTTAGCAGTATAGAGATTGGTAACCAGGCGGTGGTGGTGCATGCCTTTAATCCCAGCACCCTGGAGGCAGAGGCAGACAGATCTGAGTTCCAGATCAGCATCTTCTTCAAGAACTAGTTCCAGGGCAGGCTCCAAAACTACAGAGAAACCCTGTCTCAGAAAACAAACAAAAGTATAGAAATTGTTGCTTACCCGAGGTTAAGTTAGAGTCAGGATGCAGGGGAGTCAAGCATAGACTTGCATTGATTTGATTTAAAAGCATGTCTTCTCAAAACATTTAAAAAATTTTAGGAAAGGGGAAAATGTTGAGTTAAGCAAAGAAAGTAAGATTGTAACAACTACCTTGTTATATGCAAATAAAGAAGCTTAGCTAACCACAATGGCATTCTGAAACTTATGAATACCAGCTACTCTGAAAACCTAGGAGACCATGCTGAGCAACCAAATGAGTCCTTTCTCAAAACAGAAACAATCCAAACAAACTTAACTCTCCTAGAAATTGTGGATGGATACCATACATTGTCCAGGTGTTTGAGAAACTCCTTTCAAGATACTTTTAAGGAATATACTGCTTTGCACATTGCTTCTGTCTTAGTGTTCTGTTCCTGAGGAGATGCCATAACCATGACAACTCTTATACAAGAAAGAATTTAATTGTGACTTGCTTAGAGTTTCAGAGATTTATTCCATTATTGTCTTTGTGGGGAACCTGGCAATATGCAGGCAGACTTGGTGGTGGAGAAGTTGAAAGTTATTTCTACATCTGAATCCACAAGCAACAGGAAGAGAGTCACTGCTTCGTCCAACAAGACCACACCTACTCCAACAAGGCAACACTTCCTAATCCTTCTAAGTAGTGATAGTCCCCAGTGACTAAGCATTCAAACCTGTGAACCTCTCGGAGCCATTCTTAATCAAACTACTACAGGTTCTTTATATATTCATTAGGTTTTATCTTTCTATTTTTTTCTGAGTTCTGTACAACTTCAGTGAATATTTATATTAGTATGATTTGGTTTGATTTGGAAAATTAACACTTTTCTAGTATTGAAATTGAGAAATTAAGAGCTAGATGTGGCGTCCATACCTGTAATCTCAGTACTGAGGAGGTTGAGTCGAGATTGCTGTAAATTTGAGTTCAGCTTCAGTTACAAAGCAAGACCCTGTGTGTATGGGGGTGGGGTGAGTGGGGCGGGGGTGGGGTGGTGATAGTGGGAGGTGTAAGCAAAAGGAAACAAAAACCCTAAACACACAAGGAATGTAGAAACTTTGTGACTGTTCCAACTTGCTTTTTCCTAGTATGGGTTTTGAGTGTTATTTTGGGAGAAGGAATTGATTATATGCATATGAAAATGTCTTTGCTTATAGTTATGACTATAAGCAATTAGTCTTTGTAAGATCAAAGTAACTTTTTGAGTTTTTTTTGTGGGTATGTCATTAGTTTATAATATTAGAAAGAATAGAATACTATGAAAAACATCTGATGAAATTTCCTTCTGGAAATGTGATCAGAGTATACACATTATGTACATCTTTACACACTACTTGAAACAGGAAGAGAAAGGTATTAAGAGTTTGAGTCTGAACTGTCCCCACATGACCTGAGCCGGTGGAGCATGTTGAAACTAAGAGGTGAGGCTTGGTTGGAGGAAGTAGGGCTGGGGTAGGTCCTTAAGTGTATTTTGTTCCTGGCATCTTCCTGTCTGTGTCCTGTGTACTGTGACATGAGCTGCCTTGCCATGTTTTCTCTAATGTTGCTTACTGAGTCTTATTGATGCCTTTGAAGATGTTTAGTCACAGCACCAGAAGAGTAACCAATTCACAGAAACCTGAGTTCAATCCATAACACTAGATAAACCCTAAGGTTGTGATGGGGCACACCTGGAATCCCAACACTTGTCTCCTGCTTGCAACCCCAGTACTGAAGGTGGAGGCTCACCTTGAATGAGTAGGACCCTGTATCTAAATAAAGAAATAAATGCACGACTAGAAAGTAGGCGTTGCGGATCATGTTTTTAATCCTGGCACTCAGGATTGCTGGGAGTTTGAGGACTGCCAGGGTTGCATAGTTTCAGGACAGTCTGAGCTGCAGTGTGTGATCCTACTTGAAAAACAGACAGACAGACAGACACATACTCACACACAAATAGAAGAATACTAGATATACTTATCTCATTTCTTTTCTTTTTCTTTTTTTCTTTTCGAGACAGGGTTTCTCTGTAGCTTTTTTGGAGCCTGTCCTGGAACTAGCTCTTCTAGACCAGGCTGGCCTCGAACTCACAGATCCGCCTGCCTCTGTCTCCCGAGTGCTGGGATTAAAGGCATGCGCCACCACTGCCCGGCTACTTATCTCATTTCTATATTTAGCGATCAGTAACTGATAAAAGGGGCTTTTGGGATGATACTGTGACTTTTAATTAATATTTTCACATGGATATAATACCTAATTTTGTTGAATTTAATGAGATACAGTAACATTAAACAATACTATTCATTTTTGTGTTTTATAGTGTTACTAAGGGATATATATTTAGGCCTAGAAATAGCACCATGGTCTTTAGTTTGAGGCTTTGTTTTACCTGGTTTGGACTTGTAAATTGTTTAATGATTATTCAAGCTGTAGGTTTCTAAGGGTTCAGATTCCTTTAGAGTCTTAGTTTATCTCCTTGCTTGTCTTTGAGTATCTCTAAATACTCAGATAAAATATGCATCTTTTGATTCTTTCAGTTACAGTACACTGTTACTGGAGTATTAGTGTAGCTGTAAAAGGTGATGGAGAATAGTAGTCTATGATCATAAAATTAAAATTTCAGTTTTTCAGTGGGCATAAGATGAAATCTAAATTTTGCTGCTCTTTCAACTGTAGCTCACAACATCTGTGTCTTTTGGGGGGAGAGATATGTGAGGTGGGGTATGTTATAATTTAAAAAACAGCGGGAGAGAGCCCCATCTTGCCACAGGGCTCATGTGGAGGACTTTTTATTGGAGGAAGGGAATGGGAAAGGGGTGGGGAGGGAGGAGACCTCTGGAGACAGGCAGAGGAGAGAGGGAGGGAGGGAGGGAGGGAGGGAGGGAGGAGGTGGGCAGGCCGCCTTTTATGAGGGGACATAGCTGTAGTGATGTAGCTGATGACATTGTCAGGACCCTGAGCAGGTCAGAGTACTACCTAAATTCTGGGATTAAAGTCATGTGTCACCATGCCTGGCCTTCATTTTGTCTTCTTGAAGTATTGTGACTGACAATGTTCTTATTCTCCATCCTACTTTTCATCTTCCTGGCCTTTCTGGCCTTAAGCAGAGCAGTCTGCTATCTCAATTACAGCCTCCTAAATTCTTTAAGCTTCTTCCTGGTTTTATCAGTTATGCTTGCTCTCTGCCTTGTCTTTACCTCCAGTAGAAATTCTGTCTAAGACTCATTTACAAACTAAATAAAAAATGACTTCACTGGGTGGTGGTGGCTCATGCCTTTAATCTCTGTTAGTTTGTTTGAAGCCAACCTGGTCTACAAAGCAAGTTCCAGGACAGCCCGAGCTGTTACACAATGAAACATTCTTTTGAGAAAAACAAAAACCAAACAAAGAAATTGACATGAATCGCATAACAAATCTGGGGGTTGCAGATAAAATTGGGCTTGGTTTGGGTAGCAGCTTGATAAATTTGCTCAGATTCCTGTCTTTTCTGCCTTAATCATATCTTTTTTTTTTCTCCTCAGACTGGAGCAATTTTGGGTGTTACTTCTTGTATGTATTTTAGAGACTTTCACTTGTTGTATTTAGAGAGCTTTCACTTTATTGTCCAGACTGGCCTCAAGGTCGTGTTCCTCTTGCCTCACTGTTCTGGGTGGTGGATTTATAGGCTTGTATCACTGTGCCTGGCCCTTGTGTTTTGGATACATGTGTGTTTGTGATTGAACCAGAACCTCCTGCATAATAACCAGACACTACAACTGAGCTATACTCCTGCCTCTGTGTTTTTGCTTTTTAAGCCAAATGAAAAGGAAAGTCAGAATCCTGAGTGTGATTGGGCAGAATTAGAATGATTATGAATAAATTATCTCTAAACTTTTTTCTCTTACCAACAGCTTGATACACGAGCTTTAATCAGTCCTCTTTTAAACAAGATTTCCCAGATGACTCGGTTTGACTTCGTGCTTGAGAAACGCAGATATAGACTATAGATCTAACCTGGCCTGCGAGAAACTTTGTAAAGCTCAGGGTTTCAGACTATCTAAATAAAACTAAGGATCTGTAAGAAATTGGAGGGTTAGTGGTGGCTGCTGTTGTTTTGAAGTGTTCCTTTTTAATATTTTTTGTTGAATGTTTATTTTTTCTTATGGTTGTAGGTGGAAGAAAATATGGCTATAGCTGGTAATCTGCCATCTTGTATAAGGAGTCTGTTCTGCTTTTTAAAATTGAACTTTAAGTGGGCGGTAGTGGGGCGGTGGTGGTACATGTGTTTAATCCCAGCATTCAGGAGGCAGAGGCAGGCAGATCTCTGTGAGTTCAAGGGCAACCTGGTCTATAAGAGCTAGTGTCTCAGTGAGACTACAGTGAGGATATTCACAGGTTTGGGTTCTCACCAGGGGTTTTGTGGATGGATTGTTTCTAAACTCCTGTGATTGTTGCCATCATTCCCAAGTCTTTTGCCTTATATAACTTAAACCATTTTTATCAGTCTATTTTTTTTTGTCTTGTGGCTTTATCACCTTTACTCTATACTGACTGTCTTGCTTCCTCTCCATTTGGCTGCATCTCGGCCCTTCTTCCCAGTGTCCTCTCCGCCCTGAAAATCCTGCCTATCTATTGGCTGTTGAGCTTTTTATTAGACCAGTCCAAGTGACAAATCTTCACAGTGTACAAAAAAGATTATTCTACAGTAGTGTACTATATTCTATGTTTAGATGATTAAGGACTTTCCTGTGGTGTGACAAGCCTTTATCTTTGCAATATTAGTTGTTGTTACACAGATTCTGTAGCTGAAAGATTGTTAATACGGTTTATAGTAATTTTGTAAATTAGATTTTAGACATTTTTTCTCCTTTTTTAGTTGACTATATGGTGGAGTATGACTATGATGCTGTACATGATGATGAATTAAGTATTCGAGTTGGGGAAATCATCAGAAATGTGAAAAAACTACAGGAAGAAGGATGGCTGGAAGGAGAACTAAATGGGAGAAGAGGGATGTTCCCTGATAATTTCGTTAAGGTAACTATTTTCAGTTTAATTTCTTGCTTTTGCTTCACAGTATTAACTCTGTATGTCAAATGGATACATATGTTTGAAATGAAAATACTTTAAAGCTATCCTTGACATTTAGAAAAGCACAGGTACAGATACATCTGTAATAGATTTTACTATTGATTGGTAGCCTGCTGTACAGTAATGCTGTGTGTGTGTATGCGTATCTTTGTGTTTGTTTATGTTTGTATGCATGTATCTACGAGCCTATCTTTTCCTTTTTTAAATCCATAGATAATAGTTTTCAGTTGGGTTGCACTTTGAGGTGGTGTCTTAGACTTGTCCCACAAGTCTTCCATTTTTTTGTTTTGTTTTTTGTTGCTTTTCTATAAGATTTATTAGATATATCTTTGCAAATGTTTTTTGTGGCATATTTTCTTCTTTTGATATGTTTCCACCCCTCTTCCTCTTTGTGTGTGTGTGTAAAAGGTACACAGAATTTATTAGAGTAGAGGGTATAGCACACTTGGAAGGGGTGACCTTGGACATTGATGCAAGAGACCATTGCAGCAATGGATGAGAATGTACAGTGTCCAAGGAGAGTATGTGTCCATCCATATTTTAGGCAGACTTTATACCATCTCTAAAATTTCTATAGCAGACAGCTTTCCCAAGGAGTATTTTCGAGTTCAAGTGATTAACAGCCCCCCCCCTTTTATTTTGAGATGGGGTTTTGCTATGTAGCCCTGGGGGGCCTTGAAATCACAAATCTGCCTGCCCCTGCCTCACTCCCTATTTCCAGGATTTAAAGGCTTGCCACAGTGCTTGGTTAAATTGACTATTGTATTTGAGATTAGGTCTCACTTTGTAGCTCTGGTTGACCTTGAATTCACTATGTAGACCAGTCTAGACTTGAACTCATAGAGATTTACCTGCCTTTGCCTCCTTAATGCTGTAATGGATTGACTGAGGAAGGGACAATGGTGTGTCCTTATATATAACTTGAAAGCCTTCATTGAGGTAGTAATCTCAGTACTTAGTTTTATCATCTTCTGTTTTCACCAAGGACCACTGCTGTTTCAGATCCCATTTATTTGACCAGTAATTGTAGTACTGCAGTTTAGTACTTGGCTGTATAGGCTGCTGATTATGAGGGAGTGGTCCATCCTTAGTGACGTCTAAACCTGCTAATATCTAACTAGCTACAGTCTTTCCTCAAGAGGTGAGACCCAGGCTAGTGAGATGGTGTAGTGGTTAAAAGTGCTTCTTGTAGAAGCCTGACAACCTGGGTTTTGATCCTTGAACCCATGTTTGTTTTTTTTTTTTTTTAAATGGATTAGGTTGCTTGTATCAGGGAAAATGGGACGTGGAGATAGGGGAATTGCCTGGAAAGTTGTGGGCAGACCAGCCAGCCTGTCAGTAACAAGAGAGACCCTACCTCTGCCGGGGGAAAAAGAGAGAACCGACTCATGGAAGTTGTCCCTGACCTCCATGACATCATGCGTGTGTGCACACACACTCTAATAGTAGTAATAGGAATAAAGGATCCGAGACCTCAGAATAACTGTGGAGATGTGAATCATCGTGATCTGGCTACTTCTGGCTGAAGTGAGGCATACAAGAGTATAGAGATTTCAGTCTTGCTATCTTAGACCTTGAACAGCAGTCAAGGTCACACCCAGATGTGTGGAGTTTGACCACTGCAGAGGAACTGAGACTTCTAGGTTTACCTGAGGCTTCATCCCATTTGTTGTGATTATTTTGTTGGAGGCCACCTCATTCAGGGGCTGCATCATGGGCTCTCTTCTGAGAGTCTTTTGATCCTGAGGGCAGTAAACCCTCTAGCATCATGTCACATTGAGGACAAGAAGTCTTAGTAGTACACCCAGTATTTGGGCACTTTCTCTTCAGTGATCTGAATGCTTACAGTTTTAACATTGATGTATCAGTGTGTGTCTTCTTACAGAGAGTCAGTGGAAGATCTTGTTAACCAATATAGCTACGAGAAGTTCTGTATGCCCTTCATTCCCATAGTCTCTCCCTGTCTTATATATTAACCTCCTTTTGTCCTAAATTAGGTGCTGGTTATAGAAACAGAATTTACTATCTTCTGTAGGTTATTAATAGTGATCTCAGATCTCACTGGTAGTATTTGTAATTATGTTCTAATGCCAAGTGCAGACTGAGTAAGAAAAATCTGTCCCGGAAAAGAATTTAGTCTTCAAAGGACTGGAGATTTCTTGGGAATGTGCTTCTTAAGGTTTTCTAAAACAGTAGTAGGTTTTCATTAGTTAGTAATTGTTGGTTATTGGTTGTATTTCTCTACTATCCAACTTAAATTGTCTGGTTATACCGTATAATTCTGGGTGTTTTTTTTTTTTTTGAAAATTTAAATTTCACTTATTTATTTAATTTACTGTTTTTTGAGGCAAGATTTCTCTGTGTAGCCATGACTGTCCTCGAACTCACTCTGTAGATCAGGCTGGCCTGCTTCTGCCTTTTGAGTTCTGGGACCAAAGGCCAGAGCCACCACTGCCCAACTTAAATTTCACTTTTATTTATGTGTACATGTGTGTGTGTATGAAGTCCCTACGGAGGTCAGATGAGGGAGTCAGATCCCTGGGGAGCTGATAATTGATAGCCCCACCTGATTTGCTAGGAACTAAACTGAAGAGCAGGAAACATTTACATTGACATATCTCTCCAGCAGTAAATCACAAAGGAGGTATGAAAGTTTCTCAGTCAAGTTAACTTCTGTCAAGGCTTTGGGTTCAAATGTATCCAAATTATGAAGGATACATCTCTGAAGAATCAATAGCAACTGAAGAATTATCCACTTAAATACAGGAGATCATAAAGAAGACATCCTTTTTTTTTTTTTTGAGCCTTACCAAAATAAAGTGAACAACTGGGGTATTGTCTTATTTGCTTCTAAATGTAAGAATCAGATGTAGCATGTATTACCCTGTTCTGGAGTTGCTCCTAACTGGTGGGAATCAAGTTTTACCTTTATAATTTTTGTACATAGTGAAGGTATGATTTTTTTACCCCTATAATACTCTGGAGAGTTATGGAGAAAATGTAAAAAGAAATAGTTGCTTATCCTGGCTACAGTGTATTGAAGGCTTATGTTCACAAGGGCCCCTTAAGCTAGTATATTATGAAAAATTAGCTGGATGATGGTGGCATATACCTTTATTCCCAGAACTCAGAAGGCAGAGGCAGGTGGGTCTCTGAGTTCAAGACCAGCCTGGTTTATAGAGTGAGTTCCAGTACAATCAGGACTGTTACACAGAGAGACCCTCTCTCAAAAAACAACAACAAAAGGAAAATATATGACTTAAAATCAGAAGAACCTACTGTTTGTGTCTGGTGTTAGTGCTTTAATCTGGCTGGGTGGTGGTGGCACACACCTTTAATCCCAGCACTCAGGAGACAGAGGCAGGTGGATCTCTGTGAGTTCGAAGCCAGCATGGTGTATAGAGTGAGTTCCAGTACTGGCTTCATAGCTACTGAGAAACCCTGTCTTGGAACACCCCCCCCCCCCAAAAAAAAAAACCAAAAAAACTAAAGTGCTTTAATCTGATAGGAAACTCATGGCAGTAGGGACACCCAAAATTTTATGAGTATAAGCCACTCCATTTTGAAAAAGGCGTCTAAGTTTGATTATATGTATATAGCAGGTGACAGAAGTGCAAGTGGACCAAGATTGAGTGACCTCAGACATATAGTCCTGAAAACAAGAAAGTGAGATTCCATAGCTAAGAGAAGTGTATACATTGAGGAAACCTGTAAGTATAACAGATCAGGGAATCCCATGATCTCAACCCTAGTAGGGAAGTCTATGACGTAACTATGATGATGAAGAAGGAAGAAGAAGAAATTCAGTTGCAGCTTGATGGGAACACTAAAATATGTACCAGGATCTTGCCTTGGATTTTTCTTTAGCTCCCTAGTCCCTGTGATCTCTGTTGAAAGAATTCAGACAAGACACATGTAGTGCAGACAAAAGCTAGAGTTGACTGAAGTTTGAAGTGGAGCTCTATTATTGGGTAATTCTGTATTTAAGAATTATCCACTTAAATACAGGAGATCATAAAGAAGATATCCTTCTTTTGAGACTGTTGCTTAGTGAATGGCAGCGCCATCTGAGAGTTGTTCAAGTCAGGAATTTGGGTGTCATCTGAAGCTAATGAATTTTCAAGATTCTTAGTATTTTGAATATTTTCTGAACCTTTCAAACTTTGTTCTGTCATTGACTCAGGGGACATTCATTCATCGTCAGTTTTACCTGCTTGCTGTAAGCTTGTTATACTGCACGTGCTGATCTCTTGCATTGTGAAAATGTCCCACATTCTTTGTAGTATATTTCAGAGCCTTGTATCGTCAACCTTCCAACCTCGTTCTTAGTCTTTATGACTCTTAAGAACTCTTCATATTCATGCTTCAGCTATATGTAGTGTCACCTTTGTTTCTCAGAAGTTTTGTTCTGTTTTGTCTTCCAGTCAGGTTGTTCATGTTCTATCTTTTATGTTCCTTCCCTGTGCCTTGCTGCCTGTTACTCACTTGTTACAGTAGAGTCAGTTCTAGCCTCCAACTGTGTGTGAGAGCTAAATTTAGGTTGTCAGGCTTGGTGGTTGGTGTCTTTACCCACTGAGTCATCTCACCAGCCCTGAGGTTACTTTGTGAAGTTACCCTGATTTGCCTTTCCATTGCTAAATTTATGTTAGGTAAACTAAAGTTTGTAATTTTGGATGGTGGGACAGAGGGTGATGGTGGACTGAGGCCACCTCTAGAGCTGCCTCTCATACGGAGTTTTTAGTCATTGAACATGGCATGACTTCATGTTTATGTGGTCTTTTGTTTCTTCTAGTAAAATTCAATACTCTTTCCCAAGATGATTCTTTTGGTTTTTGAAGATAGAGCTTCTTTATGTAACCATGGCTGTCCTGAAACTTGCTCTACCAGGCTGGCCTCAAACTTAAGAGATTCGCCTGCCTCTGCCTCCTGAGTGCTGGGGTGTGCTACCACCACCTGGCATTCATTTTATTATACCTGTAAATTAGAGCAGGGAGCCATAAAGTTAAAACCTGTAAGGTAGAATCTACATGTCACTGGCTTGTACAAGACCTGTGTTGTAAGGTTACTGGCTTAGATTTTTATGATTGGATGGGGGAAAATTAAGAGAATGTTAAATTATGTGTAAAATATGTGAAAATTAAAAGATGCTCCCTCCCCACTCCCCTGTATTCTTGGAAATAGAGTCTCACATAGTCATGTTGGCTTTGAACTCACTGTAGTCTCTTTGTACTAGAAGAGGACCTAAACTCCTGATTCTCTTGCCTCTTAACTCCCAAGGGCTGGGACTGCAAGTGTGGACCACCATGCCCAACTTAACTTATGTTCATGAATTCTTTTAGAATATGTCTGGGTTTAGTTATTTAGGTATGTAACTGCATTTGAATCACATATAACAGAACTGATATTAGAAAGAAATTGTATGGCCTGGTAGCCATAAACATTTAGTATATAGTGCTTTGTAGGAAGAAGTTGTACACTCTGGACTTAAAACTATTGTGTTACCTGTTTATGTGTTTCAGGATTTTCTTGTGTATGTTAGTGAGGGTAGGTTGAAACTCTCCTTTACCCTTTCTCCAGTTTCAATAAGATTAAATTTATACTATGCCATGCTTGGCAAATGATCTGCATTCTTCAGCTTAAAAATGAGTTATGTCATGATTTATTTAGTAATCATTGTAGCTATGTCTTGACATCTTAACATTTGAGAAGCAAAAAGTAGGGAAGCTAAGGTGGAAGGATTGCTGTGTATTCTAGGCTAGCCTTGGCTACATTAAAAAATACAGAAATATGTCTAAGAATGTAAATTGGTTAAGACACACCTAAGTATCTTTCTCTTTTACTGATTTCCCTTTTTATAGGAAATTAAGCGAGAGACGGAACCCAAGGATAACAATTTGCCCATCAAACGGGAAAGGCATGGAAATGTAGCCAGTCTTGTACAGCGAATCAGCACTTACGGACTTCCAGCTGGAGGAATTCAGCCACATCCACAAACCAAAACCCTTAAGAAGAGTATGTAAACAATTCCTTTCCTACTTAGTTATGACTGCTCATAAATTCAGGGAGATGTGTTCAGTCTTCTACAGCCAACTGCAGTAATTAATTTATTCTCATGAACTGATGATTGACACACATAATTTTTGTACTTGCTCATGTTGAGTCAGTAACATTGATAATCCAGCATGAGTAAGCTGGTAGCCATATACAGGAACTGTAAATGAAGATACCGTGCTTATCTTGTACTGTCTCTGAATGATTGACACATTGATTGTATTTAATAGTACTTACTAATTGTTGAGGTATCTGCTTGTCTGAAATGTCTTGATAAGTTTTTTCTTTTTCGTTTGAAATAGTGTCTTTCCCAGTATCTTTTGTTGACTTCATATGTGATTCTCCTGCTCTGGAAAGTTTTTTTGTTTATAAATAAGTTAGGGGAAAAAAATTGACCAAGAAAGAGTACCATATTTTATTGAAAAAATTTTTTTTTTTATTCATTATGTTTGTGGATGTTGAGTGCGGAGGCCAGGGTACATGTTGTAGAGTTGATTCTCTCCCAGTTTTATATGGGTTGTAGGGATTGAGTCCAGGGTGCCACGCTTGAATTATCTCCTCAGTCCTGCATATTTTATGTTTTGTTTTATTTTTGAGGTTGTAATTTAATTGCAACATTTCTCCCTTCCCTTTCTTGCTCCAAACCCTTCCATATACCCCTCCCGATTCCTTCAAATTCATGGTCTCTTTTTCCATTAATTGTTACTGCACGCATGTATGTATTTGCTTGTACATACATATTGCTAAATAGAACCTGCAGAGTTCACATAATACTACTTGTATGTATATTTTCAGGTCTGACCATTTGATACTAGATAACCTATTAGTGTGTTCTTCGCTGGGGAAGACTACCTCTCCTGCTCCCAGAATTACTCAGTTGCCTGAGTAATTTGTGTAGGCTTGAGGCCACATGGGCTTTTTCCAATCTAGTTTGGCATGTTTGTTAATATAATTCTTGTACAGCTCATGTTTAGGTGGTCATATTGATGAGACTTCATGTGTTCTGATATTAGTAGGCGACACAGTCTCCCAGTGAATTCCCTAATTCTAATTGGCTCTTATAATCTTCTTGTCTTCTATTCTGCAATGTTTCCAGAGCCTTAGGTTCTGGAGTGGTTTATATATGAATCCATTGGGAGTGGGCTCCATAACTCTGCGTTTTGTTTGGTTGTGGTTTTCTGTAGTGGTCTTCATCTGTTGCAAAGAAGATTCCTTGATGAAAGGTGACGATCACACTTACCTGTGGGTATTAAGACAGATGTTTATAGATTGTTGTTAGGGATTATGATTGTTTAGTAAATTCGTGGTTGTAGATCTCTTCCAAAAACCATGGTTTCATTAGTACTGAATAGTTAGGTTTCCAGTACCAGGCATGGTAATCCTCTAACTGAATGGGTTGTAAGTCCTTAGAAAGCTGTTGGTTGTCACCAAGGTATATGAGCCATTACTGTGTCCATAGGATTATTGTGCCAATGTACTTTAAATTTTAGAAACTTGATCTCTTTTATGACCTTAGCTCATTTAAATTTACTTGAGTTTTTTTTAAACTTCAGTTAGGAAAAGAGAGGCAACAATGCCATTTACAAATATGAAGCATTAAACATGTATAAACAATTACAGTCTTTATGACAATGGATACTAAAGGTTTTGTTATTTTAAAAATCCCATTAAACTCCATGTGGGACAGTTCAGTTTATTGGTATTTTTAAAAGTGCATATTCTGCATAATCTTTTTTTTTTTTTGAGGCAGGGTTTCTCTGTGTAATACTTGACTGTTCTAGAACTTACTTCATAGACCAGGCTGGCTTTGAACTCACAGAGATCCACTTTTGCCTCCCAAGTGCTGGCATTAAAGGTGTGTGCTCCCACTGCCTGGCAAAAATACATATTCATTCATCCATCCATCCATCCATCCATCCATCCATCCATCCATCTATCCTGTGTGTGTGAGTCATAGTGTGTATGTAGTCAGACAGCAATTGTAGGAGTTGGTTTTTCTCTTTCTGTTAGATGGATTCTGTAGATCAAGCTCAAGTTGTAGGGCTTGGAGGTATGTGCCTTTACCTGATGAGTCATTTTTGCCAGACCACAATTGTTTAAACACTCTTACCTGAGATTGTTGCGATTATAGTATCTTTGAAATTTTGGTCTGTAACTCCCTGTGGTATTAAATGATTGGCAATAAGGAAGTTTACCCTTTGAACTGTAAATGTAAGGGCGTTACTAGTTTTCATATAGGCCCCCTATTGTTACAGTGTATTATTTTCCATGTCAGTATAGCACAGGGTTATATCAGAAAACATTTTGTGAAGAAAAAGTGTTTTTTGTTTTTTTTTGAGGCAGGGTTTCTCTGTGTAGCTCTGGCTGTCCTGGAACTTGTTCCATAGACCAGGCTGGCCTTGAACTCAGAGATCTGCCTGCTTTTTTTTAACCAGTTCCTGGGATTAAAAGTATGCGCTGCCCTTGCTGGCTCAATGAAGTTTTCTTGATACTAAGACCAATTAAAGTTTTTTTTTTTAACTTTTTTTATTCTTTGTGTTCCAGAAAATGTGATAGTCAAGTAATATTTGTCCATCCCCGTCCTACTTTCAACTGGACAGTCTTAGCCATTTTAGTGGTCCTGGACTGCACTTTCTGGAGACTAGCCACGTAGTAGAGATGTACAGCACAGAGTTGCACCTTTGTATGCAATTTCTGTGTTCCGAGAATTTCCATATCATTGAAAGAGTTATTTATGATCTCTGTCCATTATTAACACCCTACATTTTAATTCTGTGGCACTGTAAAGAGACAACATATGAGCTGAGAACTAATATCTTCAACTGCAGGCGTGAAGCAGAGACATTTAACTGGAATTGGGGTGAACCCTTACCCCCAACATGCTTCCTGCAGTAAGGCCACACCTCCCAAACCTACCCAAATAGTACCATGTGCTAGAAACCAATTCGTCAAATACTCAAGCCTATGGGGGGTAGTTCTCACTCAAACTACCATAGTTTCTCTCAGTTTTGGTATAAGTAATAGAGAAAGAGTTACAAAAACCATGAAAACATGGAAAAAAGGAGGATGTGTACACTGTTGGTGTTATGTAAATTAGTCCAGCTGTTTTGAGAGTGGCAGCTTCTCAAAAAACTAAAAATAATCCCAGCACTGAGAGGCAGAAACAGGAGGATCCTGAGGTCAAGGTAAATCTGGATTTCAACTAGGAATCTGTCACAGATAATAAATAATAGTACCATAAATCCAGCTATATTCTTAGACAGTGTATCTGAAAGAATAGAAACAGCTGTGCAAAAATAGATACACTTGTATTTAAGCAGCACCATTCCCAATAGCGAAGTTACATGCTTCTCAGGGTAAGTGGGATAAAGATAATAACACATTAACCATATAATGGTATATTATTTGATCCAAAATAAGAATGAAATCCTAGCTGGGCAGTGATGGCACACGTTTTTAATCCCAGCACTCAGCAGGCAGAGGCAGGCAGATCTCTGTGAGTTCGAGGCCAGCCTGATCTACAAGAGCTAGTTCCAGCTAGTTCCAAGTCAGGCTCCAAAGCTACAGAAAAACCCTCTCAAAAAACCAAAAATCAAACCAAGCCAAAATAAAAATCCTGCCATATGTAGCAAAACAGACTTGAAAGTAGAATAGAAAAAAGGATTATTGGGGTCTAGGATTTATTGGGGTCTGGGATGGGTGTGGGCTAAAGACGTAGTCATTGTACATCTCTCCAAACAATGTGGGCAATTATGATGCTAAGTAAAACATTTGACAGTATAACATGTAGAAGTGGTGAGAGGCAAATGCCTGACATTAAAATATATTTCAGCTTCCTTAATAACTCATTCTCGTTAGATGTAAACACATAGGTAAAAATAAAATTTTACTTTAGGTTTTTAAATCAGTTTTATTTGGAGATGATCATAAATAATGATACAAGTTTGTTTTTCCAACTCTAAGGGGAAAAAGGTTGAGGCAGGAAGATGGTAAGTTCAATGGCAGTTGGGTGGGACTTAGGATGAAATAAAATGGTCAAATGAATATATGAAATTGTGGTTGGCAGTTTGACTCACTGGGTAAAGGTGCATGCATCAAGCTTGAATTAAGAATTCAGTTGCTTGTAGTTAGTTAAATACTATTTTTTAATTTCAAAGTCTGTTTTCTCAAATTAGCAGAAAAATGCTACCTGAAAGCTTGTTAGAAATGTGATATTATTGTATTATGGGCTCTAAAATATTAGGATTTTTACAGAAAATACTGTAGCTGGATAGTGAAAAAGAGGGATTTATGATGCTTACCTAATGTTTGAAGATTACATGGTCAATAAGAAAGATATTTAAATAGTGCTTTGCCAGGCAAGTAAAAATGGCATAGCTGCCATTTGGTCTGCCTCAATGTGCAGGTCAGGGTACGGGAAACGCAGCTCTGTCTTCCTTATCTAGCTCTGTCCCCTTCCTTAGCTAACTTGCAGAAAGGGCATGTATTTGTCTAAAAAGGCAAATATAAGCATCTACCTGGAGATCTAGCCGGTAGATTTTTAAAGAAAAAGCTGACTTGATTTTTTTTTTAATGTTCGGAGATGGACTGTCATCTCTTTCAAATCAACATCACTTTCAAATTTTTATTACATTTGTTTACTTACATGTGTGACACAGCACATATGTAGAGGCCAGAAGAGTTACTTCTTTCCTTACACTGTGTCATTTCCAGATATCAGACTCTGGTTGCCAGGCTTTGGTGGCAAGTACTTTTACTTGCTGGGCCGTCTTGATGGCCCCAGCATCACTGATTTTCAAAGAAAAAAGGCAAGAGAGTCAACCCTAAGGATGGATCCATCTGCCCGATACAGGAGAGAACAGGGGATTTGTATCCACTGCCCAAAGCCATTAATGGCTAACATGCATTGAAGGAGGGGGAGGTGCTGAGACAAGGGTCTACTCCAGTTTTCTCTAGTTCTATCTTGAGAAAATCTATACTCTTCCACTTCTCACTTCTGGTTTGTGACTGGATGATCTGTGCATTCATGACAGCGAGGTGTTGAAATCATCCCTGCTGTTACTGTATTAAAGCCTATTTCATTTGTTGCCCTCCTCGTTCTTACTGTTTGTTTAGTTTGAGACAGATCTTAAGTACCCTAGCCTAACTTTGAACTCCTGATCCTCCAGTCACTCACCATACCTACCACACTTGTCTGGCTTTCAGGGTTTCTGTTGATAATTAGTCCAATAGGATTATCCTTAAATGTGATCTCTTGTGGGTTTTAAGTCTTTCTGGTGCTGACCTTTTGACAGGTTGACTATCATACATTGTAGAGAGGATCTTCTCTGGCTGTTGGGGGTTATATAACAATCCTGTCCCTAAGCTGGGCAGTGGTAGCACACACCTTTAATCCGAGCACTTGGGAGGCAGAGGCAGGCGGATTTCTGTGAGTTCAAGACCAGCCTGATCTACAAGAGCTAGTTCCAGGACAGGCTCCAAAGCTATAGAGAAACCCTATCTCAGAGGTGGGTGGGGGGGACCCAGAAAACAAACAAACAAAATCCTGTCCCTGATGGTGCATGCCTTTCCCAAAATTAGAGAAAATTTCTGTTTTCATTTGTCTTTATTAAAATTTTGAGTATGTTGATGACACACATACTTGATCTTTTAATGATATCCTCCAATCTTTCATGTTCTTTTCATTCTTATTTTTATATTTTTATACAAATATGTTATTTCCAAAAAGATGTCTTCAAGCTCTCCTATTATTTCTTTTTCCTTAATTAAGTCTGCTGTTGAAGTTTTTGGATGGATTCTGTTTGATTCAATGAGCATCATTTCCTAGATTTCATATTAGTTCTTTTTCAAAATCTCTCTTTGATTTTCTTAATCATATATTGCCTTGTTTTTCCACGTCTTGTTTTTCCAAGTTTAATTAATCATTCTATTTATATTCCTTTGGATCTCATTAAGCTTTAAAACAACAACATACTATCTTAAATTTTTTATCTTGAATTTCATCTTGTTCAGCATATTTAGCTTTTTTTAAAGAATGTAATACTTTGTCTTTTTTATATATTTTTAAATTTATTTCTACTAAGATTTGCATGTCTAGTAAAATGAGTATCTCCTCAATTTCATTGGAGGTAAAATCTTAGGGGTAATAATGTGTTATGGAGAATTGAGTTTATTTCTAACTATTTACTATAATACAGTCACTTTACTCCTGAGAGTTTCTTTGAGTTTGATTATTGAGGTTGGGCATAACCCATGCTTAGTATGAGTTGGAGAGACCTACTTCTGCTGGTGACATAGGAGTAGAGAGGCTGTAGCAGGCCTGGCCTTGTGTGGTAGAGTACTTATGTACTAACTCTTACCTACAGTTGGAGACGTAGTCCCTAGGTCATGGAGGTTTCCTCAGGCACTGTTTATACTGCCTCTTTTATTTGAATATGCAGTTGTAGTAAGCATGTAATGTCCAAAACATTGGTTCTTTGAGTAGGCAGTGGGTACAAGTCCATTGGTCTTCTAGGAAGGTTAGAACAGAAATCACAACACTTCCGCTGTGCCACTGATACCTAGTCTTAACAGGAGTGTGTGATTGTACAAGATAATTGTGAAGACTGATACAGAGGACACATGTAGTTGTAACGGAAGCAGAAATATTATTCTTCTGTTCTGCTGTGCTGCTGTAGGCATACCTGTCCAAGAGTGGGACCTTAGGTCCCCTCCCCTAGTGTGCATGCTTGCTTGGGATGGGCTTTTCTTCTTCTGAAAAATCATTATCTACCAGGGATATTGCTGGAATGGTTGCAACTGGAGCTGTGCAAAATTCCTCTTAGTTCTAAGTACAGAGAACAAATCTAGACACAGTTTCTCTGTGGACCAGTTGGGTAGCATTATGATGGTGCAAGGACATTGCTTTTGAAACTGCCCCAGAACACCTATGTGTGTTGAGAAAACAGTCTAGGAGCCCTTTTCTTCATCTTGTCAGAGTTAGGAACTTCTGTGTGGAACTGAGAGCTGAGCAGGATCTACTTGTGGCAAACTATATACCCTTATCTCAGTTGGTGGGCTCGCTAATCATTTGTTTTTTGTGGCTATTACCTTCACTCCACTCCGCATCCCTTATACTGATTTCTCAGGATAGGTCTGTTGGTGCATCTGTGTCAGTGTCTTTCCACTGAGTTAAGTCTGCCCATATGAAACATGGCAGTCCGGATTCAATATTCTATTCTCAAGAAGCCTCCGGGTTACAACATCCTGGGGAATTGCTGGATGAAATCCTTTTTCTAAATCTACACTAGTGGATAGATTCAGATTCTCTTTAGAATGTAAGCTTCCAGGGTTATAAAACTTCCAAGTAGGTAGGAGTGTGCTGATAGTTTTCTGATTTTATTTCTACTTTTATCCCAGAAGGGAAAGGGTTCCAAGTTGCTGAGCTAGGAACCTGGGTGTTGGAGTATTTTTTCTTTTACTATGCAGCTGTCTCAAGGCTCGGGACTTTTTTGTTTTTTCTGTGGTTGAATGCCAGTTTTTCATCTCAACGTGCATCTGTACATCTGTTACCTGTTGCCAGCCTGCTTTCTCCCTCTTTCTTTCTTTTTCCCCTCCCCCTCTTTATTCTCTGGAAGAAGCAAGTGAGTGCTGGGTACTTCTGCTCAGCCATCTTGCCTTCCCTTCGACAGGCACTTAAATAGCACATTTTAAATATTCCTAGGCCTTGATTAAGAAGTCATCTGAAAATTACCACTGGGAGGGACTTGCCTACAATAATTTTATTGTCAGAATGTCTTTGTAGTCTTAAAAGTTGTGGATATTTTGCTTGTGTGTAATTGAAGGGATCAGGTGTACCCGTTTTCTGTACTGGAACCCTTACACTTTATCTGGAGGTGAACATGTTGTGTTGTGTGAGACATGTTTAAAAATCACCCAGGCTGTTTGTGATTGCTTGTTTAAATTGTTTTTCTTTTTTACACACTTGTAACTATAATTGTGGTATATGAATAAAGGTGCTAGTTAAAAAATGATCTTTTTTAACATATTTTTTAAAATGATTTCTTCTAGAGACAAAAAAGCGTCAGTGTAAAGTTCTTTTTGACTACCTTCCACAAAATGAGGATGAACTGGTACTGACAGTGGGGGATATCATTGATATTAACGAAGAGGTAAGGACCAGAAGGACTTTGTACATTCACAGTAGCACAGCAGTTACGTGGTGTGGCTTCTAGAAGAGGGCTTTGTCAGATTATTAAAATTTATAAAAATTTTTGCCCATTTTCAGTAAAATTTAAAGATAGTCCTTGTTACTTGTGCTTGCTATGTCCTGTTTGTGTGTTTCTCTTAATAAAAATAAACATTTTTTAAGCTTAAAATTAATGTAATTTTCTATTGGCAAGAAGGTCACCCAAGCCTGGCTACCTGAGTTCCATCCTTGTAACCCATATAAAGGCGGAAAGGAGAACTGACTCTGCAGAGTTGCCCCTGACCTCTGCACGCACATTACATGCTCACACCCATACTCATGTTGTGCACACATACCATTATAATAATGCTAAAAAGTAAAATTCATGTTATTTAAATAGTCCCAAACACCAGAGAGCCTCATCTTAATTCTCTGTTGGCACAAAACAATAACAAAAATTTCTTTTTGAATGATATAGGAATGCAATGCAGAAATTACTTTAAAGTCTGTCTTGTTTGAATTGTTGTATTTAAATTCTAGCCAAGTATGCTTTTTTCACAGTTTTAATACTTTAAGATATGAAAACATTTTTAATTTCTTGCATCTGCTTTTCTCATTAAAGGAATATTTAAAGTTTTGCTGGCCAGTGAAGATGCTATTTTAGAGAGTGCTTTGATAAAATGTATTGTAGCAGGAATTGATTTTGTGTCATGATTTCTCATTTATCACTGGTATCTACAATAATTTCGAGAATACCTATACAAGAGGCCGTCTGATCTCTGTCTGACGGCCACACCAGTTAACGTTTATTTGGAAGTACTGTGCTAAATAAGTTTGACATTTTCTTCCTTTATAACAGAAGGAGTTATTTATCTTCATTTCTCAGAGGTAGAGACTGAGTCATAGAGAACCACATTGCTTATAGTTGTTACTCGTGATGCAGAAGAAGCTACCCCAAAATTAGTGGCAAAAACAACTGTTATGCTTGTGGGTTGTGTGGCTCAGGTATGCAGATAGACCACAAGGCATTGGCTTGTCTGTTCCATGATGTCTGGGACCCCAGCTGGACGGGTTCAGAAGTAAGGGGCTGGTGAGAGCCTTTATAAGAAAGTCCCTCTATTTACACCTATGTCCTATAGCCTTGAAAACTAGAACTGCCACTTGGACAGCTTTCTAATGTCGTTTCCATTTGGCTTGGATTTCTTTTTTTTTTTTTTTTTTGGTTTTTCGAGACAGGGTTTCTCTATGGCTTTGGAGCCTGTCCTGGAACTAGCTCTGTAGACCAGGCTGGTCTCGAACTCCCAGAGATCCGCCTGCCTCTGCCTCCCGAGTGCTGGGATTAAAGGCGTGCGCCACCACCTCCCGGCAAGGAAAGGACACTGGTTCCACTGGGGCTCGAACCCAGGACCTTCTGCGTGTAAAGCAGACGTGATAACCGCTACACTATGGAACCACGTGCTTGGCTTGGATTTCTTAGAGGATGGGAGTGTCTGGAGATTCTGAAACCTCCTGACTACCCGCATAATAATCAAAAAGGTTCAGATTTTGTGTCGAGTTATTGTAAACACTCCATAGTCTGAAATCCAAAATGTTTTGAGTAGAGGGCACTTATTTTGATTTGCACAGCAGTTTCACAACTCAGAGTGCAACCAATTCAGCATACATGGGGAAGTGCCTTTTACAGTCTAGCCTTGGAAATGATAGCTACTTACAGACCACTTAGAAACTGTCAGGAGTAAAACCATCTTCATTTAGCTTCATATGTGCCTGACATGTAGTGGCCTGAATTTGATTATGTGTAGTTTGCCATCTTGTTGTGCCTGTCTGGAACAGCTTCCTACTCCCCCCCCCACCTCCACCCCCCATGGAGGAGTTGAACCCAGGACTCTGTGTATAGTGGGCCCTTGGTTTTTAGCTAGGGTCTGACCATGTATTTCCGGCTGGCCTCAAACTTGTAGTCTTCTTTTTCACCTCCTGAGCACTGGAATTACAGGCATGTGTCTGCAGGCTCAACTGCAGTCTGTTTTTAAATGATTGTTTGCTTTGTATTTGTTTGTTTTTATTTAGGCTTAGTGTTGAGTTTCTTGGTCATTGGCTTTTAGGGGAGAAGATTCTGATACTTTCCAGCTTATGCTCCCGTGCTTTTATTGCACTTTTTTCTCAATTTGATTACAGCACTTATTTTTACATTTCATTATTATTAGTTTACTTGTTTTTGTTTTGAGACAGGAACTCACTATGTAGTTTTGGCTGAATTAGAACTAAAAAAGGTTGACCTGTCTCTTTCTTCTGAGTGCTGGAATTAAAGGTGTGCCACCATGTCTAGCAGTTACATTCTAACTATGTGCTTATTGCTTTCTTAGATTGGTTTTTCAAGAGCATGGATTGCTGCAGTCCAATACTCTCCTAGGTTAGCTATTCAGCAAAGGCAAGGAAGGGATTTTTCATATGTAAGGTTTGAATCTTCTCCCAGCCAAAAATCATGGCTTGTATATAAAGAGTGCCTATTACATTAATTATTTATTAAAAATTTTGTTTTCAGGCTGGGAATGGTAGCGCATGCCTTTAATCAGGAGGCTGAGCCAAGTGGATATTTGTGAGTTTGAGATCAGCCTGGTCTACTTAGTGAGTCTCAGGACAGTCAGAAAAATTTATGTAGAGATCAGTTTGCTTTCAGTTATAAGGTGGATAGCACTGAAAATGATTTATGTAAATGAGATATTTCTAGCTGTGATGTAAGGTTGATAAGTAAATGATGACAGCAGTGTACTCTACTGTTACTCTCTAAATCCCTTTAGCATCCTTTGTCCAACAACAGAAACTACGTCTGAAAACAGTCAGCTGATTTTTTTTAATAAATTGAGCAATCTTATTATTAATGAGTATAAAGGCTTTGTTAAAGATTTCTTAAAAAATATTCACTGATGTTTTGCTGACTTGTATGTTATATCTATATGAGGGTGTCAGATCCCTTGGAACTGGAGTTAGAGACAGTTGTGAGTTGCCATGTGGGAGCTGGGAATTGAACCTGAGTTCTCTGGAAGAGCTCTTACTACTGAGCCATCTCTTCAGCCGTGTTAAAGAATTTGATTCATGAGAACATTTTTGTTTGGAGTAAGGTGCTTATTAGATGAATTTTGAGAGTGATTTTTTTCAGGGTTGGAGAGATGGGTCAGCATTTCAGAGTACTGGCTGCTCTTCTAGAGGACCCCAGCTCACGTCCCAGCGTTCACATGGCAGCTCATATTATGGTAACTCCAGTTTCAGGGCTTCTGATGCCTTCTTATGGCCTCTGGGCCACGACATGCTTGCAGTACATATACCACCCATACACATAAAATGAACAAAATAATAAACAAAACCAAAATATTTTTTTCAGTTTGCTTAATAATTATTGTTTAATTAAAAGGGGGGAAATAAGATTTTATACATTTTAACACTCTTAGAAATGTTTTTTACATTTGTTATTAAATTTATATTTAATTATATCTATGCTTGTGGGTCTGAGTGTAGGTATGTACATATGTGTGCAGGTGCCTGAAGTGGCTTGAGGTTTGTGATCCCCAAGAGCTTGTATGTTGTGAGCTGTCTGACATGGATACTGGGAACTGAATTTTGATCCTCTGCATTCTTAACTCCTGAGTGTGTGCGTGCGTGCGCGTGCCTGTGTCTGTGCCTGCGTGTGTTGTGCTAATGCCAAGACACATGTATAGAGGCCAGAGAGCAACGTTTGGGAGTCAGTTTTCTACTCTGTGGGCTTCAGGGATCAAACTCAGGTAGTCAAGGTTGGCAAGCAGTCCTACCCGCTGAGTCATTTCACTGGTTCACTCTATCCTTAGAGTTATTAAACTTTGTCCAAGTGAAAATTTTTAAGTAAATAATTTATCTTATTTTTATAAAGCAATGTTCAGTAATGTCTGAGTGCCATTCCAGTCAGGGGCTATGTGCTTTTATATTCTACTTGTCATTTAATAAAAAGTGTTTGTTTCATAGGTTGAATTGACTATAAGTTTTCGTTGTAAACATTACAAGTAATATAATTAATCTCATGCATGAATAATTTAATATTAGCCTAGAAATATTGGCTAGACATCATCCACTTAAATTTTATTTCCCTGTTGTTTTCTTTCTTTTAAAGCACACTTGTTTTACATCATTAACTACTTGCTCATATATTTTTACTTAGTTTTTCCACAGAGTGAGGTTTTCACTTAAAAGAATTTTACTACATTTGGGCTGTGAACTTTTTCAGGTGGAGGAAGGCTGGTGGAGTGGAACTCTGAACAATAAGTTGGGACTTTTCCCCTCAAACTTTGTGAAAGAGTTAGAGCTCACAGAGGATGGTGAAACTCATGAAGGTCAGGACGAATCAGGTAGGAGAAAAAAACTTGACTATGATTTTATCTCTTGGAATTCTTCTTTTGAGTGCTTAATCAGTTTCAGTTAGCCTAGTTTTAAAGAACAGATTATAATGGGAATAGAAGGGGAAAAAAATACCTGATCAGTTTATTCTTTTTCCTTTCCCTGAGTTCTGTTTAGCATACTATTTGAACTGCTGAGTTTGCAAATGGCCTAGCTTAATAACTGAGAAAATTTTAAATAGTAGTCTTTTGTTTTCTATATTCATATTCCAGATTCTGTTTTCCCTACAATCAAATGCCAGTTAATTAATTCATTGTTATTGCTGTTACTATTATTTGATCTTTTGAGATAAGTTCTCTATATGTAACTTTGTCAACATGGAACTCACTGTGTAGACCACACTTTATTTGAACTTGTAGCAATCCTCCCGCCTCAGTCTCAGAAGTACTGTGATTCTAAGTGTTTGTCCTACCATGTTTAGCTTAATAAATTTGATCTCTTGTCAATTAGAGACAGAAATTCATCTTAATATTCTCATCATTTAAGGATTTAGTTGAGGAAATGTTAAGCTAATTATAAATTAATACTATTTTTTTTTTAAAAACAACCACTGTTGTGGTATTTAGGAAAGTTGCTTTAAAATACTACTTAAATTTTGAAGTGTAGGTAGGATTGTACATATAGTGAGGATAAGTAATACATAGCTATTTTTGGTTATGTATGTTATGGATTTTAAGGGTTAGTCTATAACCTGTAAGATGCCAGTTACTTTTTCTTTTCTTTTAGAGTCAGTATAATGCCAAGGTGTGTGTGTGTATGTTTCTTCTTTATGTGAGTAGTGACAGTGAATATATGCTATCTTTGCCTTTCTGTAATTAATTTGCAACGAGAGTAATGATTTTATCAAAAAGGTATTATATGCAATTGCAGGGCAGTGCATTATTTTGAGCTATTATTTTCTTTGACTTTTGTCAGTACTTTTAGTGTTTTATATACAGATGTGCAAATGATTTGAAGTGAAATGAAAGCTGTTAATGCAGAGAATGGATTCTGAGCTTTAGTGAACTGAATGACAAGAGACTTTTAGAGAGAATAAATCCAAATAATAATTAAAGCTTTCATAGACTTGAGGTTGGAGACATGGCTCTGTAGTTAAGAGTACATACTGCTTTTGCAGAGCGGTTGGTTTCCCAGCATGCACGTTGGACAGCTCACAACAGCCTGTAACTTATTAGAATATATAAATTTTGTTCACTGCCAAATGCCTATTTTGTGGAATAGTGTGACATGTCGATAGTCAGTGAATGAAAGAATAGTACTTGTTGGTATACAGAGGATTTTCAGGCAGTTTAGAAAGTGAAACCCTTAACTTTGGAGGGTATTGATGTCACTCTTACTAAGGGAGATGAAATAGGACACCTGGTTTATCCAGTGAGTAGTAAATCATAGTTGGGCTGCTGTTGATTTCTTTTATACTTCTTAATGTGTAGAAGACATGAACAGGAAATTAGGTACTAGGCATTTCTTAGTATTGCAGCCCTGTGGTTTGCCTGTTGGACTCTGATTTCCAAGTCATGACTGAGAGTGCTGAGTAGTGACATGAGAGCTCATTTACATTTCAGTGGAGGCTTGTCATTAAGTCTGCAATGTAATAGTTACAGACCGAAAAGAAGCCCACATATAAAAACTGCTATTCACTTAGCATCTGTAGTTTGTTTACTTTTAGTATGTTGAGTGTTTGTTGTCCAGCATACTGTGCTTAGATTCTGGGGATTCATTGGTGAATAACAAGCAGCCCCCCAACTTTGAAGCTTTTGTTACATTCAAAAAGAAAAGACTTTATTAAATGAGTCAAAGTTAATGTAATTTGACATGAGAAATATGTCACAAGGAACTTCTGAGTACTATAGATGTACATAAAGGGGGAAAACACCTTTTGCAGAAGTCATGTGTTGAGATCTCAAAATCAATAGGCCAGTGCCTCAGCAAACTTGAAGAGTGAAGAAAGGCCATAGGTTTTCAAGACCTGGAAGACAGTCATTTCAGAGAGATTTTGGATTATATAGTTGAAGGTGGCAAGTGTTAAGGATGGAGAAACGTCAGGCATAAGACACTAAAACCACCAAATCACAGAGAATGTATGAAGGGGAATAACATGATCAATTTTTTTTTTTTAAGCTGGATTCTTTTGGTTGCATGTGGAGAGTGCTTTGAAGACGACTGGCTGGCAGGCCCAGCTGAGAGTGTTGTGATAATTTAGGTAGAATAGACGAATGCTGTGGTGGTGGAGAGACATGGGTAGAATGGGGAGCTCCATCGGTTCTGTATCATTTAGGACTTAGTGATGATGGGCTATGGAGAGTGACTGAAGAAGAGTGGTCAGAGATTACCAGCTAGTCTTTGGGTTAATGTAGATACTGTTTATTGTCAGGAGCAAGGTTTAATTTGGGAGAGATGGTGAATTTACTTTAGAGATGTTGAGTTAGAGCCCTCCTAGGGAATATGGGACTATCCAAGTAAAGATAATCAAGATAATCTCCCTTCCTCTCTTTTCCCGCCTTCTCTTCCTTTCTTCACATGTATATACATAAACACAGGGAAATGTGGAGCCATCTTTAAAAGCTTCTAGACTGGTGTTGTAAGATTAATGGTAAACTGGATTGTTTCTATTGAATGTGTGTTTTCATCAGGTGTCTCTGTTGTATTACTTTTCATTAATACCCAGTATAATTCATGATTTTTTCGGTAATTTTTCAACAAAGGATCACATTTCAGATTTTAAAAATTGTTTTATGTTACTACATGGAGGTATACAAATTTAGTGAAAAAAAGGGAAACAGATTTTATGGTAAGTAATTATATATTATATATATATATTCAATGATTATACATTCGAGCTGGAGCAGAGGTGTATTTAATAAGCTATTAAGATGAGATGCTAATAAGTAGTGGAACAAACCAAGACAAGAGAGAAGTAAAAAATTGTGTAAATAAAAAATGAGTAGCAAGCTAATGAATTTAAATATTATTAATTATATTAAATATAAATGGTCTGAAAATTGAATGGACAAGATTGCCAGACTGGTAAGTATACTATCAAGGTCTCTTAACTCTTATCAGGTTATAAGAAAGATAGAGCCTGATGTTCTGCGTAAGACATACTAGATTTTAGGATAGGATGGTTATATTAACACCAAAGGATCCTTCAGGAAAAGAAATACCTCCATGAAGCTTCTTCACAGCAAAATGCTCTTTCACAATCTAATGCACTCCTGCCTGCAAACCATGACGTGGTGTTAGTTCTTTCCAGGTGGTGATGAGTCAGTCATCTCCTAGTGTCACCTCTTAAGTGTACCGTCACCTTTTTGTACCATTAGGAGACAAACCATATCTAAGTAGTAGTATCTTGCTAAGAATCTTTTGTTTTCTGAATTTCTTAGTCATAAAATTAAATATAGTTAGAATAGTTATTTTATTCAACATAGCAACAAAAATCAAAGTACATTTGAGCACTGTGTTGTTTATCTTTCTGTTTTTTTTACAAAGTATAAGATACAGATATTGTAGAAAGTGTTGTAAAGATTTTTGTAATTTTGAGTGTCATTCTTCATAAACAAAATTATTCTTTTAGAAATAGCTTTGACTGGCCCTACCTCACCATTACTGTCTCCGGGAAATGGGAGTGATCCTGGATCAGTTACACAGCCAAAGAAAGTTTTCCGAGGAGTTGGATTTGGAGATATTTTTAAAGAAGGCTCTGTGAAACTTAGGACAAGAACATCCAGTAGTGAAACAGAAGAGAAAAAACCAGAAAAGGTATTGTACTAGTTTGTTTCTTATTACTATAATTCATACTGACCAAAACTGACTTGGAAGGAGTAAAGTGTTGGTTGGCTCACATGTCTAAGCAGTCAATCATTGAGGGAAATCAGCAGGACTCAAGCAGGAATAGAGGCAGGAACCATGAGGTAAAGCAGCTTACTGGCTTGCTCAGTTGGCCTGGTCCCTCTCACATCAGTCAGCAATCAAGAAGGTGTTTCACAGACATAACCCACAGGCCAGGCTGGTGGAAGCAATTCCTCAGTTGAGCTTCCCTCTTAGGTGATAGTAGTTTGTGTCTGGTTGACAAGAACTAACCATCACAGGTAGTCACAGTTAACCAATCACAGGTAGTAATAATGCATTTAACTTAGATTAATTTTATTCATTGTTTCATTTAGTATTTTGGGGGTGAGGGTATTGGCTTTGTATGCTTTTTTGAGATAAGATTCTTTATGTAGCCCAGGCTAGCCTGGACCTCAAGATCCTCCTGGTAGCTCACTCCGCATCACTAAAGATTTTTTTTTAAGTTATAAAAGAGTGAAAGTCTGTTAATTTTGAGGGTCATGGGGGTTTATGAATGGGAAGCTTATGGGAAACTTTCTATAATTTGTAATGGCTAATAATTTTATTAGGGTGCTTATTAATTGGTAAATCCAAGACAGACTTTCCTTAGTGGCAACCTCAGTGTCCTTTAGTTATTACAGTGTAAATATAAAAGGTAAATATTTTTGTTTTGCTTTTTAAAGCTAAAGATTTGTTATTTTTCTTTTAATTTAATAAATACCTAAAAATGAACTATTTAAAGTAAATTCTAAATAAAATGTTAAATTACTTAAGTGCTACATAACTTTTCTCTGGATTCTCAACAGTAGCTAAATTTACTAACCTCAAATAGATAATTTTATTAGCATTTTACTAGCATTTTCAAATGAAATCAAGTGAACAATCCATAATTTATAAAATCTAATAAAAAGCTTAAAAGTAAGCCTTTAAGTTTTTGTTTTGGGAGGAAATAATTGCAATCTTGAGCCTTTCTTTGGAAGTTTTGGTTCCCAGTGTTTGTATTTTGGAGATACTGACTGAGCAAGTACTTCAGAAGAAAGGAACTTCATCCCTATAATTCTCATTTTAAAAAATAGCTTTATTTTATGTTTATGTGTGTGCATGTATGTGTTTATGTGTATATGTGATATGCACACATCAGCCTGAGAATATCAGAAGAGGGAGCTGGGTCCTCTGAAAGTGGAGTTACATGTGCTTGATTGAGCTTCTGTGTGGGTGTTGGGAACCAAACCTGGGTCTTCTTTAAGAGCAGTAAGTGCTCTTATCAGCTGTGCCATCTCTCATTTATATCTCCTTATCTCTTAAAAATTTAAAATATTTCATTATTTACCTGTTGAAATAGGAAGCGGCGGGGCTGCGTCCCCAGCACCCCGGCCGCCTGGGCTAGCTTATGCCCGAAATAACAACACACAAACTGTATTCATTTAAATACTGCTTGGCCCATTTCTATCTAGCCTCTTCTAGGCTAATTCTCACATATTAATTTAGCCCATTTCTATTCATCTGTGTAGCACCGCTAGGTGCGCTTACCGGGAAGATTCTAGCCTACATCCATCTTGGGTTGGAGCTTCATCGCGCGTCTGGCTCTGAGAGGAGCTGCATGATTTCTGTGCTCCAGAGAGCAGAGCTGTCGAGTCTGAACTCACTTCCTCTTCCTCCTGACATGCTATTCTGTTTACTTTTACCCAATTCAGCCACATCTCATTTGGTTGGTGTAATATGTTGTTATTTCTCCCAAGATGGTGGTCTTCTTCTCTGCCAGGTTCCTGCATATTTTCCTATTTAATTGTGAGTTGGATTTAGGAAAGAGCATCTCTGCTTCCTGCTTTGCCCTTTCCTACCTCTGAGACTCTTGGCATTAAGATTTTAGTATGATGGCATATATCTTTAAATCCTAGCATTTGAGGTAGAGGCAGATGAATCTCTGTGAATTTGAGGCCTGTCTGGTCTACATCTCAATTTCCAGGGCAGTCAGGGCTCCATAGTGAAATGCTGTCACCCCCCCCCCCAAAAAAGATTATAGGGTATAATGAATTAATGGATTAGAGTCTCAGTTTTGTGAAATGGTGTTCTACAGCTTTTTGCTTTTGAGGTCCCTTTGATCTCTAAAAGTGTGGGATGGTACTGAATAACTTTTTGATTAATGACATTGCATTAGTATTCTGCCAGTCACAATTCATAACGTCTGCTACGCAGTTATTAGTGAGAGTAGTCTCAAAGTAACATTGTTTAATAAAGTAGGGAGCACTTGTTATGTTTTAGGTGATATCATATTGAAAGGTATGGTTAAAACTGAGAAATTAAAGTGAGTTTTTTGGAAGACACATAAATGTATTGGTAGGTTAGTTATCAGTGTATTCATATTTTTAACCATTAAATTCTAATGTCATATGTGCTGCTCTATTTGGGTAGAGAACTCAAGGAAGCACACATTGAAGGTAGTGTAGGACATTTCTATGGAGAAATGTCTAAGTAGTCTATGTAAGAGTTGTAACAGTATCTAAATATTTTCATTCAGATAGTAATGAAGTGTAAAGTTTTTAAATTTCCCCCATATTTCAGGGTTTGGGTGGGGTAGGAGTGATGTAGATGCAATACTCATATGAAACCCAAAGCTACAGTATACAGTAAGAAATTCTCAAATAATGCATAAATAAAATAAATTGAAAAGTTCCCCTCCAGTTTTAAGGCTTGGTGTTGTTAAGTATCCATTTTTGTAGATTCAGGTCTGGGCTCCAGGACTAAAATCACTGCTTTGATGGGTTAACTGCTTCCTAATATAAAAAAGAAGAATGACAATCCCTACTTGATACCGAAATTTGTAAGGGTTACGTTTCAGTCTATATAAAGTGGTTATTTTATTTATTTTAGAATTTCTATTATTAAATAGATAGTGGATACCTGAGTATTTATTATTTTAATATAGTTTTAAAAATTAATGGTTATAAGCCAGCCCTCAGGAGGCAGAGGCAGGCGGGTCTCTGTGAGTTCAAGGTTAGCCTGGTCTACAAAGCAAGTTCCAGAATAGCCAGGGCTGCAACACAGAGAAACCCTGTCTCGAAAAACCAAAATAAATAGATAGATAGATAAAATAATTTTAAAAAAATTAATGGCTATTGGATCTGGAGAGATGGCTTCCAGAGGACCTGGGTTAGATTCCTAGTTAAACTTGCATAGTGACTCCCAGCCCTCTGTAACTCCAGTCCCACGGGATCGACTGCCCTCTTCTGGCCTCCATGGACACTGCATACCCTTGGTGCTCGAATGTAAATGCAGATAAAACAGTCCATACATGTTTTGAGGAAATTTTTAGATTGTTAATTTTTTATTGCTGAATCTTTAGTTAGATTACTAAACCTAACTTTAAGTACCATTATAGAGGACTGGCGAAGTGTAAAGGAAAACTTGGTTTAACATCTATTATTCTTGGGCTGGAGAAATGGGCTAGCAGTTAACAATACATATTGATCATATAGAGGACCACAGTTCAGTTCCCAATATACATGTCAGGTGACTTAAAACCACCTGTAACTTCAGCTCCAGAGATCAACAACATCTTTTGTCCTCTGGGCAGCTGAATTCATGTGAACATTCCCACCTTACAGATACTTATATAGACACATAATTTACAAACTAAAGTAAAATCTTAAACAATCTTCTTTTAGACTTACTTATTTTTGTTTTATGTGTTTGAGCGTTTTGCTCTCATGTATATCTGTACCAAATACATGCCTAGTACCTTCAGAGTCTAGAAAGGGGCTACGATCTCCTGATTCTGGAGTTATAGATGATTGTGAACCACCATGTAGGTGTTGGGAATTGAACCTGGGTCCTCTGGAAGAGCAGCTAGTGCTCTTAAACACTGAGCTGTCTCTTGAGCCTGAAAAGTAAAAATATTAATTAAAAACATTATTTTTATTTTAGCTCAAGCTAGTTGATAGTGTTCTTTTTCTCTTCTAGCCCTCAATTCTGCCGTCACTGGGATCCAGAACCCAAAGTGTGGAGGTGACAAAACCAGACACCGACGGTAAGAGTAAAGGTAAGCTCTGCAACAAACCACTCTGGTATAGATACGCGTCATAGTGCTAACTCACTAGAGGAACTGGTCACACTGTAGTCATTCCCAGAGTAGTAAATCCTCTTGGATAAAAACACACGAGGTTGAGCATTCTGGAGTGCTGTGTTCATTTAAGAATCTCGGGAGTTAAAACTGTATTTTGTACATCTCAGACACTGAGTATTATTTGAATGACAGGTAAACTTTTCTTACCATTGAGTATAAGTTTTAAAATTAATAGTTTAACTTTTACTAGCTTAATGAGTATATTATTTTACATAGAGGCTTAATAAGTATCTGCTGTATTAATCAACTTGTATAAGTCACATTATATATTCATATTATTTATATTCCTTATTTCAGTTAAGGAATATTGTAGAACATTATTTGCTTATGAAGGAACCAATGAAGATGAACTTACTTTTAAAGAAGGGGAGATAATCTATTTGATCAGTAAGGTAAGGGTTTTTTTTTTTTTTTTTTGTGAATCATCATTCATTGAAATATCTTTCAAATTCTTTTAGTGCCTGTAGAATATTAGCTTCAGATGGGTTGGGATTTATCTTGATTTTGGGTTCTGGGAACATAAATACAAGCTCTTAAAGTGATTTTATTTTAAAGTTTTTATTGTTTGTATTGCTTATAATTTATATACTAAAAATCAGTGATAGGGTCTAGAGAGATGGCTTAGTAGCTAAGAGCATTTGCTGTTCTTGCAGAGAACCAGGGTTCAGTTTTCAGCGCCCACATGGTTGCTTAGAGTCATTGTACATCTACTTCAGGGGACCAGACCCCTGCTTTTGACTTCTGCAGGCATCAGGCACACACCCACCCACAGCCCTCCCCATACACACATACATGTAGGCAAAATATTCAAACACTTAAATAAATCTTAAAAAGGAAAAAAAGAAAGAAATGACCAGTGATTACATTGCTTATTTTTATTCCTTTATTCACTAAGAATTGGACATCCTAAATGTTCATTAGTAAGTAAGACGTCATTCATGAAACTCGACTTGCTGTGGGAAATGGTCCGAGAACAGCTTGTAGGAGTTGGTTTTCTCTTTCTGCCCTGTGGGTCCTAGGGTTTGAACTTAGGTTATCAGACTTGATGGCAGGCACCCCTCCCTGCTGAGCCATCTCACCAACCTTGGTACACCTATTTTAAAGAACAAAATGATTGTATAAATTAGGATAAATTCTCAGGCAACAAGAACCCCCTGCCCCAAAAACAAAAATAAAACCTCCTGGGTTTTAGGTCTGGGCAGAATGGTATAGTAATAATTACTTATGAGAGAATAATAAGTATTTACTTTTGCTATAGCCTTGTGGAGTATTTTGTTTTGAAGTTCTTATTGTTTTAAGTTAACTGTTAACATTTGGGTTAGTGTATGTGATCCTTTTTTAGTAATACATTTTATTGTGTACATTTAAAGTGTATAAATTATGAATCCAAAAAGATAGCAAAAGGGTTAATGAAAGGAATATGTTCAACATCTCGCTTAACTACTTACCTACATGATAAAAATCTGTAGTCCACACATTTAACATCACCCCCGTATATAATTCTTAATATCATAGAGTTTATATTGATAAAATTTAATACTTTATGCAGGTGATCATTAGAAGTGCTAATTTCTGAAGCTGCATAAGTGATTTTTAGTATTGCATATAAAATGTTAAGATAGTAAAAGTTTAGGAATTCTTATATTTTTCCTGTTTTTTCTTACCTATTGTATTTGTCTCTTCTCAACCACCCCTGTCCCCATGAGAACATTTTAAAATTGTTTTGATTTTAAATTTTTTTGTCAGGGTCTCACTCTGACTAGCACGGAACTTGGCGTGTAGGCCAGGTTGGCCTCATCCTCATTCTCACAGAGATTTGTAAGCGGCAGCCTCCTGAGTTGGGATTTAAGGGTGTGTGCCACCACACCTAGGTATTAAGCCCAGTTTCTAACTACCACTAAAAGTAGTATGCAGGGAATAGTTTTTCTGGGAAGACTGCCTACCACAGTCCGTTTCCTTTAAAGATAATAGAAGTCATCCTAGCTTCTTGTGAACTTCCCCTTATTTAAAAACTACTAGCGTGTGTCTACAGAGCTAGGGGCAGGAGGGTATTCAATTTGAGGCAGCCTTTGCTACCTGGTTAGCTCCCCCCTCCCCCCTAACCACTGCAAAAGAGGAAAAAAAGAAAAGAAAATGTGGGAAATGTGATACATTAGTGTAACCGCTTGGTTTGTGTTTTAGGACACTGGAGAAGCAGGCTGGTGGAAGGGTGAGCTTAATGGCAAAGAAGGAGTGTTTCCAGACAACTTCGCTGTTCTGATAAGTGAACTAGATAAAGACTTTCCAGTAAGAGTCTATTTGCTTTTTAATGATGATGATACTTTAACGTTTGCAGATGGTTTTTCAAAAATAGAGTTTTTATATTGCTGAACAAATTTCATAAAATTGTGCATTTAAGTAAAATTTGGTTTGCTGTGAAACATTTTATTTCAGTCTTGTATTTTGTTCTTGATATTGGCTCTCTTTATACTGAAAACCAGCTGTGCCTTCTTTACCTTTTGAGTCACAAAAATGTTGGGTTTATATAAGCTGAATAGATTCTTAATTTTCTGAATGAGATTTAATGTTAATGAAAAGTGTCAGTTTATGGTATTGTGAAGCTGGGTGCTTGCCTCCTTAGACATGTAATATTTCTGTATGAATTCTCAAGAGAAAACTAATCATTCGTTAGTACTAGATCTTTTTGCCTTTTCGTGCCTTGACACTTTCTCCACATGCAAGGTTACTTGAGCTTACCAATTAGAAGGTAAAACAGTTAGGTGTGTACAGCAAAATAGGCTGTCATCTTTAGTTCAGGCCGATGCAGAGCATGCTAATCTTTGTAGTCTTTAATCAAGTAAATTATTGGCAATTATATTACAGAAGCTTAGGCTGTCTGAGTTCTTTCCTTTGCTATATTGCATTCAGTTTTGGTTCACCTTCCAGTTTTATTCTTTCTTTAATGAGCATTTTTCCTGCTTTTATTGTATAACTTACTAGTTATTTGTTATTTGGAGCAACACAATTAAAAATGTTAGAAACTTTTTAAGACATTAAATTAAGTCTTAAAAGTGAATTAAAAGCTTAGAAAATGAGGGGAAAGGAGGCCTTTGCATTTAACTGTCTATGGGAGTTCTTTAGACTTAAGAATGATAGCTAGGTTTATCATTACTCTTTTATTTTTAATATGTACTTTAAGTTTTTATTAACTTATTCTTTCCTGTTTTCTACATATAAATATTGATCATACTCCCCCTTATTATCCTCTTTTATCACATCCTCCTTCTCAGCAAATCCTTTTCCATCCCAAGAAGTCCTTTTATTTTCATTTTTGTTTTTAACCAACTGTATTTAATTGGAATTGACTGTGGATGGGGGTTTATTTGCTTTAGCCTTGAGGAAGGGCAAATTACCAGTGGCTCCACCACAGAAGAATGACACCTCACACCTAGGAACCATTACTGCCTGTAGCTGCTCCTCAGTGGGAGTGGGGCATGATGGGTGCGATGCTGATGGGCTCAGTCCTAGGGAGAGGTCATGGATGATACCCTCCTCATATCCAAAAGCCAGCTCTCCACAGATGCCCTTCCCACCTCTTGTCTCACGTTCTTTCTTTCTTTCTGCACATACTTTGGTATTTCTGAGCCTCCTTTGTGGGTATGATATACATGGCCAACTCAGAGTGTTGAAAAGTAGTTTATTCTTGGCACTTTATCCTGTTATGAGTCTCTGCATTATCTGTGACTTGCTGAAAGCAGAAGCCACTCTGTTTTAAGGCAGAGAACACTACTCTATGAGTACAAATAGAAATATTTACAGGACAGTTTTATATCATGTCCGTATAGAAAATGTTAGTAGTAGTTTCCCCTCTGGGGCCTATGACCTCCCACTCCATGTGTATTTGACCAGGTTTGTAGTATTAGGCACGAGTCCCTCTGGTAGAGCAGACAGAAATCTAAGCAGAAGGTGCTTGGTTACCTCCATACAGTCCTGCCACTAGTGCACTAGTGGGCACAAGGCCTTACCTTCTGTCCTCTGTCCCTGAGCTGGGAAGAAGGGGCAAATTTTTGTTTGGAAATCTAAGACCAATTAGATGAAGGTGAAAAAATTTTGCTCACCAAGATTCTTTGTCTTTACCTGATTAACTAATTCTTTTTTTAAAAAAGTATTTGACTAGCTTTTGATCCAGGAATCTGTTTGTTGTGATAATATTTTTTTTCAGCGACTTTTCCTAGTTGTTAGGTTCTTAATATTTTATATTCTTGGCAAGCATGAGATGAGAAACAATGTAATTTATATTAATTTATTTATACTCTAAATAACTAATCAGTTTTAATTTTTTTCCCTTCAGAAACCAAAGAAACCACCTCCTCCTGTAAAGGGTCCAGGTTTGTAAAAAAAAAAAAAATGCATTGTTTAGTTGATTACTTTTCATATTTTAAATTACAAAATAATAAGGTTTAATTTAATGTAAACCATTGAATTTTATTATTAGCAAAACCAATTAAAGTTAGTATTAAGGCATTTTAGATCTATGCAAAATTAAATGTTCACATGCATTATTCTTCATTATTTTTAAAAGTACAAATTATATATAATAAGGATCCTACTTAGGCATGGTGGTACATATCTGTAAACCCAGCCCCTTTAGGATTCTAAGTTCAAGGCCAGCCTGGGCTGTATAGTTAGAACTTGTCTCCAAAAATAAAATAAGGATCTTTGGGATAATTTGAATACTTCAGTAATAGGAATATTGAATTAATACAAATTATCAGGTTTAAACCTATTTTAAAATGACTTGGCTCAGTTATATATTCTACTTATTCTTTTAAATTTTATGTATATGTTTTTTTTCTGGCATGCATATCTGGGTACCCTGCACATACAGTGCTTATGGATGCCAGAGGGGGCACCAGACCCACCCTATATGTGGAGTTAAAGATAGTTGAAAGAGCTTGCCACATATGTGGGAGTATTGAACCTGGGTCTTCTGGAGGAACAGCTAGTGCACTTAACTGCTGAGCCATCAGTCCCTCCTCTACTCTACTTTGTCTTTCTTGATAATTGAGTAATTTATTTGTTTTGAGGCAGGGTCTCAATATGTAGATCTGGCTAGTGTAGAATTCATTATGTAGACCAGGCTGACTTAACTCAGAGAGACCTGCCTGCCATAGCCTCTCCAGTGCTGGGTTTAGAGGTATGTGCCATGACACCTGTCTCCATACTCTACTTTTTTATTCATAGTTTTTGAACAAATGCTTCTTTACACAAAGTATTCCTAAATATACTTTGGAGGTATTGTGCATTTCTTTTGCTTTGGGTTTTTGCTTTTGGTTTTTTGAGACCAGGATCTCACAGTGTAGCTGAAGGGGAAACCTGAGCTAACTAGATAGCTCATGTTAGCCACAAACTTATGATCTGCCTCCACCTCCTGAGTGCTGCAATTTCAGGTGTGTTAGATCATGCCATCCCTATTATATGGCTTTGCAATGCAAATAAAGTGTAATCTTATTAGTATAGATAAAAATGCCAAATCAAGGAACGTTAATGGTTTTTCATGTTAATCCAAGTACAGATGAAGAAATTAATTTGAATTCTGATGTTTAATTGAGTACCAGAAATGACCATCTTTTTGTTCTTTTCTTGTATATTATTTTTTAAAAGTTGTTATTCACTTTCTTCCCTACCACCAGCTCCAAAGCCTGACCTGTTAGCTGCAGAGAAGAAAGCTTTCCCTCTAAAGTCTGAAGAAAAAGGTAAGGCCGATTCCTCCCTTACCCAGCAATCCTTTCTTTGATTGTGTCTTAAAGAAACATGACTGCGCTAGATCATTTACACGGTCTTTATGTACTTGTTAATACTTACTTTGCAGTACTAAGAGCTTTCTAGGAATGCATATTATATAAAACTGATATAAAATTAAATCTTTCATCATACAGATAATTTATATTCATTAAAAAAGTAAATGAAGGCCGGGCGATGGTGGCACACGCCTTTAATCCCAGCACTCGGGAGGCAGGTGGATCTCTGTGAGTTCAAGGCCAGCCTGGTCTACAAGAGCTAGTTCAGGACAGGCTCCAAAACTACAGAGAAACTGTCTCGAAAAACCAAAAACAAACAAAAAAAAAGTAAATGAATTCCTCAGTAAGATGTAGTATCTGTTTCATATTATGTATAAAAAACTAGGTACTTGATGAAAATTAAAAAATTTTAAGAATTTAACTAACTATGGAGATTACTAGGTATGTTTTTAATCTTGTACATGAACTTGGGAAGTTTTTCCTAGATACATGTATTTTATCAAAAAACATTTTATATTGTTATTAAATTTAGGAAAATAAGATTTTTTTCTGTACAGAAAGATCTATGATGTCTGTCTCTACTAGATTGGGCACAAACTGGAATATTGCTTCAGGATGCTTTTATTTCTTTGGCTAGTGTTAGAGTTTAACCTGTCATTGTTTCTTGCTTGAATTATGTGTCTTAACTGATTTCTCCCACTTTAGCTCCTTGTCTGGCTTGTACTTCATAGCATATTCAGGTTCATCTCTCTTTTGCTTCCTTCTTGTCCCTCCCTCCCTCCCTCCCTCCCTCCCTCCCTCCCTCCCTCCCTCCTAATTTTTGAGTCACAGAAAGTTGAACGAAGGGCTAGCAAGATTGACTCAGTAGGCAAAAGTACATTGCTACACAAACCTGATGATCTGAGTTTGATTCATGGGACCCCGCATCAAGATTGACTGTGACCTCCACACATGTACTGTGCCATGTGTAACCCCTATGAGTTCTCTGGCTCATTCTCCTCCACTATAAACATTCTGCATTGGCGTAGTGTATTGGTCATGACTGGTGGTTACAATTATAATTGACATGCCATCATCTTTAAGAGTTCTTACAGTTGAATTTACTGTGTGTTGTACATTTTGTTGGATGGACAAGTGCGTTGTGACGTGTTTCCACCATTCTGTCTTCAGAATAGTTTCACTATAGCTCCTTGTCTGGCTTGTACTTCAAGTTTCACTATTCTGAATGTTCTCTACTCTTATCTTAGATTACCCTCCATCCTAACCTTTGGTAGTCACTTTCCCCTTATCTGTTTCTATACCTTTGCATCTCCCATTATTTGTAGTATGTAATCATTTTTATTGTTTCTTTAATTTACTATGTATGTAAAAAAATCTACCCATGGTTTTTCATGAATTGGTAGTTCATTTGTTTTTACTACTGCTTCATTGTCCATGTGTATTGCCTATGTATACTGAGGAATATTTTGATTGGTTCTAAGTTTTTGCGCTTATAAGGAAAGATGCTATAAACATGTATGCAGGTTTAATTTGATCATACATTTTAGTTCATTTAAATAAATATCAATGATGAAATCACTGGATCCTTTGGTAAGGGTATTTTTAGTTTTCTAAGGAACTGCCAGCCTATTCCCAAATAGTATCATGTTGTATTCCTACTAGCTGTGAAACTTTGTTTTGTGTCCTCAGCAATATGTAATGTTTTCTCTGCTTTGTGCTTGTATTCTGGTAGCTGTGTAATGGTGTCACATGGTTTCCACTTTCCTAATGACATCTGATATTGAACATCTTTTCATGTGCTTGACAACTTTGGTGACATGTATGTTAGATTTTTAGTTCATTTTTTACTGAGTTTAAGAGTTCTTTGTTTATTGAGTAGCTACCCTTTATCACATATTACACTTCTTTTTCCATTGTGTCTTACTTCTCTTATAGAACAGAAATTTTATTTATTTTATTTTACTGAAGTTTTAAATTTTTTTAAGGAAATTACTATGTATGTATATATGATTTGTATGTCAGTGCTAGCGTTGTGCATGTGATTTGAAGACAACTTTTGAGAGTTGGTTCTTTCCTTATCACCGTTGGTTCAGGTTGTCATATTCAAGACCATTTTGATCTTTTCTGTGTTATATTGTAGGAAATTATATATTTTTTCTTCACATTTAGGTTTGTGATGTTTTGAGTTTTGTTTAGCTTCTTAGCCTGTCCTAAAGGCATGTTATATGCTGTAGGAAAAATGTCAGACAGAACCTGATGCTCTTGCAGAGTTGAAGGCACAGAGTAGACCTTTAGGGTGGGATACTAAGTCAGTTGTGCAGAGTGCCAGAGTATTATGGGGTTCTGCACAATAGGAGCAGTTGGAGATTTGCTTTGGAATTACTGTGAGGCTTTGCCTGTATGATACGAATCTTGACAGCTGCCAGGAACAGGGGAGGTGGAGAATAAGTCATGCCGGTTAAGTTAGATGTGGAAGTCAGAGGAACAGTGAGGAAGGCCATAGTTACAGGGCAAACATGCTTAGACAGAGCTGCAGATCTGAGTTCATAGGGCAACCAGTTCCAGGTTCCTGTGTCTCAGGGCAAAGGTTTGCATCGGGAACACATGGTTAGAAATAGGATGGGGCAGTTTCTTAAGAAAGGAGAAAGATGCCCAAGAATGGCAGTGGACTAGAGGGAGGGCTAAGCTAAGCTAAGAGCCCTATATGCAATTTCCTTAAAATATTTTTCAGTATTTTCTAGAGATTCAAATTTAGCTAGCTGTTGCTCTATAAAGGGCTCTACTTGATTATGAAATAGAAATAGGAAGCTTTGTATTTTTCTCCTGGTGGTATAGGGATGGGATACATTGCTATATTTTGAGGCCATATAAAAATAGACTTTTAGCCAGACATGGTGGCACATGCTGACAATTCCCAGCACTTGGGAGGCAGAGGCAGAAGGCTGTCTGAGCTCAAGTACATCTTGGTTTACATTGTGGTTTCCAGGACAGCCAGAACTACATAGAGCACCTTGACTTTGGCAAAAACAGAACAACAGACTTCTGAATAATGATCAGTAATTTGACAGATTACTTTTTTTTTTAAAACAAGCTCTATTTGTACATGGTAGAACTTATTTGTTTTGATTTAATAAGTGTTTGCCTACATGTATGTATGTGTACTGTATGCATGGCTGGTACCAAGGAGGCCAGAAGAGGGCATTAGATCCCTGGAACTGGAGTCACAGACAGCGAGTTATATTGTGTAAGTGCTAGGAACTGTATCTGGTCCTCTACAAGAGCAGCCAGTGCCCTTAACTGCTGAGCCTTTTCTCCAGACCCTACATTTTATATTTTTGTTATTTTAAGGTGAAATTTGTTTAAAGAAGGTGTGCTGTGTTTTGTGATACTGATTCAAGTTTATTATTTACCAGCTTCTGACTAAGAGGAAATTTCATAAAATCACTTGTAGGCTTTTTTATATGTTATTTTTTAAGACAAATAGTCATTTAGTGCTGGTCCTAAGTTTATTGTTTTTTAATTGTCTGTCATACTACTGTGTGGATCTGTGCTGTGTAATCACAGATGTTCTGCTAAGTATTTGTGCTTCGTACTTGAAAATAAGGAAGTGGATATGCTTTCTGTAGGATGTGTTTGCTGTCTTTCTTTTGGTGAGGTTGTTTTTAATGAATGCGGTATACAACCATTATAATAATGTTATTTAAGCATTTTTCTATCAAATAAGAAATATTTATTTCACTAAAATAGTGTTACCACCCCTAATAGCAAACCAAGGTTGCCAGAAGCATGACAAAAAGCATGTATTATTTGTAATTAGGTTTTTAATGAGTTTTGGCTCCACTGGGAAATTTTTTAAAAAAGATTCTTAGACATGTTAAAGTGCAACTTTCAAACTGTGTGCTTATACACATACGCAGTGTGAAGGTTAATATTGATCTTTGCCAGAAAAAAAAAACCTAAATAGTTTTGACTATTTAAATATTTTTTAATCATCAGATGAAAAATCACTGCTGGAACAGAAACCCTCTAAACCAGCTGCTCCTCAAGTCCCACCCAAAAAGCCCACTCCACCTACCAAAGCCAATAATTTATTGAAGTCTCCTGGAACAGTGTACCCAAAGCGACCAGACAAACCAGTTCCTCCTCCACCACCAGCAGCCAAGTAAGCTTTAACCTGATTTAAAATTAGGTGCTCATTACTCACTTTGACCTGAAGGCCTCTGTTGCCCTTTTAAGTTTAAGTATCTATTTTCCATATATTTATTTCTTTGTAGACTATTAGTTCTTTCAATGTTAATCTTACATCAGGATAAATGAATTCACTTAAACTGTTCTTGCATTTCTGATTTTGTTGTGATTAGTTTTAGGATTAGAAGTCTATGTTCATGCATAGTTTTACAGAACAGATGGAAATTAGTATTATGTTACACAAAAATCTTTAATGTCATTAAGTCACTATTTTACCTTCAAGTAATTTTTGCATGTTTGTTTTCTCATTTAAGAATTAATGGAGACGTTTCTACTACAGTTTCTTCAAAGATTGAAGCTGAGCCTGTATCAAAACCAAAGCTAGACCCTGAACAATTGCCAGTCAGGCCAAAATCAGTAGACTTTGATGCTTTCATAGTCAGAAGTTCCAAAGAAACAGGTAAGTTGAAACGGACAAGATACTGCTTTTAATAAAAGAGTCAGAATGGATTTTAAAAACTCGAAATTTGTGTATGAAATAATGTCAACTAGTTGAAATAGACTTAAAATTTTGTAGCTTAGAGTAGAAAAATAAGGTGGTAGAATATAATTCTGTCTGAGCTGGGATTTCTTACTGATGATCAAAAAATGAACAAGATTGACACGTTGGTACCTCATTATGTCTTCATAATGAAATGACAATATCTCCTAAAATAGTTAGAGCTGAGTGCATTTTGGTGTTAAATATTTGAAAACAAGGGGCCAGAGAGATGATTATGATGGTTATGAGTACTGGCTGCTCCTCCAAAGGAAAGGCTTGGTTGAATCTACATGACAACTGTCTGTAACCCCAGGTGACCTGAAGCCCTCTTCTGGCCACCACCTGCACCTGCATGCATGCTTTTAAAAAATGTGATAATAGGATGACAGACTTTCAGTGCTAGCAAGAATTTATATTTTGTAAAACTTAAATTTTTATTTTCATTTGGAGAAACTTTTGTTATCTGCAGGAAAATATTTTTATTCAACTAGCTTCACTTTTGCTAAATAGTGTTTCTTAAGATTTCGGACTTTTTTGCTATCTTGTGTTGTCCATGTATAGTTGGAAGGTGGAAAGCTAGAAGCACAGACATCCTGGTGAAGTTCTACCTGCTAAGAGTGTTAGGTAGTCATTACCTTATGGTAATGGATATTATTTTGTATAGTATTTTGCATTCCTTTTTAGTTACATTTTTCAAAGGACTTTTTATGTATTTTTTTCTTATTTTTATTGTAGCCCTAGGAAATAGATGCTGCTTCTCCATTTTATTTGTAAACAGGTACAGATACATCAATGTATACATCATGAGTGAGAGAGTGCTGAAGTCCTTGCATGTGGATGTTTAGTGTCATAATAGTCTTTGACTTCAGTGCTGAAATTTTATATTTACATTTAAACTTCAATGGTAATTACACTTAGACCTTTTTTTTATTTTATTGAAAAAAAAATTTTTTTCACCTCCTCCCACTCCTCCCCCCTACCCCCACTCCTTTCCCCCTCCCCCTACTCCTCTTCCCCTCCCTCTCCAGCCTGAAGAGCAGTCAGGGTTCTCTTCCCTGTGGAAAGTCCAAAATCCTCCCCCCTCCATCCTGGTCTAGGAAGGTGAACATCCAAACTGGCTAGGCTCCCACAAAGCCAGAACATGAAGTAGGAACAAAACCCCATGCCATTGTCCTTGGCTTCTCATCAGCCCTCATTGTCCCACTTAGACCTTTTGCCATAATTTTATAAAATATACTATTGAATTTAAAATTTTCTTCTGTCTTTTTAGTTCATTAATGCAGAGGCTTGTCTGCTTTAAATATTTTGTAAATCCCTTTGTCCTATTTGCATCCTTCTTTCTCATTACCAAATATTTGGGAATTGTGATGCTAATTATAGCTTAGAAAAGTTTGCTAAAACATACTGTGCCTTACTTGCTAAAAATTGACCTTATTTACTAGTAAATAAAGAATGGCAAAATGTTTTAAAATATCCATTATTTCTATAGATGTTAGTAAAATGATAGAATTGTCACAGCTCATGTGTTATGTTTACTCAAAATATAACCAGAAATATGTTTTCAAAAGTAAGAGTTGAAGAAAATCCAGCTACTTATACAAATTTAATGTTTTAAATAAAAGCATCTGTTTGTATTATCTTTCAGATTGCCCCAATTTTTGTGATCTTTATCACAAAAGTCTTAAATTTGATGGCTGTTTTTAGGAGTGGAAATTTCTTTTCATGTTTCTTTGTGTGACTCTTGACTATGTGTCGTATTTAATTTTAAGGTAGACGTTTCAAAACACTTTAGATAAAATAAGCTTCAGCTTTTTAAAAAAGACTTGTTTTTTTAATTTCAATTACATATATGTATGTGTGTTTGTGTGTGCATGCGTATGTGAGTTCAGGTTCCCACGGAAGTGAGACAAATCAGAGCCCCGTGGGGCTGAAGTTGTGGGGTAGTGTGTGAGCTGCCTCCTCTGGGTACTGGGAATGAAACTGGTCTTTTCCAAGAGCAGCGCACACTCTTATTTTGTTGATTGAGACAGGGTCTCTCTATGTAGCCCTGACTGTCTTGTAACTTGCTATGTAGACCAGGCTGGCCTCGACCTCACAGAGGTCCACCTGCCTTTGCTCTAGAGTGCTGGGGTTAAAGACATGTGTTAAAGACAGTACAATTCTTAATGCTGAGCCATCTCTCCAAGCCTTCAAGTTTTCACTTTCTTTTTTCTCTCTTTATGTACATCTATTAAGAGTTTTTTTTATTTTAATGTTTACAGAAACAGTTCATGTAAGAATTTTAAACTGGTTGGAAAGTAAAATCTACATGTTTGTCTTATATCAGTGGTGATTGTTTACTCTTCATATAATAGATCTTGTGGAATAGAGTGTGAAAAGTTAAATTTTTGGTTTTTTATTTTCTTTCTTTAGTAAGTAAAGAGTAGTATAGAGATGCTAAAATGGTCACAAGTCAGGAAATTAGCAACTGTCTTTGATTCTTTTTACTTAATTTGGCAAACTTTGGTGTTCCACACTTACGCTCTATCTTCAGTAGTTACAAATTTTGGCAATTAAGTACAAATTCTTTACCGAGCAGTTGTTACATCCTTAGAAGTATGTTAGACACATGTTCTTTGCTAGGATAAAGGTGTCATGGCTGGCAGCAAATGGCTTCTTACAAACATTATTTCAAACAAAATTAGTTTCATATACTCTGTGTACAATTTTAAATGTATTTTCTTAAGGTAATTTGATAATTTTTTAGTGTACATTTGTTTTGACTATGATTTCTGCCTGTGCCTTGAGGCCAACTGTGAAATTTTCTACTGATAGAATCAAGTTTGCCACTCAAAGGCTTGATTTTTGTTTTTTTGAACGTTTTCAATTTGGGGATTGTTAAATCTGTTCTAATAATATATAAATGTTCTACTTCTCTTGTGAGTTTTGGGTTGAGTACAACGCGGGGCTTGGCATTAGGCTAGAGCCTGGTTTTTAAGTCTCAGGAAATGTAAAGTTAGGGGATGAAGAGATGATGGTTCAGTGGTTAAGAGAGAGAATTGCTCTTGCAGAAGACCTGAGTTCAGTTCCCAGCATCCACATTGGACAGCTCACAACTCCTTGTCATTCTAGACCCTGGGGATAGGAAATCCTCTTCTGGCCTCCCTGAGCACTGTATTCATGTGCACATAACCAACACAGCCACAGTCATATAAAATATCTCTCTTTTCAAAAAAGAGAATGTTAAACATACACAAAACCTTACTGAGAGGTCCATTATCATTTAAATAATTTGACATGAACTACTGTAGTTGAAACCATGCTGACTTTGGCATTAAAACTGTGTTTTTTCTTTAATAAGCAGGTTTATCCCCCGGATCATTTTTCTTGCTTGTGATCAAATGAGCCTCTTTATCCTCTGTCTTCCTGGACAACGGATGTGGAGGATACTGTGAATGTTTTGTTTCTGTAGCCCCTTCATGTTTTTAAATCCATCTTATTCTTTTTCTGCTTTGATCTATGAAGAACATGATTTTTTTACCTCATTTTCATAATTTAAATATTTTCATAATATAAACATTGATGTGTGTATATATATATATAAATATAGATGCTCTTTAAAAATAAGAGAAAGTCATTCCTAGAATATTTGTTTTTTTTAGTTTTATTTTCATGGTATGAAATAATTTCAGTTCCCTTACCAGTATGGTCATATCATATATATATATATATATATATATATATATATATATATGCACTACAGATGTTAGAGCTGTTAGTACCTGTGCTTTAATTTTGTTCTTTTTTCAAATGCTTCATCAAAAATTAGTTTTAAGGAAAATCTCATTTTATTACCAATTATTTATCAGTTAACAGTCATATTTCTAAAATACTAATGTTTAAGAAGCAAAAGCTAGCATGAAGACCTTCCTTAGTGTCTCTGTCTCTCTCTGTCTCTGTCTCTCTAAAATGAGAGTTGTCACAGATTGCATTGAATTACATTTATAGTGAAAAATTTAAAGATACTGTTTGCTGTTTGGCACTTTTTTTATTTTAAAATGTCATAAAATTAAAATCACCTTAATTACTGTAATGCAGCAAACACTAGACTTTGACTGGAAGGTGGTGTTAGTTTAGTTACAACTATCTTATGAGATGTTAGAACTTTGGTTTGCACTTTTGGCCTTTTACAGTAATGAGCTGTCCTTTTAGAAACTGTCTTGGTATTGTAATATAATGTGGCTTAAAAATCTTAATGTATATTGAAATTAATAGTAATTGAAATTTTTTTGAAAGACAAAGGAATAAATCTAAAATAAGTACACATTTTGTGTAAGTTCAGATAACCTTGGTTGCTAGACATTGATATGCTTCTATTCATCTACAACTGTTCCTTTTTTTCCTGCTTTGTAAAATAATTTTTTTGGTTTAGTCTTTTTTTCTAGACATTCCTATCCTTGACTTTTCTTTCCAGATTTTGTTTCCTAGCCTGTTTGCCATGTTTCCTCCCTTCTTACGTGTCAGGAAATTATCCTACCCTTCTCCATTTTGGTAAGATAACAATTTATAAAAGAAATCAAAGTGTAGTATATTCAATATAAGTAGGTGGTGCACACAATCTTTTTCTTTGTAACTCTGCTAAAAGTGTACGTGTTTGTTTGTCTATTCTAACCCTTTTGGTTTTCCATTTTAAAATAAATTGAAGTTCATTTTTAAAAACCTTTCTTTCTTATAATTTAAAATACTCTTTGGTAATATATCTCCAAAAAATTGACAACCACACAAATCAGATTTTCTCCTACAATTGGTGTATCACTTGGCTCTTAAAAGCCTGTCCTTGTCTTCCTTAGAACATACAGAAGTGTAAGTTTCTGTCAGAGTGACAGATATACTTGTTAGAGTTGATGCCTTTATGCCATTTTCACGGTGTCAATACATTGTTAATTAATCTTGCATCACTTACAAAGGCTCAGGTATGTCATAAATCCAAAATATGCACTATTATCTTTTATTTGATATCATAAATGGAGAACCTGAGAGAGTTTTAGAATGGTAAAGTTGTCTTGGTGTTGTAACCCTAAATAAGACATACGAAGGCATTTTATATGAGTATACTGTTCTTTATAAACTTACATTTTAAAACAATCTACCCTTTCTGTTCCATTTTATTTTAATTTTTCCATATTTTTCTGTTTTGTTTCTCTTTTTTCCCTGCAAGTTGCTTAAATATGCATTTGAAAATTATTTCTTTGGTCAAAATATTAGGGTTTTACTTTTCAGAGTTTTCCCATAGGTCACTAATGCACATTTATCAGTTTAACATATTTTTATTCCATTTATTTTTCTTATTATATTTATAAACAGAATGAGATATATACAACATTTAAGCCAGACCATCTAGTTTATGTAATTCATTTCCACTAATGTTGTTTATCTCTTTCTATGGTTTGCTATATTTTATAATTAAAATTATCAAAAGACCATAGCATCTGTTTTGATGTATTTGTCCAAGGTAGAACACACAAAGTAATCTATTAAAAACTTAATAGTAAAGTAGTTATACCGTGAACATTTCCAAAGTGATGACTCTTTTTACCTTGTGTTTTCCATCTCTTAAATGAATATTCTGTAGATTACTTTGAATATAAAGTTTGATGAATTAAACTGAAGAGGTTGACCATAATGAGTACGTTTAGGTCTTTTATAAAGAAACAGCAAATCATTTTATTTGGACATTTAAGTGTCTGATAAGTTTTACAACTCTCAGACAAATTGTAATAAGGAAAAGGAATCTTCTGGAAGATTGGGATATTTTGACTGTGGGTAGTATTCCTAGTTTCTTATCTGAGCTACAGGAAGTTAGACCAATCAGGGCAGTATCAGGAATTTATAAAAGATTCAGTGCTGTGTATAGACATCTGAGCTTCAGAGGAATCACGACTTGTTTAAGATTTTCTAGCTGCTTTACAAACCATTGTTTAAAGGGTATGAATTACCATATATATCTTATACACCCTTAAACACAAATTACTTGGTCAAAGGGCAACCAGCCTTTGATGGCAGAGAAACATGTTAGTGATCTATGAAGCACTTGCGCTTGTTATCTTACTTGTCTTAGATGTAAAACTAGCTTATGATTCTTATGTCATAGGTTGAGTCCTGACTATAACATCCGTATATATTCATGTAATTAAATCATAAGTTCACTTTACATTGAGAATACATAGAAAGCAATAGGGTGTCAGATACAGTATAGTCCTTCAAATTTTTTATTAGTCCATAGTTAAAGTTTAAAGTATTGGACATGTAAAATTTCTCTAAGGTGTAATTAATTGAGAACTTAAATTGGTTTTTAAAAATGTGAGAATTTCAAATCATAGCTTTTATTCTACTGCAGTTCGTGGTACAGAATTCTTCCCGTAGGAACGTTGTTGAGCTGGAAACAGATCTTATATGGTTTAAAGGAGCTTGACTTTTATTTTTTTTAAAGAGCATGGGTGTTGTTTTTCCAAATGCATATATAAAGCACTGATCAATTTGTGAGCTTTTTGACTTAGTGGTGCCTTTTTTTCAGTGTAAGAAACCAGAAATATTATTCTTTGCTTTTTAGAAGGAGTAACTCTCTTAGTTGGTAATACTTATTTTTATTTTAGATACTGTAAATTTTGATGACATAGCTTCCTCAGAGAACTTGTTACATCTCACTGCAAATAGACCCAAGATGCCTGGAAGAAGGTTGCCTGGCCGCTTCAATGGTGGACATTCTGTGAGTTTCCCTTACTTTAGGAAAACGTAGACAGAAGAAAGTGCTGAGTCCCCTTTAAGCGAACGAGTGGATTTATAGCCACATCTAATTTTAAAAGATGAAAGACAGCTTTGTGATTCTTCAAGAAAATAGAGGAAAAGAGATATGATCAGTTTAATAATAGAGTCTTGCATGGAAGATTCCAGAGTCAGAAAACAGAGTTGTCTTAAGACCACAGTCAGAGCACAGGACCAACAGGGAGCAGGGACTTTGTTCAGTCAGCACAGCAAGGGCAGTGAGGAAAAGTGAGCAGCAGATCCAGACTTCGGGGAAGGGGGTACTCGCCCACCTCTTGGGATTTCTTCTCTTTATAGCTGAAGAACTTCTTTCCGTGCTTTCTGTTTGTTTGGAATGCAGATCTACTTCAGCGTTCCTATACTAGGTCATCAGCACAGCGTAACTTTAAAATTACCTCGGTGGAAAAAGCTCTGTCTCTGTGAGGAAAGCTGGTTTTGCTCTTCAGATATCAAAAATATTACTCAGTCTGAAGTTATGTGACATCTTGTCCAGCTGTGAACAGTGGGAACAGCAGTAGCTAAGTGGTGGGAGTGTTGGCTGTATTGTGCACGTGCTTCTTAAAATTTTCTTTTTATAAAATTTGTGTCTTGATTTTTTCTTTTTATGTTAAACATGTAGCCAACTCAAAGCCCAGAAAAAACATTGAAGTTACCAAAAGAAGAAGATAGTGGCAACCTAAAGCCGTTGGAGCTTAAAAGGGATACAAGCTTCTCTTCAAAGGTAGACCCACTGTGACCTAGGGTTGTTAATTTTTAAGATGTGTTATAATAATCAATCAGGAAATTTAAGGCGTCGTTTTAGAAAGATTATTTTCTGTCTTCTGCCAAAAAATAAAGTAATTCTCAGTTATCAAGCTTTAGTCACATCAGCTCTTTTCATAATAGAAGCACTTAAAGAATGTACTCTGTTTTGTATTTCCAAGACATAGGTCTGTACATTGTTTCATTTTCTTACTGAATATACACTCTGGAATTAGTTCACCTAAAATAATTTGGGGGTGGGGCCATTTTTTTGTTTTGAGATGGGGTTTCTATGTGGCCCTGACTGGGTCTGTCTCTTCATATGTTTACCAGGCTCCCTCAAACTTTTGTTGATCCTCCTGCCTCCACCTCCGTAGGCATGTAGGATTGTGCTCAACTCCCAGAAAATTTCAGTCTAATTACGTTTGAGGGTTAGCAGCTTGGAAATCATGATTTGTTTATTCATTCTTTAGTTTGGTTCTTGGCATTCTCTTAAGCATTCTGCATGTGCTGGAATGAATGGCAGAAGGATCCATCTTATTTCATGGTGATGTTTCTTTTCTAAAATTAATTATTTTTATTGAAGATAGTTTTGTTATAAATTACATATATAAGTAAGGTTAGTTATTTATTATTTTCATTCTAAAATATTTGGCCACTTCTTGAATTAATTAAATATATTTAATCTGATTCTCTATCTTGTCAGTGGAAAAAGTCTCTTGAAATTTTTCTAAAATTACTGATTTTAGTGAAATCGTGTGGACTGAACTAAATTCTTTATAATTACTTTTAAGTGAGGCTTTGGATATTTATAACAATAAAGATTGAAACAGCACCTTAATGTTGATAGAGTTTTACTTGTAGATGCCGCACTAGGCAAACAATCCATTAGATAAGCCAGTGGCTATCTCCTTCCTTTAAACAAATAAAACCACTAGATTTCAGATCATTTTTTATTGATTATTCACACGCCCCTCCGCTCCCCACAATGAATATACCAAACTGCTTTTGGAATTTTTACCATTTACCTTTTTAAATTTTTTTTATTCTTTGGGAATTTCAGACAGTACATTTTGATCATATTCTCGTCTTTCCTCCAACTCTTCCCAGACACGCACACACCCACCTCCCTTCCTACCAAGCTTCACATTTTTTCTGTCCTAACAAAACCATTGCAGCCCACAAGAAAACAAGAATTCAGTTTTTGTTGTCCAACTGCACCTGAGCATGGGACTTGCCCTGGAGTGTATCCTAGCAGCTGTTAATTGCATACAGCATCTTTGCCAGGGTGGACTATATGCCCCATCTGCCCTGAGATGGAATTTTGTCTGGCTGGCGGCTTGTATATGTGCCCTTGCCCTGTTGGGTCCTGAAAATTCTTCCTGTCTTTGAAGTCATCCACCACCCCTGCTTCCTATTATCTTTCTGCATCCTTTTCAGCTTAGGTCCCAGGACCATGAGGGTAGGGGTGTGACATAGACATCCCATGTAGCATTGAGTACTCCAACTTCTCTTATTCTCTGCACATTGTCTATATATGGGTCTCTGCCTTAATTGCCATTTACAATAAGAAGCTTGTCTAGTGAGGTTTGAGTGATGCCCTAATTTGAAGTTCTGGTTGGAAATTCACAGTCATGCTGTAAGCAGTCCCACAGCCAGTGCAGTGAGTCCTATTTACCCTGAAGCATAGTTGAAAATCTTTTTTCTAAAATGCTTGAAGTCAGAAATTTGGAAAATTTTAGATATGTATTTAAATGTATTTTGGGGCTGGGATTCACGAATAAACATAAAATTTATTTGTCTCATGTAATTCCTTACCTATATTTAAACATGCCTGCAGTTTGAAGCAAAGTCTGGTGTAGAGTTTTTAAGGTTAGGGATTTTCAGATTAGGACTGCTTAATATATACTTCATTAATTGTTTGTATTCTTTTTGTAAAAGTATTGTGACCTGGGGATATAGCTCAGAGTGCTTGTCTAGAATGCCCTGGGTTTAGTCCCCAATAATGTATAAACTGTAGTCTCAATACCTGGGAGGTGGGGCAAGACAATTAGAAGTTTAATATATGAGGATCTGGAGCTACAAGCCAGCCTGGACTACATGTGGACCTGTATTAAAAATGAAAACCAGAACAAAATATAATCTTCTGAATTTAAGTATAATATTAAATATTAACAGAAGCATAATGAGAAAATTTTTATGTTTTTCAGCCATCTCTTTCTACACCTTCAAGTGCTTCTAAAGTAAATACATCTGCTTTCCTAACTCCATTAGAACTCAAAGCTAAAGCAGAAACAGATGATGGGAAAAAAAGTTCCCTGGATGAACTTAGAGCCCAGATTCTTGAATTACTGTGTATTGTAGAGGCACTGAAAAAGGATCATGGGTAAGTAACTCTTATTTTCTCCTAAGCTACCCCCCTAACATGTTCAAAGACTTCTTTTAGGTGTTGTTATTGGAAGGTCTAATCTCCTAAGTTAAACAAGTGCACATGTTTCCAAAGATATTTTTGTTATAGCACTCTCAGAAAAACTTTGATTGGAAAACTTGTCCCAGTGGTTCAGTTCTAGAAGGTCTTTATGTACCTGTGTGTTTAGCCAGGAGCTAGCCAGGCACAGATGTCAGTCTTGAAAATCCTGAGAAACATGCATTGCCATTTTTGGTAGGACCCAGATCTCATACTTATCTCTTAGAGGACTTTGACCCCTATTTCTGCTAGGCTTACATTAGGTGGTTACAAAATAAATGGGTGCCAACTCACAAGAGATCGCTAAAGCCCTTCTGTTAACTCGGAAAGTATTCGTTGTTGTCTGTTAGTGTTATGGATCAAGCTCATAGTGTTGTGCTAATGCCCTCTTCTACCACAGCTCTGAAAGTTTTTGATATGGTATATAGTAGACATGCCTAATTAAAAGTTTGAGTTCTAAAAGTTCAAAAGCTGCCCTGTTGTAGACTCTTCCCCGTTTTAATGAAGAAATCAGAATGTAGAAGTAAGCCTATTCTTCAGTGACAGAGCCCACACTCAAAACCATGTTTTTTTTTTTTTTTTTTTTTTTTTTTTTTTTTTTTTTTTTTTTTTTCCTTCTCGAGACAGGGTCTTTCCATAGCTTTTGGAGCCTGTCCTGGAACTAGCTCTTGTAGACCAGGCTGGCCTCGAACTCACAGAGATCCGCCTGCGTCTGCCTCCTGAGTGCTGGGATTAAAGGTGTGTGCCACCACCGCCCGGCAAAACCATGTTTCTTTATTGGTTTGCACATCTTTTCACCTATTGATATTTTAGTTATAGTCTTGCAAATCCCATAAATAAATCAGATGAAAGTCAGCTAATCTAATTAAAAAGAGGATGAGCATGCTCATCCCATCTCATCATCTACCTTTTTTCCCCAAAGGATTTCCTAGACTAGGATATACAATTTATGCTTAGACCCTGAGTCTGATTTTATCATTTCTCTTTTAATTTGCACAACACATAGAATTTTTTATGAAAGGTGGTATTAACAATATAAAGTAGAGCCTGGTATAGTGATGAGTGCCTTCAATCCCAGCACTCTGGAGGCAGATGTAGGGAAAAATCTTTTAGTTCAAGTCCACCTTAATTGACATGGTGAGTTCCAGGTTAGCCCAGGGCTGTATAGAGGGACTCTACATCAAATAACAAAATAAAAGTAAATTAAAAAATAACAGATGGGGGCAAAAATTTTATCTAAGATAACTACTGAAATATATTATTTACTGAATATATTGTGATTATAGAATTAGTCATTTGATATGCCAGGTCTTTCTTGAGTACATTGATTGATCTGTTTTGAAAAGGATTTCATAAATTCTGCACTACACATGGTAGAAGCTGTATGCTCATTCCCCCGTAAATGAATACCTCCCACCAGTTATAAAATTCTTCTGACTTGCAAATTTTGTTGTTTTACACATGGAGTACCAGGTGTACTGATTTGAGACAGTGTATCATGTAGCTCCATCTGGCCTTGTGCTCTCAAATTTATTATCACTTTAGCTCTTAATCCTTTTGTCTCATTGTCCCAAGTGCTGAAATTACAGGTATGTGGGCCCCATAACTAGCCCAGGTTTAGGATTTTAATGAAGTAGCACTTGGCATACATAAATTGCCTGTATGTTCTCTTAAATTATCTGTAGAACGAGTACAATAGTTTTGATTTATTATGTACAATTACATATTTTAAAAATCTTTCCAAAGATCATTTAAGCATCTCAAATTTCTCTGGAAAAATGAAGGTCCATGGCAGGGATTTTTGTTGTTGTTTTATTAAATCTAAAATCATAGAGCCACAACAAGAGAAGGAATATACAATACTTATTGGTATACTAATTGAAAAATGTACAGTGTGTAAGTAATGATGAATGATTGTGGCTACATGAATCAGTATCAGTCAGTTTGTAAAATGAAAGGTGGGAACAAATCAGAAATATACATACAGTGTTACTCCTTGTATATAAAGTTAAGAAAATATGGAACCAAGAAAAAAAATACTGTTTTAAGATATATTTGGGGCCAGTGAGATGGCTCCAAATGACTAGAGTTTGGTGTCCAAGACCTACATAATGGAAGGAGAGAACTGACTCCACAGTGTCGTCTTCTGCTTTCTGTAGGGAGGGGGAGGAGGTGCTAGTTAGGTTTCTGTTGATGTGAGGAGACACTACAACTCTATAAAGAAAACATTTAACTCAGGGGGCTTCCTTACAGTTCAGAGGAGAGTATGGTGGCATGTAGGCAGAGGATCTAACAGGCTTCCAACAGAAGATGATGTGGCCCAGATTAAAGGTGTGCTCTCCAGCTTCAAGGTCTGGCTTAAAAGCACACGTCATCCAGCCTCCTCCAACAAGGCCACACCTCTTCATAGTGCCACTCCCTATGAGTTTATGGGCCCTAAATACTTTCAGGCTACCACAGAGAGGAAGAGAGAATGAGAGTCCGTGAGCATGCAATGTCTGTAATTATAGATGGTTATGAGCCACCATGTGGGATCTGGAACTTGAACACTCCTTTATTTTATATGTATTTTTGATACATGAGTGTGTGTGTATGTGTATGTAACCACTTTGGTGATGTCTACCTCTCCTCTTATTACCCCTTTGTAAGTCATCATCCTTTTCTCAACTACATCATTCTTTTCTCAACTACATGCCCTTTTGTTTACTCATTTTTAGTAACTCATTGGGTCCAATTAGTACACAAGGGTCAAGGGTCATCCACTGGAGCATAGACAAGCCATCGGGCCAAAATCTTGAAGAGAACTGATTGTTCTTTCAGCAGTCATCAATTGCCAGTAGCTCCTGAGCTTCTTCCTTGGTTAGGCTGTATTGGTTACTGAGAAAAATAAGAGTAAAATTTAACAGCTTGTATATATTTCAAAACAGTTTCTGGAAAAAAAAACAACACAAAATAAATACATACAGAATTACTATGTAGACATGATCCAAAATACTTACAGAAATACTGTATAGAAAATGTAGATTAGAAGGAATTGGAAAAGTAACATGATTTTAAAAATATAGATTATTGGCTAGAATATTTTAACTTGGGGAATTTACTGTAATATTTAGTTGAAAGCAACAGAGAGGAACTTGAAGTTCAGTTGTCACTTTGGTATTTGTTTTGAGTGCTGGAGTGTCCAGCCTATAAAATGTGTAATAGGCGATTATGGAGAACTGCTTTTAAAAGCCAGGTATTATTTCTGTATTTGTCCTTAGCTGTTTTGAATTTATTTGTTCATTTATTTTGTTTTTTTTTTTTTTTTTTTTTTCAGGACAGTTCTCTCTGTGTAGCCTTAGCTGTCCTAGAACTTGCTCTGTAGACCGGGATGCAGGGTGTTCTCAAAGTCAGAGATCTGCCTGCCTTTGCCTTCCAAGTGCTGGGATTAAAGATGTGTATCACCATTGCCTAGCTTAATTTCTTTATTTCAGATATATTGTCACTCTTTTAGTGATTTTTTTTCTAATTTAACTTTTTATTCTTTGTGGATTTCTCATCATGCATCTTAGTCCCACTCATCTCCCCATCCGCCCTCTACCCTTGTAACCCCCCCCCAAGAAAAAATAAAATTAAAAAAAAGAAACGAAAAGCAAAATCTCATCATGGAAGCTGTAGTGTGATGCAGTGAGGTACAAAGTAGACCCTTTAGTCCATACATGTTTACTTGCAAATGTTCATTGCAGCGAGCTCTGGTTTGAGGCCTCTGGTTTCTGCCATGGCCATGTGGGTGCTGGAAACCAACCCAGGTCTTCTGTAAATGCAGCAAGTACTTTTAACCGCTTAGCTATTTTTCCAGCCCCACCTTCCCATTTTAGCTCTTTTAATGCCCTACCCCACCTTCACACACCTAGAAACCTCTACAGTAGTAACTTTATATGACTTTTTCAAATGGTCTTTAGTATTATTTATATGGGGAGGTATAAAATAACACCAAAGACATTTATTTTTATTATAATGTATGTTTCTGTACGTGGTTGTGATTCCTACAAAGTCCAGAGGAGGATATCAGATTCTGCTGGAGCTGAAGTTAGGAGTGGTCGTAGGGCCCCTCATATAAGTGCTGAAACTCAACTCAGATTCTCTGGAAGAGTAGAAAGTACCATTTTTAATCTTACATTGAATACTCAAACTAAAGAATTTGAAAATTTTCAAATGAACATGGTCATTGTTCTCTCTCTCTCTCCCTCTCCCTCTCTCTCTCTCTCTCTTTCTCTGTGTGTGTGTGTGTGTGTGTGTGTGTTTGTAAGTTACAGCTCCAGTTATGAACAGTAAACTTTGCCTTTAGGAAAGAACTGGAAAAGCTACGCAGAGAATTGGAAGAAGAGAAGGCCATGCGGAGTAACCTAGAGGTAATGCATCTCCAATTCTAGAAAGTGTGAGGTTTTGTGTTCCCTCTCTTCACAGTGTGGTTGGCTTTGCTACAGACTGTGCTTGCCTGCCTCAAATGAGCATTTCCTGAATCTCCCACATTTCTTGTGGACTCGGTAACATTGTTTTATTCATGCAGTTAAAAAGATTGTTTTTCTTACTGTTTTGAGAATCACACATGGGGCTTTGTGCTTGCTAAGGAAAGGTTCAGTTGCTGAGCTGTAGTCCCAGCTCAGTAATTTTTCTGAGTACTAACTCAGGACAGTGTGGGAAGCACCTGGTATCTGAGGGGTCTAAGTAAATAAATGCTGTTGTTTTCTTTGGTCTCTCTGTCTCTCTCTGCCTGCCGGCCTCCCTCTGCCCCCTCCCCACCTCACCTTGAGGGGAAAACAGGTTGTGTCACTCACTGCCATTTGCCACTGGAGAGGTTACATTATTTTGTTTTCTGGGGATAGCTGGAAGTACACTATTTCTTAATTTTAACTTTTCTCCTTGTTTTTCTCTTCACTGTGTTCTGCCTCTTCTGAGCCTTCTCTTCCTTTGTCACTAACCACCATCACCCCTCTCCTACCTTGCTTCATTACTTACCTTCATTATCTTGTCAGAGGATCAGAAAGTGTGTTTTCTCAACTTCCTGACTTATCCAAGGGCTACTTCTCAGCTCCATATCCAGTGTGCTTAGATATTGCAAGGAGCAATGAAGATTATTAACCTTACTACACAGGTGAAACTGGGTCATGGTATAGTAGTGGGATGCAGCTAGAGTCATGGCCTTCATCCTTTGCCCCGTGGGAGTCCTTATCCCCCATAGCTCTCTGGGATCAGTGTATGTTGTCCTGAAGGTCCCTTATCAGTTAACCACAACTCCATTGATTCCTTTTGGCACCCTGTTTCTTTGTATGAAAATACTCATTCCTCCTGTGCTCCTTTATTTAAAGACAAAGTTTTGCTTGATCTGCTGTAGTTGTTTTCACTTTTTATTTGGGGTTCGTTTGCCACAAGACAGACATAGATCTCACTCTTTTTTCTAAAAATGTCCTGCATTTTTCATCTCAGATTCTTTACCTTGAAATCAATCTCTTTTGTTTGTTTGTTTGATTTCTTGAGACAGACTGGCCTTAAACCTACTGCTCCAGCCTTCTGAGAATACAAACATGGGCTACCACATCCAGCCTCAACCCTGTGCATTTTAGGTTATGCTTGCTGATGGCAGATCTAAGTCTCTTCTTCAGCTTCTGTAGCGTGTCACATTTTTTCCATTATCACCTATAAAAGGTTTTCTAGGTCCAGTGGCCCTGCATTCTTTTTTTTTTTTTTCCTCTTTCCTTTCAAGAGATTTTTCCTTGTGTTCATGTGTGAGGGGTGTATACGTGTGTCAGGTTTTTTTCCAGTACTTATTTCAAATGCTTGTATCATTTAGCATTGTTGTTCTAGCTAAAAGAAATACACTACTTTTTCTTTTTTCTGGCCATTTAGGAACTTGCACTGCTCTATTTTCTACTGACACTCTTATTCAACAGTATTATTTTTTGTACTCTGGAGAATTAGATTTTGATATTGAAATCAATTCAGAGGTTGGAAAGTGTGGTCATGTAGTACAGATAGTCTTACTTAAACCTTGTACAATTTATGTTTTGTTTTTAGGTGGAAATTGCAAGGCTGAAGAAAGTTCTTCTGTCTTCTTGAGGTGGTGTGGACCCAGTGTTCTTTAATGCTCCAGTGATTTAGGAGCAACACTATGAACTTAACCGACTTGTTAAGACAGCAGATGTGGTGTTGCAACGAAGAAATGAGAGGACATGAACTGTGATATTACTGGAAAGTTAGGGAGTGTGACAATTTTTATATATATATATATTTTGTTTTGCCAATATGAAAAAAAGAGGCCTTATTTCCTACTGTGCTGGGATAGCAAACATTTATGTTGTTTGCTTGAAAATACTACTGAATCTGTATAAAAAGGAATGAAAGTTCACAATAGTTTTTTTTATTGAAACTTGTATTATTTTTAAAGAGTTCTATACTATAAATATCGTACTATCTTTACAAATAAGCTGTAAGATAAACTATTTGAAATGGACGGGTTAGCTTTATAGTAACTAGAATCACTGCTTTCCTGTAATACATAAGGACATAAACTTGTATACTTGCACTACACACACTTAGCTTCTTACCTAGGATTACACTGTTGTGCCTGTGTCTGCAGTGCTGTTTGTACATTGGGTGGTAAAATAGGAGTTCCTAATTACGAGGTTCCTCATCCATGCATAATGAATCGATAATGAAATAATAAAAGTAAATTAAACTTGTAGGGTGTTTTCTAATGCTCACACTATAGGGTTCATTAAAGGAAGTTAGTTAAAATATACTGGATTAATCTTCGGGAAAATACAAGCTTTGTTCTCAATTCATGTGGCCTAAGGAATCTAAAAATGTCATGCTAATTCTTATTTGTGCCTAGACACTGCAGCACATGTTAAATAATGTAGACACCAGCCTTATTGCTGTATTCTTGTGCTCATTTTACAGTTCTAAATATTATTCATTTCATTATCTTGTAATTAGCTCTTTGTAGCCTTCCCTTAGTTTTCACCTTAGGAAGCAAAGCCTCTAAACCCAGATCTTTTCAAAATTTTAGAATGAAGGTCCATATTGGGAAAGCTATAATGTAAACTCAGGTTTTACAGACATAATTTCTCAAAATAGAACACAATGACTCCTAGAAATATTTTGGGTTGTTACTTATGTAAATGTTAAAAGAGTGTTAGTATTTCACAAGTAGTAACATTATGGGTTATGAAAATCAAATATAATTGACCATGTTGAAGATCATTTCAGAATGAATGCTTAATCATTTTTCAGCATCACAAATCAATAGTGGAACATCTTAGATCAGCCACATTCAGGGTGGTATGGCTCAGCTCTGTAGGGCAACGTGTCTAAAAACAATGAGGAAATGGTTTTATTTGTGGAAAATCAAGTTATATTTTAAAGTTTACTTTATTAAATGAATATCAGATTGAAGGTATCATGCTTCTTAAAAAATACTTTTTCTTTACATTTTAATCTTAAAATGTAAAAATCTTTTTAAGTGAAATGTCTTGTGTTACTTCAAATAAAAAGAGAACTGAAGTAGAAAATAGAATTGCCAACACAAAATTACACTTGATTAACTTCTGGGGACAGCATTAATTTTACATCAAGTGTGCATTTTAGTTTTTTTGGTTGTTGAAAAAGGGTCTTATATTGCTTGGGCTGGAGTCAACCTTGTTATGTAGCAAAGATGATTTTAAATTTCTGATCCCCCTGCCTCTGCCCCCTACCTGCTAGGATGACAGCCACACCACTGTGCCTAACCATTTTAACATTTCAAGTCTAAGCTCATCTAATGAGGGGTTATTGATGGACAAAATTATTCCATTTGATCTTTAAGTGATTAGTCAAATGAATCAATTTGCTTTTTGTTAATAAACTAGCTCTTAATGACAGTTTTCAGATGAAAGTAAATGGTCCTATCTTAGAAATCACCCACTGCTTTTCGCACTGGAGATTTGTCTTCCCCCACAATGCTGGATGGAAAAGGTTCCAGCAGTTTAAGCTTTGTTATTTTTCCATTGAAGGTTATTTTAATACAAAAATAACGTAAATATTCAACAGTAGGCGAGTGACTAGTGTACGCTTTCTGGACAAACATGTAGCTCATAGATGCTAATTAAAATGTAAAAAATTGGGAAAATAATTCTTATAGAAAAACAGATAACAGAAAACTGAATTTATGTGATATAAGCATGAGTAAGGAAAATAAAAGCACAATCCCTTACTGTATATTAAATTTGCACAGTTTGGTTCCTTTCTGAACTATTATGTATCATTTATCTGCTTGGTGATCTTGGCCCTGGCAACACATATATTTTAATTCTTGTGAGCTACTAAAATTTATTGGCGTCATGTATGGTGACTGCATGCTTGTAGGTTGTAGACTGAGGAAGGAAAGGACTGAGTTTAAGGCCAGCCTGGACAGTATAGAGACCCAGTGTCCGTTAGAAAGGAAACAACCTTCCTTTGGCGGCAGAGATGGTGATAGTGTGTGCTCTGCACTCGCCTGTACAGTCAGAACGGCAGTGAGTGCTGCGGTGCACACTTTTGTCCTCCCAGTCAGAATGGAGAAGTCATACTGGCTTTGTCCTCCTTTTTTCTGTATGTCTGGTTTTCTGACATTAGCGATAGAACTCAGAAAAAAACAAGCAAGCTTGAACTTACTAAAGGGAAAAAATGATTTCCTTAAAATAATAATTTGCCAGTATTCTGCCCTTGATATGGGAACTTTTACTATTCCTAAAGTTAATATCACAAAATGATATTAAGTATAACTTCTATTTTGAGGTAAATCCTCCCCACATGTATAAAAGACAACATTGAATCTATCATTGCCAAATTACTAATGGAAATCAGATTTTCTGTTCTTTGAAAAAATACTACTACGTTTCTAATGGGATTTCAATGTTATTTTGGTGTGCTTGTGACGACTAAGCTTATTCCTTACTATAAAGCTGTCAGCTCCATTGAGCTGTGCAAGATTTCACTGGGAAGCTGGAAGGTGCAGAGAGAATGGGCCTGGTTTAACACTCCCTTACGGTGATCACATACAGGAAAACGCTCCAAGTACCCTGGATTTTTTGACGAATGTTTATGCTTACGTTTAAACTTGAAATGTATGAGCAGAATGAGACAATCTTTACAATCAGAACTGAGAAGTGTTACAGTTGAATGGCCTTGTGCTGTAGCAAGAAAATGACCAAGTGCAATGACTTTAATAAAATCATCTTTCAAAAGTTGCTGCTATGAATATTTTTAGTTTTAAAATTCCTTGTGTAGCCTGCCTTGCCTTCAGTAGCTATTAATGTGATGCAGTTGATGTTTGGACAGTCTAACATTCCAAAATCCATATATATATATATATATATATATATATACTCAGAATAGTATATTCGTTTTTTACAGGTGCTGTAAAAGAAGGAAATGAAAGTATGTTTTCCCCTAAAACAAAATTAATAATAAAAAAGAATTGTATTGCTACTTGTGTCAGTCTTTATTGGTTGTTGTTTACCTTAGTTAACCATGACCAAGGCTACTTATAAATGACAGCTTTTGGCTCATGGTTGCAGAGAGTAGAGTCCATGATGGATGACAAGGCAAAGGCAAGGCATAGAAACAGCTGAGCTCCTCACATCCTGACCCACAGCTGGAGGCTGAGAGGCACACACTGGGAACCCGCCAAGCCAGTCCACCACGGTGATTGAAAGACTTCTTCCTCAGGTTTTGAATAGAGCATTCCTTTCTTGGCAGGGAGGTGTTGGCTACTCCATTTGTGAGACAGATTTGAAGATAGCTGCCCCTTCAGAGAATACTTAAATTGTTCTGGTTGGTCTCAGTCTGGGATTTTTCAGACTTCAAGTAAGAAAGGCTGTAAGTGTGCGAGCTCTTCTGAAAGAAGGAAGTTCAGTAGAGCATGGAGTTGTGAGGAGGAGCTAGGATTGCCACTCACAACAGTCATTCTTGGGGCTTCAGGTGTACATTTAGCTCCCCTAAGCACATCTCATGAGCTTATTGATTTCCTAGTTCCCAGAGTCCAGTTGATTAAAAAATGGACAGTAAAAGTCACTTAGTTTTAGAGTATCGCCAAGTATTTACATGGACTTGGGTTCAATCTCCAGCAGCAGAAATTTTGGCAAAAAGAGAAAAGGAAAAAAAGCAAGTCGTTACATATCGTGGTTGAAAATGGGTCTCTGTGGTCGCTTTATATGTTTGCTGGAAGACTGACCATCCAGAGTATGGGAAATAAACGTGCTGCCTCCTTTAAGTTAGAAATGAGGATTCTTAGTCTAAAATTTCAGTTCTGTCTTTGTTCTGCTTTTAGGCTGAGGATTGAAACTCGAGGCTTCACACTAATTTAGGCAAGCACTGTACCCCTGATACCCTAAAAAAAAAAAACCTCTTAAAGAATGCTTTAATTTTATTATGTGTGTGCATTTTGTAGCTCCACACAGAAGCCAAAGGAGAGCATTGGATTTCCCTGAATTTATTGGCAGTTGTGAGTTGGTTGGTGGGAACCACTATAAACCCGGGATTGCTGAGCTGTTGCTCGTCCTTGGAGTCACTGTCTCAAATCGGCCTTGAATTTGAAACCTTCCAGCTTCTCCAAGTGCTGGGATTACAGGTGTCTGCCACCATGTTTGGATTCTGATTGCTTCCTTGGATCTGCATAAATACAGGACAAAATTTGGCTATTTAGAGAAATGCTGAGCAAGGGTTGAGTCAGGTCATTTATTATCTAACTCAACTTTGTGCAGATGATTTTTGTCTGAAGGTTGAATCACTAGGTCCAGTTGTAGGAAAAAAGCAGACACCAGCTTAAATGGATCGGTTCTATGGCCTTCCATTCCACTACCATAACCAGTAATTTTAATTTGGATGCTAGTGGAATAAGTAATGGACTTCCTTGTGTGTGTGTGTGTGTGTGTATGTGTAAGTGTATTTGGGGGCAGGTGTATGTGTGTTGAGCTCTTTCTCAGGAACCATCCACCTTGTTTTTGAAGTGTCTTACTGAGCCTAGAACTCACAGATATTTCTGGTCAGTGAGTCAACCATCTCCTTGGCCTTTGTTAAAGTTTTGAGAATATATTATTATATCGTGTCCTCATTCATTCCCCTCCCCTGTTCTTCCCAGAACCACTCCCCTCTGGTTCTCTTCCTGCAGACAGTTCCCTTTTCTATTTATCATACATATTCCATTACACTACTTCCAAGATTCCTTCCTTTTCATTACCCCCGTTCTATTTTCAAGGCCTACACACATATGATAAGATAAATATACAAATGTACATAGTTTTAAAATCTAAACTACATGTTTAGAGATAAAATTCTCGGTCTGCCTAACTTTGCTTAGCATAGTGACTTCTGGCTCCATTTTCCTGCCACTGTCACCGTCTCTCTGTAGCTGCAGAGTTTCTGTTGTGTGTGTGCCCATGAGTGTTTGTGAACATAGTGTCACTATGTTAGGAGTATCAGTATGAATATTTGTCTCATCAGCTTCACTCTGCATCCTTGATACTTAAGCTTGCTGAATCGTACTAACGCTTTCTCCTTAAAATTATTAATTGAGGATACCTATTTTTAAATTTAAAATTCTCAGTTTCTGCTGAAATTTTCTCTCATGTTGCTAACTTTGTCTTCTGTGTTGGTGGCTTTCCCCTCCAGGGCCTGGACTGAATGAATACATATGTTTTTTTGTGTCATTTTTTTCAGGTTATTTCTCATTTTCACCAATGAGCATTCAAACTCTGACATTTTACTAGTTTCAGTCTCTAAGTTTAGGAGTCTTACTGACTTGTTTTTCATGTTCCTTGCACAGTTTATTGTTACATTGCAATTTATACTGCTGTTGGCTGGGGCTTTTATTTAATTGAGATTAATTTTTAAAACACTTTAAACTTAATAAGCACAGTTAAACTTAATAAGTTAATCTTATATTTATCTCATTTGTTTTTAACTATCTTGAGAAAGTCCTGTGCTTTTATGTTAAGTTTTGTTTTCTGCTTACTCTTTCCTTCCATAAAACTTTTTCCTTTTATCTTTCTTCAGACTTGTTTCTCTTCCCAGTCTCTTTCCTTCATCACATTCATTTACTACAAAAGCCTCTGTTAAAATCTCTTATGCCCTAGGAGGAAAACTTTGCAAATATATAACACCAAGATGCATATGACCCCTTAACAATGAAAAACTTTAGTTAACTGCACCGTGAAGAAGGAGGAAGTATATTTAAAGCTGTGCCGATGAAACAGGCTCAGAGAAGTTAAGTGGCCTGACCAAGGCCACACAGCTAATAATGGATGGAACTCTGTAGCTCTGAGTCCCGAGCTGGCTTTGAAGCCTGAGCTCCTAATCAGACAAGTTACTGACACTGCTTTCTGTGGATAATGAATAGGAAGGGAGGAAGAATGGGGTCTCCAGATTTCCTCTACTTCCACCTTTGCTCTTTGTGATCCTCGGCAAACTTTCTTCCACTGGTAGGAGAACCTTCATAATTTGTCAGGGTGATTTGCCATGTCCTCATAATCTGTTTAGATAACTCTACACGACATGCTCACACATAGAGCATTAGAGGATATTTTTTATCTTACAGTGCACATCTTTGTAAACTCAAATGATTTTCTGAGATAAAATGCTCAATTTCTAAAGGGAAATTAAATGAACGCTAGGTGGCACTCACGGCCCCACAATTTTGGTGTGTCTTGTCGAAACCATGAACTTGTATGTAAAGCAACGGAGGGCTTCAGCTACTGATTGGTTACCCGGATCTGCGCACAGCCTTTTCATTCTTTCAGCCTGACTACCTCCCCAAGCAGAAGTTTAACTGCTAGAGACATGGGGTTGAGGACAATTTGTGAAGAACAGAAATTTATCTCTCCTACATGCGATCAGGCATCTTTCCCTGTTGTTGTGGGAAATGAAAAACAAAGCCAGGAGGCGATGAGCCATTTGCTCTCCAGAAATTATTTCTTCCAAACAAACAAAATAAAGTTTTATCGAAAGAATAGCTTGTTCATTGAGATTCAGCCGAGACTGTCACCAAATCCTGTCCATCTATCCAAATATGTCATTAACTCTGCCCAACATTGAGCCAGTTGCCCGGTTTCCAAGGCCTCCAACACTGTGCCGTGACTGTTCCTTCTGACTCCATCTTCTGGATCTTTCTGTCTGTGCAGGCAGAGCTGGTCCTACTACCTACAGTAGTGTTAACTGACCTAGTTTTGAATGTCAATGTTTTTTCCTTAAACATAATTGTGTGTGTGTGTGTGTGTGTGTGTGTGTGTGTGTGTAGAGCCGGAGTTGTCATTGGAGCTTTCTCTATTGCTTTTCACTTTATTATTATTTTTTGAACTGGGAGCTTGCTGAGTGGGTTAGGCTGGCCAGGAGCCGCAGGCTCCACTCCTGGCTCTCCTCCTCAGCGCTAGGATTACAGGAGCACTCCACCCCGCCTGACACTGCTAACATAAATTCTGGGAATTAAATTTGAGACCCTATGTTTATGTAGCAAGCAGTTTTTTTTTGGCTCTAACATTTCCCTAGCCACTGAGAAATAGATTTTTTCTAATGTTTTTATTTGTTTGACTTTGTTTGATTGTTGTCTGGTAGTTGATATGTCAAGCCATACTGCTCTCATGTGTAAAACTAAATATATCTCATCTTGTTCAGAATAAATCCCTTGTAGTTTATCAAATTACCTTTAAATTTTGAAGACTGGATTGACTGTTAAGGTTATCTTTAAGAGATTTTATTTTAATTCTTAATTATGTATTTATGTGTGTCTGTGTGGAGCTATTATGGACATGATTGCATTTATATATGGGTCCAGGAGAGGGTGTCAGATACCTTAAGCTGGCATTGTCGGCTCTTGTGACTCTACCTGCCATGGGTCCTGGGAAATGAACTCTGTCCTCTGGCAAGATGTGAGTCCCACCATCTGTCCAGATTCCTTAGGATGAAGCTGGATACTGAGCTCGTTGAGAAAAGCATGTGTTTCTTTGCACTGATGCACCTCATTGTGGAGGGAAACTCCTGAAGACACAGGATGTTCTAAATCTTCAACCTATGGGTCAAGACTCCTTTGGGAGGTCACATACCAGATATTTACATTACAGTTTATAACAGTAGTAAAATTACCATTATGAAGTAGCAACAAAATAATTTTATGGTTGGGGTGTGGTAAATCTCTGAGGGGAGAGGGTTCCCTTTTATAAGTGCTACAGCTCTGCAGGGAAAGCTATGCTGCAGTAGGGAGCCAAGGAATACCACCGAGTCACACCACGTGACAAGGGTCTCTATTGGTAGAGACATACAAGGTGGCTGCCTCTACTCGTGTGAGAAACAGCAAAGAACTGAGCAGGAGGCACACTTTATATAGGGTTTCTTGGGGCTAGGGGTGTTCTCCAGGGTGGAGATTTCCAGGGTGGGTATTGGTGGAATTTCAAGCCAAGTCCAAGGACTGGTGAAGATTTCAAGCTCAAGGATTGGTGAGCTTTGGTGGGTTTTCAAACCCGGAATTAGACTCTGACCTTTTTCCTTGCCTGGGGGTCACCACAATATGGGGAACCTCATTAAGGAGTTGCAGCATTAGGAAGGTTAAGAATCACTGTTCTAACCAGAGATAAAACTGTCCATCCTGCAGGGAAGCTGGTTAAGACTCAGAAAATCTTAAAATGAAGCTCATTAAAACTTAGGAAGTAAGCAACTCAGAAACCCCAGGAACTCCTTGAAACTGAACAGATACACTAGACCCCTTCCCAGTTCACATTTATATAAGCAGTTAAGGACTGCGACGGGGAGAGACATTCTCAGACTCGCGAGCTACCTGGAAGAAGCACAGACCAGCCAGACTGCTCAGAAGATGAGCTGCCTGCAAGGTGTACAGGAAACCTCAGGTTTCCCACTTTCAGAAGCCGTCACCCATGCGAGGTGGCCTTTCGGTGATGCAGTGCCTTTGAGTCTGTCTGCTCCTGTAAGCAACCCCGCCCCCATCATTGTTGGCTATTCACTCAGACGGTGGGGGTGGCTTTTCCTGCTATAAGCCTAGACTCCCAGTGTAGTCCCTGCCCCTGGAGACCTCTGGTCACCAGGCTCCACCCCTAGACTGAGGAGCTCCAAGGGCTAGTCCCACCCTGGACTTCTTTTAATGGTCTTAACAGCCATTCCCAGCGCCCCTAAGGTGGGGCACAGCGAGGCCCTGCCCTATAGAAGATAATCCCACTAATTTCCCATCTTGCCCCAAGATAAGGCCACATAATCTTTCCAGTTCCAGGCCACGCTGGAAAGCTCTGCCCCCCAAGAAACCCTATAAAAATCCTGTCTTCTGCTCAGTTCTCTGCTGCTTCTCGGCCAGAGGTAGCACACTCCTGAGCTTTTCCCTCCCAATAAATCTTTTGTGTGAGATGTGTAGTGTGGTGTGACTTCATGGTATTGTTTGGCTCCCTTTCCAGAATACCTTTCCCATCCCAGCTGTGACTTGTGACTCTTATGATCCTCCTCTTAGTAACCCCAATACATTCATTGGTTCACCAAGTCAGACTTTGATGGTCTTTTTACTTTGTTCCACCTTTGATTTCCTGTCTGAAGGGAGTCAATGTTGCCTTACATCTCCCTAGGACTGGCATCACACAGTAGCACGGCAAAGCTTCCAATCAAAGTGAAGGGGAACCAGGGTGTGAATCACCCTCCAGCAGAAAGAGGGAATCCAAGTCCCGTGACACCCAGTCCCGCCGCAGCCATTGGCCGTGGACTATGTGAAGGAAAGCAAACAACGAAGCTTGTGCATGGCTGACTGTTTATCAACGCTGTGTTGTGGACTAATGTCCTCATGCCTCCCTCCATTTGGGCATGAAGGTCCCCTGTTGCTTCATGAGAAGCGATGGTATCCCCTACTCTGATCCTGCCAGCTATAAGCCGATCCGCCAGGGCATAATGCACTGCATCCAGAGACCATAGTTGCCACCCAGAGCAAAGGCTTGGCAAGCAAGCAAGGCTAAGGAGCAGATCCTTAGGCCTTATTGCATAGATGCCTGGATGCTGCGTATCTCCTTCCTCTGAGACCATCCTGACCCACAGTCAAAGAAGCATCATTACCTATTGGAGAACCAGACAGTACAGCCACTGCCCAAATGCCAAGCCTCCCATGCATGAGGACCTGGTAACTAATGACAGTAAGCTCAATAACATGAGGGCTGAAGTCCTGGAATATAAGTGGCAGTGGCTGAATGGTGCCGGAAGTGAGAGAGGCAGCAGCTGGGGCAGAGACTGCATTAGCAGCAGGTTCTGGTGGAGAGCATCATGGGAATGCTGGCTAGTGCTGCAGAGATGCTTGGTATGGTACCTGCTATGTTCATGCATGATTATTCTTGGCAGAGTGGCCAACTGGAGCCAGGCTGATGTTGGTAGATCTACTTGTGGGGAACAGACAAAGTCCTGCATGAATGTCCCCAGCGCTTCAGACCCATGGGAATAGGCAAAGCTTTCCCCTGTTCAGCCTCAGAGGATTAGCAAATCCTTCCTCTGGACAAGAATAGATGTTACTAAGCATTGACCTTTAGCTAAAAAGATTAAAGGTGTATGCAGAAGCTCTGAACCAAATCCTCCCTGATGACAGCAACATTAGAACTGTTCCCGGCAGGACCACCCATCCAGTCTCGCTAGCCTGCCCCCTCATCCAGCTGTGTATGATAAACCCATCTCCTTCGTCCAGCATTGTGTAATAAACAAATAGCCCAAGTTTCTGAACTGCTGGTAACTCTCCATCAGAGTCTTTCTGTAGCTGTGTCTGTGTGTCTGTCCTCTCTGTATTTCCTTTTGTCCCCAGCCAGGTCAAATCCAAAGCCATGCAGGTAGAGGCGCCTACTTCTGAGGGTCCAGCCTGGCTGGGGAGATGGCTCAGCTGGCAAACTGTTGTACAAGCCCGAGGACCCGAGTTTGGACTCCCTGTACGCCATAAAAATCTTGGTGTGGTGGAACGCCCTGAAGTCCCCGAGTTAAGGGAGCTGAGACACGAAAATCTCTGGGGTTTTCTGTCAACTAGTCCAGAGAGAGTCTGAAGAGGAGAAAAGACACACGGTTTTTGTCTTTCTGGCTTTCTTACTTATCTGGGGTTAAGACACATCTTTTCTTCAGCTGGGAACTTGGTCTACATTGCAGGATTATTTTGTTTCCCCACAGTGTCCTTTCCTGCCCTTATTTAATAGTTTGTCTTTTTTCTTTTTTTTCCTTTGTGGTCTGCGAAAGACCGACCATGCTACAGTCAACAGCCCTGGGAGTCAGGCCAACATGTAGACGACTTGCAATTTCATGTGTGTGGCATTCTGTGGCTCGTGGAGCCATGGGGAAGGCAGTTCTTCCAGGTCTGGGTTTAAGAGGTGAGACTACATTTGAAAGCAACCTTAAGATTAGCAACAACTTTCAATAACCGAGGAGCCTATTTTCATGTCCTAAGGGGGGTGGCACATAATCAATACCTGATTTTCAAGGGTTGCCTCCAAGGGAGGAGGCCGCTCCTGAGAGTTCCATCCTGAGCTCTGTTAGCACTACCAGAATTGCTCCTGTATGCTGAGTTCTCAGGAAACAACGAATGGCTCAGAGTTTCTTTGCCAGTTACTGTTGCTGATAGGTGTTTAGTACAGAGAGCACACAAGACACATCTTAAATGAAGGATGCTATGGTTTACATAATTGTCCCTCAAGGGTCCATGCGTTACAGGCTTGTGGCACCATGGGGAAGTAGTAGAACTTCAGACTTGGGACCTGGTGAGAGGCTGTTGGGCTACTGGGGTCATTGCCTTGAAAGGGACTGTGCTGGATAGTTTGATGTCATCTTGACACAAGCTAGAGTCATCTGAGAAGAGGAATGCCCCCCATAAGATCTGGCTGCAGGCAAGCATGTAGGGTATCGACTTAAGTAATGATTGTTGGGGGAGAGCCCAGCCCGCTGTGGATGGTGCCATTCCTGGACTGGTGGTCCTTGAGTCTATAAGAAAGCAGGCTGAGGAAGCCATGAGGAGCAAGTCAATACGCAGCACTCCTCCAAGGTCTCTGCATCAGCTCCTGCCTCCAGGTTCCTGCCCTGCTTGAGTTCCTGGCCTCACTGCTTTTGATGATGAACAGTGATATGGGACTGTAAGTGAAGTAAACCCTGTCCTCCCCATGCTTTGGTCATGGGTTTCATCACAGCAACAGTAACCCCAAACTAAGACAGGGATATTGGGATTCTGGTCACTGCTCTGACTTGTTTCTGGAGAAGGTAAGAGCAATGTCCACCATATGTTTTCACTACGATATGCTTTCCTTTCTTTGCAATAGGCCATGAAATTAATGGACCCACCAAGCCTGGATTGAAACCTGTAAAGTTGTGAGCTCAAGTCAACCTTCCCTCCTCTTGCATTGAGTGAGCCTGGTCTTTCGTCACAGTGGTGCAAAGAGAACCGTAAGTGGCTGTTGGAGGAAGGCTAGACGGCATGGCTCTCCACTCTTCAGGTTACTACTAGATGCCTAAGCCTGACAATTTGCTCAGTAACAGATAACATACAGGGTGTGGACCTGTGCGATGAGAATGGAGATGAAAATGTTCTACCATCTAGTGATAGAACTTTTTTTTTTAAAGATTTATTTATTTATTATGTATATAACATCCCTTCCATGTATGTTTGTATGCCAGAAGAGGGCGCCAGACCTCATTACAGATGGCTGTGCACCACCATGTGGTTGCTGGGAATTGAACTCAGGACCTTTGGAAGAGCAGGCAGTGCTCTTAACCACTGAGCCATCTCTCCAGCCCCGTGATAGAACTTTTGTAATGTAGTCCAGTACCTCACTTATGTGTTGGTGGTAACGAGGCTATAGAAATCCTACAGCAGCCCAGTTGTATGGAAGCATAGTCCTCACAGCCTTGGACTGAAGAATCCCTTTTCCTTTTTCTTCCCAAGACACATGGAGCCCAGGCTGTCCTCACACTCACTATGTGGCCGATGATGCTCATTGTACTTCCACCTGTTTCCCAAGTGCCCCCCCCCACCCCGTATCTCTCTCTCTGTGTGTGTGTTTAGAAGTCGATGTCAGTTTCTTCTCCACCCTATTATTTTGATACAGGGTCCCTAGACTGGCTGACCAATAAGCTCAGAGAGCTTCCGGTCTCTGCCTCTCCAGAACTTAAATTTGGGTGCATCCCAAATACATCTAGCTTTTTATTCGGGCCCTCATACCTGTGCAGCATTTACCAACTGGGCCATTTCCTTAGCCCAGGAAACAACTATCTTAATGTCAGTTCTCACATTTATAATACTATTATTTTATTATTATTCAGAATATACTCTTTCTACTTTGAAAAGTTGTTATAGGATAGCATGGACTCTCGACTCTGGTAGCAGCCACATATAACTTGTCATGCTCACAGCTCTCGTGTGCATCAGTAGTCCATCTGGAGGGATCAGCGTGTATCACTCTAGGCTTCTGTGAGCACACACTGTGTATCAGCAGTTCATCTGGAGGGACCAGCCTGTACCAGTCTAGGCTTATGTGAGCACACACTGTGGCGTAACACAATTATGAAGTTACAGTACTTTTCTCAGAACACATCACTGTCATGTGAGGCCCAATGGATGTGAGGAAAAGAAACAAAATGTTATAGAGAAAGACTTGGTGTTCCTTAGCTAGGATCCATTCGACTATTTCAATCATAAGTGACAGGAGACTTGACAATAGCTTAAGTTCACAATGCATCAGTTTTTTATTATAACAGCTTAGAAGCTAATGGTCCCAGGTAAGTTTCCAGAAATTAGTGGTGCTATCAAGGACCAAGTGGTTTTCTAACTTCCTATACCTACCCACACCTCTAGCCCCTGGCTCAACATATTGGTGTTCTCAGCCTTACCACCTCACGGTTGCAAAATGACTCTCCTAGCTGCATACACTGCATCACCCTCCCATCATAAACTCAGAAGAAAGAAAGGAAGGTAGGGAAATGGAGACAAGGTGGCTATTTTTCTAGTGTACCTAGAAAACTATTTTCATCTTCCAGGCAAATATCCTTCTTGGAACACCACTTATTCCTCAGAAGATCCCCTAAAACTTATTTGGTAAAAATGGCTGTCAACTTATGTCTAGTTCAGTTACCAGCAAAGAAGACCTGACACAACTGGTTAAAAGTCATTGGGAGTAATCAAAAATGGGACGAAGAAAGAGAAGGAGAAGGAGGAGGAGCAGGAGGAGGAAGAGGAAGAAGAAGAAGAAGAAGAAGAAGAAGAAGAAGAAGAAGAAGAAGAA
>JABTXL010001191.1:5085958-5103324 GCA_025134845.1 Neodon shergylaensis
AAGAAGAAGAAGAAGAAGAAGAAGAAGAAGAAGAAGAAGAAGAAGAAACAAAAGAAGGAGAAGGAAGATGAGAAGAAGAGGAAAAGGGAAGAAAAACAGGAGGAAGAAGAAGAGAAGCAATGAAGAAGACGAAGGAAGGAGAAGAAGAGGCAGAGGAAGAAGAGGAAGGAAAGAAGAAGGAGAAAGCAGTATGGTTTGGGGCAGCCCATGGTGACAGCTCTGCCACGGAATGCATGCCTGATGCGATAGCATGGAGCTGAAATCACAAGGCAAGGTGGAGCCAGCCTCGGATGCGTTGGAATGCCAAGGGAGAAGCCAGTCAGGGAGGTTTGTCATGGAAAGCCTGACAGAGGAGGAGACACTTGGGACACAGGTGAGTCAGCCAGGTGTGAAGCTGTGGGTGGGGATGGGTGGAGGCTGTTCAGGCTACAGTAAAATGCCAACCGAAAGGCAAGGGCTGGGAACCAGTTTGTAAGGCCGGAGCGGGATGAACAGGATGGGCTAAGTTGCTACCTTGGTAGAAATGACTTGTGGGGGATGGGGGAGCACAGATCAGATTTCAACATTGGGAAATCAGTGATAAGGGAACCTGTGCAGAAGTAGGGTGCTGGATTTGCCTGAGCTTTTGGCGAAACTTCCTCTAGGAAGGGTTGGGTTGAACCTGTTTGAGTATTGGAGTTAGTCACAGAAGAGGGGATGAAGGAGAGCATCAGGACAGGACAGTGTGGACCAAAGCTCGAGGCTCAACACAAGATAAAAAGCCTTCTGCAGGCTGGAGAGATGGCTCAGCCATTAAAGTCTAGACTCACAACCAAAAAATGAAAAGCCCTAAGCGAGGCAATGCCAGAATATCACATGGGAGTCAAGAATATGCCTTCTGCTGCAGCTGGAGCCCTGCTTTGTTGAGTGAAGGCCAGTCCCTTAAAGTTGGACATTCCAGCCCCGCTAATGAGAGTTGAGTTGATTTTCTCATTTGTTTCAGGATCATCTGCAAGAACACTTACAGTTTTTATAATCATGGTCTTTAGTAGATGCTTAAAAGTTTCATGAACACTGGGCGGTGGTGGTGCACGCCTTTAATCCCAGCACTCGGGAGGCAAAGGCAGGTGGATCTCTGTGAGTTCAAGGCCAGCCTGGTCTTACAAGAGCTAGTTACAGGACAGCCACGACTGTTACACAGAGTAATCCTGTCTCAAAAAACAAACAAAACCAACAACAACAAAAAACTGATGGACAAAATAAGTGTTAACGAAAGCAGTGCTTCTCATATGAAGTGAGTGAATTCCTCTAGGTCTAGACTGCCACCTTCTAGCACCCCTCATGCTTTGCAATTGCAATGACTCTCTCAGGTCGTAATAGAGAAACTCTCAGATGTGCTTGATGCTCATGTGTTTTCTTCCCCCAAGACTGAACTCTGGAAGCCAAGGAGGCATCTGTACTCGACTGTCTGAGAAAGTTTCAAACACACACATGCTGGTTCCGATCAAATCTCCTGTTACTCCTCTCTCTCTGGCTCTACCTCAACTTTTCTCTCCCAACTTCAACTGCTATTGTTTGTTAAAAATCCACCAAATCCGCTCATGCTTCCTGTATGTGCCTGGAAGTAGGGCCACCTACTGGAGCATCTCTGAAGAAGATGGATTCTCCCTGGGCAGCCAGTGGTTGCCGATAGTGCCTCACTGAGGGGTGGAGTTTCATAAGCCCTGCCCAAGGGTCATCTTTAAGCAAGTCTGCATATCCACATATACCTAATGTACCAGAGATCGTTCGTATTGAAAGGGAAACTGTGATTGATGAAGATGTATCTGTGGAGTTTCTTTGGTTGTAATGACGTACTTGTATGAGCTATACAAGTATGCAGTGGAGATAAATGAGAGATCTTGTATTTTTTAAATCAAAACTCTCCAATTAACCTTTATATTCTCAGGTCAATTTCACTGGGAACCTAATCTTCCAAAAATAAAATACATCAGAAAATAGAATTTTCCCTTTGAGCTACTTAACAAGATTTCCAGATTGGAGTATTTACCCCAAAAAGGATTCTGAAATCTAGAGTTTGTGAAAATGAAAACCAAGTCAGCACCTACCGACTCCCCCTTTATGCTCTGGTCACCCCTGGAATAGTCCAGGGCACAGAGGGAGGATGGGAGTTCTTGGATGAGGGTTAGGATGAAAGTGCGTACGCTGGTCAGTTTTTGTCAGTGCTACACAGGCCTGGGCCAGCTGCGGAGAGGATACCTCAGCTGAGAGAACACCGTCATCCTATTGCTCTGTGGTCCAGTGTGGAGGAGTGATTTTTAATTATTGATTGATGATGAGGGCCTAGTACACTGGGGACGGTACCACCCTTGGGCAGGAGGTCCTAGACTTTAGGAAAGCCGACTGAGCAGGGCACAAACAGCAAACAGTAAGTCTCATTCCTCTATGCCCTCTGCTTCAGTTCCCGCCTCCATCTCCAGGTTCCGGCCCTGGCCTCCCTTCCTGACGGATGATTGGCTGTAAGCTGTAGGCTGAAATAAACTCTCTCCTCTTCATGTTGCTTTTGCTCCCGGTGTTTGTCACAACAATGGAGAGTAAACTAGGGCAGTGAGCCTCTCACTCCACTACAAGAGCTTTTCCAGGAGCATATAAAAAGAAAAGGACATAGCCTATATAACCATGGATACAGCTTTTCAAACATGAGTGAAAACTAAAAAGGTCCTGAATACATAAACAAAACCATTGTCCCCCCAACACACACACACACACACACACACACACACACACACACACACAAAAATACCCCTAACCTCCACCCCCCCAAAACAAAAACCTTTGGAAAGGGTTTTATAATTGCTTTAAGTTTCAGAAAGCTACAGTCCTGTTGTTTTTAAAGAGACCATGTGTTTGTATCAGTCAGTATCGTCTAGGTTCTGCTGTGGTAAAAACTAGCTCCAAATACCAGTGACTAAGAAACAACCTTTTCTTATGCCCACTGCCAGTCACTAAGGGCCTGCTTATCAGTGACATCCAACCCAGGTTGGTGGAGGAGCTGGCATTCTGAATTGCCGGCCACCATATTGGATTATCTATGCCCCCATAACCACAAAGGGGTTCAGAATTTGACTATTGCTTGGCCCTGGAAGTGAGGACAAGTAGGAATGGGTGAATGCTAGAATAATCTTAGTGTCTCCAATGCCAGCCAGCTACAGCCCTGGTGTGGACCACTTGTTTCTAGCTCCAACTCTCAGGCTCAGGTAGATTGCCAGGTGAGAACGCAATGGCCAAGTACCAGGATCCTGTGCCACCACCATAGCCCTGTGTCCCTTGTCAAAGGCAGAACCTTTACCATCGGAGAGAGACAGAGAGTGTATGTGTGTCTCGGCACTTGACTCATCCTCTCTCCAGCTCTCTTCCCCTCCCACTTCAGTTGCTACTCCCAGGCAGGACCTGTCAGTCAGGCTGGGGCTCCTCTGCACATGGGGCAGCTGTCTGTGGGAGGGCAGAGGCCAGCACAGCTGCCTCAGTCTCTGGAGCTGCCATTCGGGGCCCGAAGTGACTACTCAAGAGGTCCAGGAGCCCAGCTGCTGCTCTGAAGAGAGATATGATGAAGGAAAGCCACTGATGTCTCTTCGGCTACCAGGGAAGAGAGCAGGTGTCTGCGAGAGTCTTGTTGACCAGCCACGGTGAGTACGCCTGCATCCTCTTCCTTCCAATGACCTCCTGTGCTGAGGAATTTCAGAAATGAGCAGCTAATTATGACAGCATAGCTGGGAGGCTTTGGTTATTTAGGTCTCAATTAATAACATTCTCGGGGACTAGGGACCAAGAAGAATCTGGTGACTTAGAGGCTCTCTGTTCAGCAAGAGCTCCAGGCTTGGGTGATAAAAGTCTTACTTCCATCCTTGGTTCTGTGCTCTCCTGACCCCAGCTAAATTTGGAAATTTAGAATTTGGAAAATTGGAATGTCTGAACATCTGATTCCATCCGACCCCCAGGTAATTTCCACATGGTTAAACACAGACGGTCATGAAGCCTTTGTCATTTTCTCCCATCACGCTGTGATGTTTAGTACTCAATTTTATTGTGGAAGTTTTGCCAACTTCAAAATCTCCTTGATACCAGAGGGGAATTTTTTATATTGTATCAAAAAAGCGCTGGAGTGCCCTCAGCCAATGGAGGCAGGGGCATCTCCAGGTCCTACACTTCCACCGAGCAAGTCTTAGCTTGCGTGGGAGGGTGGTCGGTCGTTCTCTCAGTTTGGAAGGGAGTCTTCAAGAGACCCTTCTCTTCTTTCACCACGGGGGTCACTGAACTCAGGTTGTCCTGCCTTTGTTCACTGAGCCATTTTGCCGGCCCTCTATATTTTCATGGTTTTTTCTTAAAACCATATTGTGGTTGATTCTTCGCTTTGTGCTTTCTTTTCCCAAGAGGAGTTTTTGTTAGCTGAATGCCATCTTAAAAGTTTTTTTTTTATTCAAAATGTTTACTCTTTGAATTTTGACAAAATGTTTGTTCCCCCACTGGAAGAAGCTTATTGACTGAAAAGGGAGGCTCACAGTTATCTCTATTCTTTTGGGCTTATTTCACTTACTCTTTGAGAGTTGATCTGTATTTGTATTTTTATTTTGGAAGTACTTTGACTTCTTAGTAGCTCAGCTGAGAGATCTTCAGTGCACTCAGCAAATAAGGTTGAATTGAACTGAAAGCCTTGCATTGTATGTGTGTGTGTGTCTGTGTGTGTCTGTGCACACACAGGAGAGAGAGAGAGAGAGAGAGAGAGAGAGAGAGAGAGAGAGAGAGAGAAAGGGAGGGAAAGAGAGAGCGAGAGAGCGCTCAAGTGGGTGCACATCTGTATGTGGGTTGCATATGCACATCTGTGTACATTCATGTAATGTGGAGGCTGGAGTTTGAGACTGAGTGTCTCCTATTGTTTTTCACCTTATATTTTGAGGCAGGGTCTATCTGTACTGGAGCCCTTGCCCGCTGCCCCCTGCCCCCATCTCTACCCATTAACACAGAGGCTACAGGTGCTCACTCCAGTTCCCAGGCTTTTTACATGGATGCTGGGGAGGTCTGTATGCTTGAGCAGCAAGCACTTTAGACTGGCTGAGTCAGTTCCCAGCCCCCAAATGCTGCACTTTTAGTCTTTACAGATTATATTAAAGATCAGATACTCCCTCATCTCTTTCCCACCATATTTGCAGAATACAGGGTTACAGCATCACTGTGTGTCTGCTGGATGAATGAAAATCTGTAAACAGGAACCAGGATTGGTCTTTATAAATTTGGATATGAGGGGGTTGGGGGAGAGGGGGAGCACAGGGAATGAGACTAGAAACAGTTTTCCCTGGATCTAAGGGGCAGTGGGGGTAGTGTGTCTATAGAGAACAATAATACAGGTGTGTTTCAAAAATAGTCTGTTTTCCTTTATTTATTTAATCCTCAGTAAATTCTGAAAATTCTAGACCACTAAGTGATAATGTGCTTCTGCCTAGAGGTGCAGGGCACTCCCACTGCCACCACTGACCCTCCTTACTGTCTCTGAGAGGCGATTGAAGTCAGTCCATCTTAGGAACTTCTGAAACCCCACAGGTTAGGGGATGGTCCTGGGAGTCTATAGCTTTGGAGATATACAGAAATTTTTATTTCTAACTATTTCTCTTAGTAGAGTTGCCAGTAAATAGTCATAAGTAGACAGGGAAGCCTCTGATTTTATCTTATTTTTAAGTTGTAGATGTTTTTGTCTACACACATATCCGTGTACTCACCATGTGTGCCTGGTGCCCACAGTGGCTAGAAGAGGGTGTTGAATCCCTTAGAACTGAAGTTATAGATGATTGTACGGCCACGTGGCTGCTGGGATTCGAACCCAGTTCCTGTAGAAGAAGAGCCAGTGTTCTTATCTGTTGAGCACCCTCTCCTGTCCTGATTTTATTTTTATAAAAGTTGTAAACGTCTACTGTCTTTGCATATTATTTGTAAACCTTTTAAACACAGCAAGCAAACTCCTAAGCCCCCCTAGCTGAGTGTCGCAAAGGGACTGCCTCATAATCCTGGATGCAGGGCGTGGAAGACAGTGGTCCAGCTCTCGGTTTTCTATGGCATCCTTTCGATTTGCTCTTTCTTTCCTTCAGGGGATGGGCTGCTCTCAATGTCAGTCCTGGGTTCCCTCAGTTTCATACGTTAACATCGGTTGGAAGTGCCGAGAGTTGGCTCTTCACTAGTGGGGAGCGCAGTCAAGGTGTGGCACACAGAGGTGTCCTCACACTTCCACCCCAGCTGGTCAGGAGCAATGAAAATGATGCAGAATGAAGATGTTTGGGTTCACTTTCTGTCACTGTGATAAAACTCCAGCCAAAACCACCTTGGAGAAAACGGGGTTTGTTGGTTTTCAGCTTCTGTACCGTCCATTACAGGAGCAAGTGTAGAACCTGAAGAAGATAGCACCAAGGAATGTTGATGACTGGTTTGCTACCCCTGGTTTGCTCAACTTCTTTTCTCATTCAGCCCAGACCTACCAGCCCAGGGATGAATGGCACTGCCCACAGTGACCTGGATCTTCTTGCATCCGCTTTCAATTAAGAAAATGCCCCACAGACGTGCCCATGGGTCAATCTGACGGAGGCAATTCTTAACAATTCTTTAACCCCTTCTTCCAAGGTAACTGTAGTTTATGTCAAAATGACAAAATAACTGACACAAGGAGATTTATGGAAAATTCTGGTGTCTGAGTCTTGCTTTCATTAATTCTCAGACACTGCTATTTTCACAGTGGAATCCTATTGTTCAATTAAATCAGGAATTACCACTGTGAGCTGCCATTGTTTTCTTCTTTTCTTTTCCTTAGGTTTTAATATTCTTGTGCTGAGGCTTTATGGACCCAGTGAGGTCAGCCGCTTTCTCTTAGTTCAAAGACTTGGGCCAAGCGTATTATTGTTCACGTGGCTGCATCCATGATAAAACACTGAAAGGGCAGGCAAATTCCAGACAAGTTTGGTTGAGCTGTGAACATGCCTGGGCAGGCAATTAGTAGCCTTAATGATAATATGATAATAACAATAACAACAATAATCCTACCAGGAGTCTAACCTACTCTACCGTCATGAAGGCAAAACAATCCCTGAGCAGCTAAACTTGAGAGCTCCTGACTGTTGATCAACCAAAGTCCTTATTTATTATTGAGACTACCTTTTCCAATTATATCTTGTTTGGAAAGAGGGGGGTGGTGTGATGACTCATTTTTATCAGTAGGAAAGCTTTGTAAGCAGAAAACACAAATTAAACAGATTGGGCAACAACACCCAAATTCTATCCCTATCAGAGTGGTCCACCCAGATTGCTGTGCTCTGGACAAAGCACGTAAGCACTAAAAAGTGTTCTGCTCAGCATAGCATCCCAGTTGTAGCAGGGATAATGTTTGCCCCAGGACAGTGTTTAAAATGATTACACTCCAGGCTGGTGAGATGGTCGACGGGTAAAGGTCCCTGCTGTTAAGCCTTATGATCTGAGTTCAATCCCTGGGACCCACGTGTTAGGAGAGAAGGGACTCCACTTCCACACATTGTCTTCTGACCACACACACACACACACACACACGAGAGAGGTGAGATGAGAGAGACGGAAAGAGAGATAAGACACAAGATGGATGAATTAGTAAAAATTGGCAACTCCAGCTTGTGACCAGGTTGAAAATTATTTGCTGTATAAGTGTGCATTTTAAAATGTAACCATTGAGCCACTGAGTCAAGAGTCTACCTTTTAATTCTATCTTCTGTTTGGTAATTGGAGTTTGGCTGCAACTCAAAAGTTTTACTTCAATATCCTCATTTTGTGAAGGAAGAAATAGTTCTTTACCAGTGAGCACAGATGTGAGGGTGGGTATCATGTAAAGATTTGTGTGCAATGCCTTTATGAACATCTGTAGGTTACAAAAAAGAGTCATTATTTTGTGGCTAACTATCACATGTTGATATGTATTTTCATGACAGTCATATAATTGTGCATTTGAAAATGAATTTGTTTTTATGTTTTGTGTGTATGTCTGTGTTTGTGTGAGTGTATACCACCTATATGTTGGTGCCCTTGGAGGCTGGATATTATCACTGGACCGCAGGGAACTGGAGTTATGGGCATCGTGAGCTGTATGATATGGGTGCTGGGAACTGAACCCAGATCCTCCACAGGAGGCTCTCCAGCCTCTCATTGTGAGTTTTCATGTTGAGCTTTTCTGAGTCTTTCTAGATTTGTTTCTTATTTCCCCTTTTGATAAATGGCACCAAAGTTGCTGCCTCTAAGTATGTAATTACTATCCATGACTTCCTCTCCCCTAAATATAAAGCAGAAAAATACAGTTATATTTATTATACTATATTTTTCTATTAAAAGTACTAAAGGGGGAGCTGGAGAGATGGCTCAGTGGTTAAGAGCATTGCCTGCTCTTCCAAAGGTCCTGAGTTCAATTCCCAGCAACCACATGGTGGCTCACAACCATCTGTAATGAGATCTGGTGCCCTCTTCTGGCCTTCAGGCATACACAGAACATTGTATACATAATAAATAAATAAATAAATAAATAAATAAATAAATATTAAAAAAAAAGTACTAAAGGGATCACTGCATTTCAATTTTGCCTTATAAGTAACCCTAGTTTCCAAACAATCATTCTAATATTCAAGAGAGGAGTTATAAAATTTAAAATACAATGAGGGTGAAGCGATATTTAAAAATCTACTTTTGTTTATCATCTGAGACAGGGTCTCCCCATGTAGCCCTGGCTAGTCTGGAACTTGCTGTGTAGACCAGGCTGTCCTCAAATTCACAGAGATCTTCCTACCTCTACCTTCTGATGGTTGAGATTAAAGGTGTACCCCACCATGTCCAATAGAATCTCCTATTTTTCACATGTTGTCGACACAGAATTTTGAGAAAAAAAAATCTACAGATTCTACTATCCTCTAGAAAAAAAATCTGTTGTCAAAGCTAATTTCCATGGAGACTGATTCTGGATGTCGGATACTTGTCCATTTGTGATGTAACCCATCATCCCTCCCATTCTCTTCTTACAAGTGAATGTGTGTGTGTGTGTGTGTAAGTGTTTGTGAATGAGTGTGTGAGCATGTATATGTATATGAATGTGTGTATGTAAGCATGTGTGTGAGTGTGTGTGAGCGTATGTATGAGTATATATGTGTGTGAGTGTGTTTATATGTGTGGGTGTGTTTATATGTGTGAGTGTGTGTATATGTGTATGTATGCATGTGTGTGAGTGTATGTCTGAGTATATATGTGTTAGTGTGTATATGTGTGAGTGTGTATATGAGTATGTATGTGTATAAATATGTGTATGTGTGAGTGTGTGTGTTTTAGAATTACATTTTCTGTTTTTCAGGGACTATACCTTTACTCTCCGTTATTTTATCGATTTCATGCTTTTATTAGTGTATTAGTCAGGATTCTCCAGAGAAAAAGAAACATTAGCCACCCCTCCCCCATCCGTGAGCATGCACAGAAGAGGAATTGTAGATCGGCACACACAATCTACAGGACAAGAGGGACCAATGATGTAGGCCTTGTGTGAGGTGGAAGGCCGGGAAGCTCCTCGGTGCGGAGCTGCTGTCGGTCCATCTTCTAAGAGCCCATAGAAGGGCCCAGCAGGTGCCCTGACTCGAGAACAGAGCTCACCTTCCCTGTGTGCCTACTCCTTCTATTCCCTTTCCCCATCTGAAACTCCAGCCTCTTATGGGCTGCCCATGCTCAGAGTGGGTCTTCCCCTCTCATTTGCTAACCCAAGTGTCATTCATCTCTGCAAAAGTCCTCATGGAGGCACCCAGAAGTGCACTTCAATTTCCTAGATGTTGCTCTAATTAAGTTGATAGTTGAAATTAGCTGTTACAGTTACTGCCTTTCTGTTTGTGTTTCTCCTTTATCAGCACGAGCTACTGAATTGCCTCAATGATTCTTAGGCTGATGATACTTTTTATTGGTGTCACTTGGCTTCATTATAATTCATTTATAAAGTCCATGTGGTTATTTTGACTTTGGAAGTATTTTTCTGTTTGAGACAGGGTCTCAAGTAGTCTAGGCTGGACTCAACTGCTGTGTAGGTGAGGATGACTTTGAACTTCTGATCTTTTCACCTTCCATGTGCTTTGACTACCAGCAGGTGACATGATTTATGTGATTCTGGTGATCACATTCATGGCAAGCATTCCACCAGCTGAACATATCCCTAGTCCAACTTCCCAAGTTTTATAATAATTTGTTATTTGTTGTTTTATATTTTCTTCTTTAAACTGATGTATAATTAAAACACATTTCCATATCAGGTTCTTAAGCTAACTGTGAAGAATTTCTGTTTGTGTGTGCATGAGTGTGCATGTGTGCCACGTGTGTGTGTGTGTGCGCACATGCACAATGCTCATGTATGTGTTCAGGTTCAGAGGTCTCATCAGGTGTTTTCCTCTGTGACTCTCCACCTTACGTTTGAAACAGGGTCTTACTAACCCTGAGTTGCAGTTCCTGTAACACTGATTGCGCAGTAAGCCCCAGGGATCCATCTGTCTCTGCACCTCCAATGGCTTGCGTGCCTACAACCATGCTGGAGATTTACCAAGCCAGAATCTCCAGCTCCAGTGTAGTCTCCCACCAATGAATCTGCTTGGAAGAACTCCACTGAAAGCCGAGACAAGAGAGTCCGAGAAAGTCAGTGTCTTAGGAAGAGCAGGATTGGTAAGGCTGGACCAAACCTGTTCATCTGGCCCAGCCCTCTGGTGCTGAGATTTTGTTAGATGTAGTGTGAGAGTTTCCTCCAATTCCATGCCTTGCCTGTGCAAATATGTTAAGGCTCTGTTTTCTGTTTTTATCTGGGGATAGGCTTTTAGAGTCCTCACTTCTAGCAGGCGAGGAAATCTCATGGTCCTCTCCCCACTTCACAATGCATCCCAGACATCCAGTTTAAAAGGTCTCCAGCTGGAGGATGCTACAGTTTGACTGTCCCGCCAAAATTCACACTGAAATAACCTTTGACACGCATAGCAGAGCCTCATGACTGGATTCAGACGTTTGCTTTGGAGTCTTGCTTTTCCATCTCCCTTGGGCTTGCCTCCCTGCTAAGCTATGGGAGAGCACGAAGCATGAAGCACCAATCCTCAGAGCCCTGGGCAGGCTCTGGACTGTAACATTTTGGGCTTGGTGACATTTCAGGAGATTCCGTCTAATCTATGGTTAATTAAAAAGAAGTGAAAATAAAGTAATATGTAGCAATTGTACTTTTCTATGGTATTCTACTCCATTTCAGAATTCTTAATTAAAGATTTCAAAGTTTATTTATTTACTTGGTGTGGAGGTCAGAGGATAACTTGCAGAAGGCAATTTTTTTTCTTTCCATCATTTGATTGGTTCCAAGGAAATTATATTTGGGTTCTCATGTTTGCCTTTAGCTGACTTGGCCATCAACCCAGCCCTAAATTTTGCATGTTGTTAGTCTTGCTGCTTGCAGAATCTGGATGACAGTAAATTGTTTTTGGTTTTGTGATGACTCACTAGGTGGATGGTTCTCAGGACACACCTTGGTCAGCCTGACATAGATGGCATGTGCGCATGCTCACCCCGGGTGCTGTTTGCACCTTAGGCTGAGCATTCATCAGCTCCCAGCACAGCTTGAGACCTGGATGTGTGAGGAGAAAAGAGCCCAGTTCCACAGCGCTTTAACCTTCCTAATGTTGCAGCCCTTTAATTCTGTTCCCCCAACTATAAAATTATTCCACCGATACTCTAGAACTGCACTTTTGCTATTGTTATGAATTGTGATGTAAATCTCTGATATGCAGGATATCTGATATATGGCCGCTGTAGGGGTCAAGACCCACAATGAGAGCTGTTGGTTTAGAAGAACTGGCTTAGAAGAACCTACAGATGACTTGAATTTTAGCAAACTGGGCTTCTGGGGACACGGAGGGCTCACCCACACATGATTAGGCAGCTCTGTGGGTTTGGTTTGGGTTACGAAAAGTCATCCTTGCTTTAACAATTTCTCCTGTTCATATGACATGGAGCCACGGAGGGGGCTGCCTCAGAAATTCCCTGTTTGAATGTACAAGAATCTGAGAGACAGAAGCCACAAAACTGTTGTCATTGGTTGCTTTACCAGCGAGGACAGCCAGTACTCTCCCTTTCCAACAAGTGCAGAGAAGAAGGCAAGCACAGAATTATGTAGAGTTGGCATTCCATGACCATGAGGTTCACATTTGTGGATTTAACTGTGGCCACACACACACACACACACACACACACACACACACACGCATAAGCACATACTGCACCTATATCAAATATGTACACTTTCTTGTCGTTCTATAAAAAATACAGTATAACAATACTATCTACTTAGTATTTACACTGTGTTACCTCCTCCTCCTTCTGATTGTATTCGCTGCTGCTGCTTCTTCCTCCTCCTCTTCCTCCTTATTTTATTCATCTTCCTCCTCCCTCCTTACCCTCCTTCTCCTTTTTTTGGGGGGGGGACACTGTGCAGTGCAGGTTGACCTCGAACTCCTGCCTCGGCCCCTGGAATCACTGGGATTTCAGGCAGGCACTATCATACATACCAAGGGTTTTATTCTTTTGTCCAGCAACACTCACATGCAACCTCCTGATGACTTCAGAAAGAGCAGGAAGTGAGACTGTGGTTTTCCCTCCTCCTCAAAGCCTCTTCTCTGAGCCACGCACAAGCTCAGCAACCGTGGACCTTGCTTTCTGGCCCAAACTGGCTCATCTCCTGCCTTCCTGTATTGTGTTAGTCATTAGTGATAATCTAGAGATGACTAAGAAGGATGTGGGGGGAGGGGTCGTGTGCTTTATGTACAAGCCTTGAGCATTCCCAAACATCAGTATACACAAAAGGTCCTGGCACCAGTCCCTCATGGGCACCAAAGGGCAAGCTCAGTGAGGAGCCACAGATCGGGGGTTGTAAGACGAATCTGAATTTTTCAATAACTTGAAATGTGACCTCGGGAAAGCCGTTTATTCTCTGAACCACAATTCCTCCTAGATAGAAGAGAGTCGTGGCATCTACCTCTGAAGCTCATAAATTTGTTATGGTGTCAAGAGGAGAGTTAGATGTGAAATCTGTGCAAAGACCAACTCTGCTATGTTTATTTTAGAACAGTGGCATGGTAGTCTGAAAAAACTGCAGACTTGGGTTCAGATCCCAGACGTACTGCCTGGCACTTGTGAGTTAAGAAGAACCAGCTCTTCGGTTAGGGAGCTAGAAGTCCTTTCAGAAGCCCAGAATTGTTTGAAAGCACTGGAAGAATGAGTGCATAGATCCAGACAGTAAAGAGGCAATAAGTTTTTCTTCCCCTGTTTCACAATGGCGGCATCTCTCAGGTTGCCTGTATCCACTGCTGGCCAAGAGTGAAACAGTAGGATGCTGGCTATTGACAGATGCCACGGAATCTTCTAGCTGAGACCATCTGAAGTGCATTCCTATTGTCTGCCTGGAAGCCTTTTAGTCTGTTCATGGATCTTATTTGACAAACAACAACTCATCACAGAACCTAAGCACACAGGCAGGAGCTGACGACTGTCATCAGCTTTGTCCGCGAATGACAAAGTTAAACTGTTAAACTCTGGAGTTTTGTCCACTTTTGTACTGAGTAGGATTTGTAACTGCTGTTCTCGTACTGCCTTAATCAGCATAGATAGAGGATTCAAGCTGTTGAAAATATTTCCTTTCTCTTCTCAAAATTACACTGGAGAAATGTACTATGGCGTGTGCATTTTCATTGAACTGATTCATGTTTCTGAAGCAGCCGTACACTCAACACATCCCAGCGCACTCCCTACATGGTTGCTTTGTGTTTGCGATGTCTTGAGTGTGTGAGCAGTGCTGTGGACTGTCACCTGGGAGAGCTTTAGGGTGAAGCATTTTGGTGTTAGATATATGGAGGAATATTTAAAAGTTAAATTGCCATCATATATGAGGATCATTTTGTGGGATCTGGAAATCTGGAACACATCTGCACGTTGAGCACAGGTACTTCGTCTCTAGGGTACGCTGTCCTCCAGGGAGAAAGTCCCTGTTTGCAATCTCAGGCCTGGTTTGGGCACTGGGTACCCCATCATACTTTGGTTTCCTTGTGGAGGGTGAGGGAAAAAGTCATTGTTAATTAATACTTATGGTTTGTGTTTGTATCTACCTACCACACACCGTGACTTTTGAATGCAGAACTCGAGGAATGGGGGAGGCATTGCCTATTCGAGTCATGCCTCTGTCCTGCAGCTCGACCTTCCTGCTGCTTCCGAACCTTCTGCTTTCACGCCACCAGCTAATGGGCACAGTTCAGTAACTGTGAATGCAATGGGACAAGTCAACATTAAAATACACGGCTCCACTTAACGAGCAACTGGCTCTATAAACCAAATCCAAGAAAGGATCAAGTTTAAACAATACCTTTAACCTTGAGGAAAAGCTTAAGGCACCAAACAAAACCAAAACCCAAACACCAAAACAAAAACCATGAGGCATTCTGTTCTGAAACGTGGGGAAAGAGCATTCCAAAGTCTGGTTTTTATGCATTTATGGTTTTAGTACTCTTGGGTACTAAAGATGGTGTTAGAAGTTTCTGGGTCTCTCTAGCATCAGAACCATCAAATAGGCCACCCTGCAAAGTCTAATGAAGGATTCGTGAGGAATGTTTCCACATAAACAGTGATTATTTTGCCATGCATATGTTTAGTAATAACCAAAATCATTTTTTTTTGTAAACATCACACTAGCTCTTTAAAAGTTAAAGCAAACCGGGTGGGTGGCACACAACTTTACTCCCAGCACTTGGAGGCAGAGGCAGGTGGATCTTTGTGAGTTTGAGGCCAGTCTAGTCTACATAGAGAGTCCTAGGACAGCCGGAGCTATTCAGAGAGACCCTTTCTTGAAAAAAAAATGTTGAAGTAAAAAGATATATAATCAAGGTTTTTATGTATAATACACAATAATTATAGGCAAACAAAACAATTTCCATTCTGGTTTGTAGACCTCAATTGCTATTTTGTAAAAAATAAATGTCTACTTAAGCTTTTGGGTTGAATAATGCTATAATGCTTGCTATCTTATTTTTTCCTTCCTTCCTTCCTTCCTTCCTTCCTTCCTTCCTTCCTTCCTTCCTTCCTTCCTTCCTTCCTTCATTTGTTCATTCCTTCATTCTTTTCTTTCTCTCTCTCTCTCTCTCTCTCTCTCTCTCTCTCTCTCTCTCTCTCTAAGATAGGGCCTAGCTATGCAGTCTAGACTGGCCTTGAACTCTCAGGGATCCTCTTGCCTTAGTTTTGATTACAGGTGAGAGCCGCCACGTCCAGTTTGTTACTTCTTATCATTCCTTAAAGCATTTGTAACGTTTGTTTTTCTTTTTTTTTAAATATTTATTTATTATTTATTACAGTATTCTGTCTGCGTGTATGCCTGCAGGCCAGAAGAGGGCACCAGACCTCATTACAGATGGTTGTGAGCCATCATGTGGTTGCTGGGAATTGAACTCAGGACCTTTGGAAAAGCAGGCAATGCTCTTAACCACTGAGCCATCTCTCCAGCCCCAAGTTTGTTTTTCTTAAGATAAATAATTTTCTGTATTTTTCTATCTGTGCATATGTATGTGTGCCTTTCTGCGCATATTTCTGTGTGCAAATTTGTTTGTGCATATGCGAATATGTGAGCATGCATGTGGAGGCCAGAGGCCGATATCAAGTGTCTTCCTCAATGGCTCTCTACATTATTATTATTATTATTATTATTATTATCATTATTATTTGTGAGTATGTGCATGCAAGTGTATTGGGTCTCTGTGCTCTGAATCTGGAGTTACAGGCATTTGTGAGTGGCACAATCTGGGTACTGGGAACTCAACTCTCGTCCTCTGGGAAAGCATCAAGCGCTCTTCACTTCTGAGCCATCTCTTCAGTCCCCTTACTTTTTTTTTTGAGATCTCTTACTCATCTTACTCAATCTGGAACTTGACAATTTGCCTAGGCTGGCTGGCCAGTGAGCCCCAAGCACTCTTTTGTCTTTGCCTCCGTAGCGCTGGGGTTATAGGTGCCTGAAGCTACTCTTGGTTTTTATCTGGGTGCTGGCAGCACCAATCTACTTCAAGAGGAAGATGGGCATCGAAGAGGATCCTTATGGAGTTTGATAGCCATTTGGGCAAGGAACTGCTCTTGCCTGGACTGATGCATAAACTGGACACAAAGAACCTGCAGAGAGAGGACTGCTGAACTTGCCTAAAGGTGAGATGATCTTTCGGGGTTCCTGATTCATGAAAGAGTCTACGAGACATTCTGCAGGACACAGCAGAAAGTGACTGAACTGTCTTTGGAATTTCCTGCTTGATGAAAATGTCTGCTGGATACTATGGGCCTGAAGGCTGAAGATGGATGCCCTAACGGTACAAAAGAACTTTGGGTGACTGTCCAGGCAGCGAGATGTCTCTGTCATTTCTAGAGTTTTGGATTTCTTGTTTGCTTAGGTAATATTATATCCTTCTGGAGTGTTTGATGGAGTTGAAGAATGGATAGTTATAGTTTTCCAATATTATGATAAAGATAAAATAGATATAAATATTGTAACTGTGATTCTTGCTTAATAACTGTTTTGCTATATGTAATTTTACTATGTTAAAGTTAAAGCCTTTCTTTTTTGTTTAAACAGAAAAAGGGGAAATGATGGAGGAGGGTCATCTTTCTATCTGTTGTTTCAGTGGTTAAGTAATAAAGAAACTGCTTGGCCTCTGATAGGGTAGAATTTAGATAGGCGGAGTAAACAGAACAGAATGCTGGGAGAAAGAAGCTGAGTCAGGGAGTCGCCATGATTCTCCCACTCCAGACAGACGCAGGTTAAGATCTTCTCTGGTAAGCCACCTCATGGGCTACATAGATTATTAGAAATGGGTTAGATTAATATGTAAGAGCTAGCCAATAAGAGGCTGGAACTAATGGGCCAAGCAGTGTTTAAAAGAATACAGTTTCCATGTAATTATTTTGGGTACAAAGCTAGCCGTGCGGGCGGCTGGGTGGCAGAACGTAGCCCGCCGCTCCTATTACTACAGCGAATGTTTTGCATAATTGTTGGATTTTTGGCAGAATTTCTGCTAGATTTGTCTTTTAAGGCAGAAAGTATGAATTAAAAAATTAATATAATTTCATTGTTTAGTAATGACATTATTACATATGATGGATGATTAGGTGAGAGAATTCTTTTTGGCTAAAAATGATCAGGTAGCAAAAAGTCAACCATTGTGATAGCCCCTGGGCTTTTCAATTACAGCCAAGAATCTTATTCTTTCAGTTATCTATCTATCTATCTATCTATCTATCTATCTATCTATCTATCTATCTATCTA
>JABTXL010001191.1:5103334-5118031 GCA_025134845.1 Neodon shergylaensis
CTATCTATCTATCTATCTATCTATCTATCTATCTATCTATCTATCTACCAACCATCTATCATTTATATATGTATCATCTATCTATCTATCTATCTATCTATCTATCTATCTATCTATCTACCATCTCTCTCTCTATTATCTATCTATCTATCTATCTATCTATCTATCTATCTATCTATCTATCATCTGTGTGTCCATCTATCATCTATTTTGTGGTGGAATATTATTTTAAGATGTGTTATATTTGTTTATGCTGTGGAACATTTGCTTTAATGATGCAAAGATGTGCTGCATTTCTTTATGTTGCATTTGCCTAATTCTGAGAAGCTGTGTGACTTTGTCTATCTAAAACACCTCATTGGTCTAATACCGAGCTGAATGGCCAATAGCAAGGCAAGAGAAAGCATAGGCAGGACTGGCAGGCAGAGAATAAAAAGAGAAATCTAGGAGGAAAGGATAGAGGAGTGAGAAAGGAAGGGCCCAGCCACCCAGTGACATAGCCAGCCATGGAGTAAGAAGGAAAGAAAAGATACACAGAAATAGAGAAAGGCAAAAGCCCAGAGGCATAAGACAGTTGGGATAATTTAAGTTAAGAAAATCTGACTAGAAAGAAGCCAAGTTAAGGCTGGGCATTTATAAGTAGCAGTAAGACTCCATGTGGATTTATTTGGGAGCTGGGTGGCCCCAGAAAAGTTAAAGAGCAAAGGAATAAAAGCACCAACACCACTACTCATCTAATGCCCATCTGCCTATCTATCCACCTACCATTTACCTATCTACCAACTATCTGTCTGTCATGGTGGGAGGGGCACATGCCTTTGGGTACATGTTGAATTTTATTTTTAATAAAATGTGTATGGGCATGTATTAATTATGCATAATAATGGATTTGTACTTGAGGCTTTATTCATGCATACAATGAATTCTGATTATGCAAATCCTTTTATCTGGGAGTGTAGACATCTACCATCTTTCAGTTACTATCTCACTCAGGATGAAAATAGTAAGAGTTAATGTTAATATTCTCAGATGAATCCTTGCCAGCGGGTTCTATTCAATCCTTTGTGTCTCTTATGCATTTTGTCAGGTCGTCCCCCACATTTCCTTCTTTCTTTCCTTTCTTCCTGCCCTCTTCATTCATTTCTCCTCCTCTGTTAGGTGTATTTCTGAGTATATTATATGACTATGACATGCCAACATTGTTGGAGATGGTAAGCAATTGCTTTAGTTTTGTCTTGATTTCTGTTAAACGGAACAAGAACACTTCAATTCCAGAAATTCCTATTTATGTTGGGAGACACACTTCTTGGATTGAGGAGGAGCGAGCTAATAGGATAAGCCTATCCCTTATCCTTCAAAGGTATTTCTAGGCCACGGTTCTCCACAAGAATCCCTGTTTATCTTCCATAGCCTCCTACACAGTTCCCAGCCCTATTCTAACCCAGGGAGTAAACTGACATTTCCATTGCCTAAACACAGGCTGTCATTTGTTAGAGCCAGTAGGGCAGGTGAAATCCATCAAGCAGCTTTGCTTAGAGGGATTCCTATGTGAGGCGTGCCATGCAAATCAACAACAGCGAGCGAGCGGGGCCTGTGCTCCCACGGCAGCCTCCTGGTAATAATGACTGTGGTAGGACCGCCGCTGCGGGCCAGAGAGCCAGATGCTTGGGCAGCACTGAAGACAGAGTCTAGTCTCCTATAAGCACGGCCCCTTCAGGGGCACCGTGCTATAAAAGCTTCACGTTGAAGATGTCTTGCCTATTTTTCACAGAGGCAAGGATATCGGGTGTGTGGAAGACAATGACCCCTGCCCTTTGGTTGTACGGCTTGGTGCTTCTTCTGCCTACAGAATCCTGCAGGATATTATGCCAGGTACAAATGGGGGAGAGTGGGTGACAAACGGACAGAGAATGCTTCAGTCGCCAGCTCCGAGGGCTGAAGTGTAAGGGGAAGGCGGGGATGAGGTGGGCCAGCACAGCCTGAAGAAATGACAATGACAGGCGACAGGAAAGACCGCCTTGCTACAAATTTGTCTCACGTTAATTTGCCCAATCGGTTCTGAAATCCAGCGAAGCTAATGTGATTCAAGGGTAAGACGCCCCACCCCCATATTCTTGGCGGTGACTCTTTTGCTTCACACCGAGGGTTGCTGCTGTTCCCCAGGCTGTGAGTAGTAGCAGTAGGGAAGGTTGCCACAGTGCCCAGGAGATGCTAGAGATATTTAGTGGGCAGGACCTCAGAATGATTTGGCACAATGAGGCAACATCTCATTCAAAGTGGCAATAGCATTTCCTTTTAGAATCTTGGCAGAAGAACAGGGTGGAGTTTATAGTAAATTACTCTTCTAGTATGTAGGGCCAGTGAACCCCGCGACTCTCTGTGGAATATTTTCCCTCATCCTGGGCTTTAATTTTCCTCTTATTTATTGAAAAGAAGGTGTGAAGGAACATGGTGCTATAAAAACATTGAAGGGACGATTTTAAAGTATTATTTTCGGGGGAGAGCGCTATTATTTGACCGTGGGACCTGGAAGGTCGTCTTGGGACTCACTCTTATCCCTTACTTTAGAGACAGTGGGACTGAGGTTGGTGTTGGAGGAATGATTTCTTTTTTTTAATATTTATTTAATTATTTATTTATTCTGTATACAATATTCTGTCTGTGTATGTCTGCAGACCAGAAGAGGGCAGCAGATCTCGTTACAGATGGTTGTGAGCCACCATGTGGTTGCCGGGAATTGAACTCAGGACCTTTGGAAGAGCAGGCAATGCTCTTAACCACTGAGCCATCTCTCCAGCCCCCGGAGGAATGATTTCTTATGAGCTAAGATGAACAAGAGCCTCCTTAGGCGAGAATGATTTTGGAAGTTTTGTCCTGAGTTTTCCAAACAACATTCGCCATCTAATTAGCTTGGCCTTCTTCTTTGTGACCCCCTTCCTTCATTGTAACATTGATTGAAACCTAATTTCTGAGAGAGATTATAGGAGCTATGAGAAGATGCTCTTCTGGGGGCATTCTGATGCCCATAGCTTGGTACTATTTTTGTTTTCTCATCTTCATGGGAGACAGTTGTTATTGTTATTGTTGGGGCTCACCCTGCCCGGAAGATTCTATCCTTTTCTTCCATTGTTCGTGTTTTTGATCTTCAAAGCTGCCCGGTGCTACCCCTCTCCTGACTTTCCCATAGGTAAACATGCCCACCGGGAAGTTCTCCAGTTTAAGCGGGGCAGGTTAGTGTCTGCCTTTCTGTCTAGAATGAGGTTGAGGAATGCTAATATTTGGAGGTAAAGTCACCCACCCTGGATGCTACCTAGACATGAACCGACCAGAAGGATCAGACATGTCGTACCTAAGGAAGCTAACCGGGCAGAAGCAAATCAGGTCTTTGGTGTAAGAAGGTGGACTTTCCAGAACCTCTTGTTGACAGTGGTGTAAGACAGCCGACTTCCCAGAACCTCTTGTCAACAGCATCCCATGTCCTGCCCACACACCCAATTAGTCACCCGTACCTTCTCTGGAGTGTTTAGCGACCAGGCATCCTCCACAGTTGTATACTGCAGATCATGGCCATGTCAATACGGGCTTTGGGTGACTCGAGAGCCCCTCACTTCCTGCCACACATCCCTGCTGGCTCTTGATCTAGTGCCTGACCTTTGGAAAGAGCAGTGCTGAAGGAATCGGGAGAACAGATTCTAATGTCAGGAATAAAAAGAGTTCCCTGTGTGGCCTTTTTCAGGTCACCTCCTCTATAACAGTCTCTGCATTCTTATTCATAAAATAAGGAGATCGGATGGACTATCTACACAGCCTTCAAGATGTCTAGAAATATTCTTGTAGTCTTCCAGTTTAGTGCAAGCGATGCAGCTTTTTGACTGAAACCCAAGGCTTTGTTCCCATGAATACAAACGAGAGGCCGTCATGCACTGGCGAGTCCAAGGAATCCTGTTTCATGAGTTCCTCAGCGACACCTCAGTTCTGGAGAGACCTCACTCAATTAAGAGTCTCCGTAGCTTTATTTGATAGAAAAAATAAACAGGGAATATTCATTATTGTTTTTTATAACATGGAGAAATATAACATTCTTAATAAGAAAAGAAAATGAATACCATGTGTTGGCCAAACAACAATGTCCAGAAAATGTCTTTCTTCCCTAGTCGCTAGAATCTTGAAATAAAAGTTGGAGCCATGGATAATGTGCTCTTCCCAGCCACTAGAGGGCACTCATTTCATTCAGAAATAGGAAGACTGAGTTTGCCTCTTACCATACACATGTTAACATACGCACGCTTGTATTTGTGAACGTACACATGCATACCAATATGTTATTACACAAGTGTACATGCGTGCAAGACCTTGAGTTATTTACACGGGGGGGGGGGAGGAAGACAATGTACAATTATGTTTCTAAGGAACTTAAATTTTAATTGAGAAGTTAGCATGAAAAAGAGAAGAATGATAGCAGCAAGGTGAGTTGAGGCTAGGCAGTGCTGTGTAGGCAGCCGAGGCTAGGCAGTGTTGTGAAGGTAGCTGAGGCTACACAGTGCTGTGCAGGTAGCCTAAGCTAGGCAGTGCTGTGTAGGTAGCTAAGGCTAGGCAGTGTTGTGCAGATAGCCGAGGCTAGGCAGTGTTGTGCAGATAGCCGAGGCTAGGCAGTGTTGTGCAGGTAGCTGAGGCTAGGCAGTGCTGTGCAGGTAGCCAAGGTTAGGCAGTGCTGTGCCAGTAGCCGAGGCTAGGCAGTGCTGTCTTGTAGTGTGGGTAACAAGTCCTTCCAAAGGCAGAGGGAGAGCAGCGCATCCAGAACGCCATCAGAAAAGATCACTCAGAAGGGAGAAACATGAGCTCCATGGAATTACTGGTCAGTATCAGAATAGTAACTGCTGCCCAACCACAAGCAGATCTCATACTTTTAAGGGCGACCCCAAGGGTTTCTCATGGTCAATTCGTTTATTTCCCCATAAGAGCCGTAATGCCTGTTCTGCTTACAGATGGGGAAGCGAAGGCACATACAGGTGAGTGGTCCTTCTTAAGGGACAGTTTAGGAATTGAGCCCAGGTGGGTTGGTGGTCTTTTCCTAGACCACTTACTCAGGACAGCCAGATATGCATGGGTGGGTGGGGTAGGGGGCACGCTTAAAGAAGAGTAACATAAAATACAAAATGAAAGTGAGCATTTTTTTTTTAGAGTGAGAAAATGAATCGAAATAAATTTTAAAGAGAATTGCTTAAAGAATTTGTAACCAGTAATTGCTCAACATTGTTCATTCATGCAGTAAAAATAATACCGGTAATAATAATTCAGGAGCTGTACTTGTATTTTCTAACATCGCGCATGCTAAAAAGTTTATAATTTCTGCGATATAGAGAATCAAAAGATCATTCTTTCATTTTTAAAATCTTTTCTAAACACTTATTTTATGTGCATGGGTGTTTTGACTGTATGTACATCTATGCTCCACGTGTGTGCCTGGTGCCCTAGGAGGCCCTGGAACGGTGGTTACAGAAGGCTGTGAGTGCAGGTGGGTCCTGGGAGCTGGACTTAGGGCCTCTGAAAGAATAATGGTGCTTTTAGTGAGCTGACGAGGCGTCTCTTCAGCCTCCCATTGACCCAACTCCATCATCCCATTCTTCCCTTTTGCATTGCCCTACACTTCCCTCGTTGCTGCTACTGTGGAATAACACTGCTTAGTTCTCCACCGTGTTAATAGCAGTTTTATGTAAATATACAGGATTGCTATAAAAGTCAGGGAAACTTCCAGCTTCTTTCCACAGAGCTGTAAGATGTCAGGGCTCTTAACATCTGTTGTTGTAGTGTTCTGTGGCCACCTGTGAATAATTTTGAATTAATGACACTTAAGGGTTGATGTTCTTGTAATCTAGAGGTGACTGCAAACTATATACATAAATCCTACTAAATCCAGTAAAATGTATTCCTCACTCAACTCCTTGTCTTGATGTCATCAACAAATGTGCCACTCTGGTGATACCCAAACAGGACAGAGTGTGAAGGGGAGGAGTGAGAGACAAAAATGGTAACCTCAACAGGTGGAAGGCAGTTAGAATATTTTGTCCTTGAAAATACAATAAATATGATCATGTGAACATGTGATCAAGTGAACATGTGATCATGTGGTATGACCTTCTCCCAGGATTCAGTGGGGCCCATACAAGAGAAGTAAGTCTTCATGAGCTTTCTAGTAAACTTCCCTCTGCCCATGATGTGATTTATGTGCAGATTAGAGACTGTAGTGATACAGAATTATGACTGGGAGGAGAAGACCATCCCCCTGCCTGGCACTGGGGGGAAAAGTAGAAAGACATGTCATTGAACCATATATAACATCTGGGCTTTTGGTGGTTGTGTTTGCATCACAGCTGACTTGGATATGGTTTTTTGTCTGTGATTAAAGTGAACCAGTGGTATCAACTGTTGACATTTGATTTTGTTGAGAATTTTGATTTTCTCTTTTCAGGCCACTAGCAAAAGCAAGGATATGGTGATGTCCAGGCCACATGGTATGTTGGTAGCAGTTGCCAATCACACGGAAGTCTGATCATCTGTTGTGACAGCAGGCCATTCTCAGCCCTCTGGCTCACGAAATGAGAGATGATTCACCTTGATAGATGACATTTGTCCTTTTCTTACTTACATGCAAATCCCTTGCGTCTTTAGCCCCAGCCATATTCGTATCTTCCCAGCATCCTCTGCTCTACCATGTCTCAGACTTCTTGGCTGTGAATTCTCATTGCGCTAATTCAAACCATGGCAGTGACAAGAATAGGTCTCATTGACAATGAAGCTTGCTATAACGTTCCAAACTAGAGGTGACATGCATATCTCTAGGACTCCCAGGAGGTCTTTTGGGGGGTTTTGTAGGTGTGTGAGGGGAGGGTGGCTCAGGAGAGAAACCCATGGGTTCTTCCCTCTTATTTGATGGGAGGAGTTTATACTTGAGTCGACGTTAAACACTGGAATGCGGCATGTCGTTCTGTCAGGAAGAACAGGATCCTGCTTCAGAACTATGGAATGACTGCTAATCCATTTCTGATCATCAATCTTACTGAGAAAAGATACCCATGTTGACAGAATTGTTGTGCCTCTACCACAGAGACAGACACCTTACTGACTGGCTGGGCGGCCACGATCTCAGACCTTTCCATCTGATGTGGATGCCTTTTATTTCCCCAGGTGTATGTGAGGGTGTTTGTAAGGACAGTGATGCCCCCTGCTTTCAATCTTGCCCTCCAAAAAGTGAGGGCAGCATGAAATTTGCCTGTAAGGCCAAGAAATGGCACAAAGTTACTGAAACCTGCCACACTCTGAATGCCATGAACATGTTTGAGGTAAGGTCCTTTTCTCCTCTATCATGGATTCTCACGAGGCCTCTATGAGTGAAGTGGAGCTTCAGATGGGATCATGAGGCCCACTTAGGGGAAGAGACAGGCTTCCACGGTAGCAATGGGTTGTGAGTCCATGAACTCATAAATACTGATCTCTTCTGAAAACACCTATGCGTCTGAAAGTCAGTGCAGTGTATCCTGTTCCCTGCATGACTTGAGGGAACCCGGCCATCTAGACAGAGCAAGGAGAGCTCTCACAGCTGTCACAGTCAAACTAGAGTCAAACATCTTTGCCTTCAGTCCTCAAAATACCCCAAAGCTTTGGTTCTCATAGTGTACTTCGCTGACTAGTAACACCCCCTAAACTTGTTAGACCCATGAAATCTGGGCTGCACCCCAGACTTTGCTAGGTGAGAAGGTTTCCTGGACCTGGAGTTTCAGGCAGCTGTGAGCCACCTGGTGTGGGTTCTAGGGACCGAATCCAGAGTCCTCTGCATGAGTGGTACCCACTCTTAACTACTGAGCCAAGTCTTCAGCTCCTGCTAATTTAAAAAAAAACTGTCTCTTGGTTCCCCTCTTGATAATGTTAAAAATAAGTTAAATATCAATAGGAATCCATTTAAATGTACAAGACATACATGAGATGTACATGTCCAGGAAGTGTCTGAAGTGATGCGGTAAAGGAAACAGTTGATGTTTGAGCAGACAGCTCTAGAGAGCCATTTCTTGGGGGAATTCAGACTTACATTTTGTTTTATACATCTTGGTGTTGAACAAGTTATTTCACCCTAGATGCCTCTTTGAAAATGGAAAATGAAAACATTTTATGTGATGTACAATTGTATAATAGGGCTTTCTTAAATTCTAGTAGAAGTACTTTTATATTTGATACGAACAAATAAAGGATTTCTTTCCTTTGGTCCTGTTTCAGGAGGATGAGGAATTATATTCAGTTCAGTCCACTGAATCGACTATACTTCTACATGATGATTCACGTAGAAAATCTCAGACTATAACGGATATGCTGATGGCAAAGTGTCCCAAGGATTTATCTTGCATCATCAGAAGCATTCAGAAGTCTCCCCAGATGCCAGGGAACATTGCTATGGTGGTAGATCTCTTACACAACATCTCCACAGTCCTAACCAGAGAGGTCAACGAGGAAAAGATGCGGGTGAGTGGCCTTGCAGATCAGCCAGTGTTATCTCTTTGGGGGAGGAATTTAGGTTAGCTGGAATACCCTCTGAGCTTCCCAGGGATTGGAAACGATATTTCCCTCTTGGTATTTCTAATGTGCCACGTAGCAAGTACTTAATGAATCTTATGGAAGGAAGAATAGTAAACAAAAGAATACTTCACATGCCAGGTCAAGACATACTACCAGAGAGAGCTTTCTTGGTTCTGTGGTATGCATCTCAGTCTTTTTTTTTTTTTTTTTTTTATAAATTTTTCCCCAGGGTCTGGGCCTGTGATGGGTTGAATCTGGAAGGGGCTGAGTCCATGAGAGGTTGAGCCTTTGAAGGGTTTATTCAATGCCGGGTAGAATCTGTGAAGGCTCAAGGCTGTTTGTGATGGATTCCATGGGTTGCCTTAGCCTTCAAAGGTCTTAGTCTCTGAGGACTTGTGCCAGAGAGGATGAGTCTGTAGTGGGCCAGAGTCTGCTTTCCTAAAGCGCATTTAAGCTACTGAAAGTATTGAAGGAACACTGTGGGTCGTGCACAAAGAAAGACATACGTTCCTTTGAGAATTAGAACAAGTTGTTAAAACAGGAAGCAGAACAAGTGGCCAAACCTTTGAACTACAGAAGTGTGAAATGAAACTGGATTCATTTCTTCATGGTTTTGGTGCTTAAAGTGGGGAGTAGTGAGGGGATCACCAACCTCTGTGGTCACGTCCCAGTTTTCAGCATAGTCCCACGCAGGATCTTGTAACACTTTGGGACTAACAGATGTCAGCTACATTACGGGCACTCTGAAAGGGCAACTGAATGATGGGCTTTGCCCAGGAGTGCAGCAGAAGTGGTGGTAGAAAAGAACAAGTAGAAGCTGCTCACCTTGTCTCCCAGGAAGGCAGTGAACAGATAAGAGGAAAGCAAGACAAGGAATTCCTTTATAGATAACATTCTCTAAATGCTGTCCAAGGGCCTCTCTCTCTCTCTCTCTCTCTCTCTCTGTATTCATGTGGGTGTGTACTCATGTGTACAGGTATTCTTTCGTGTAAAGTCAGAGGGCATTGTCAAATTTTTTTTTTCAGATTCTTTCCACTTTATTTTTTGAGACATAGTCTCTTGCTGATCTTGGAGATCATTGATTTGGATATGTTGACTGACCAAATGAGCATCTGGGGTTTACCTGTCTCTGCTTCCCTGGTGCTGGGATTACAAATGTTTCACAATGTCTGTCTTTAATGTGGGTGCTGGGGATCTGAACTTGGGTCGTCATGCTTGTATGACAAGAACTTTAGTGACTGAGCTGTTTTCTGAGTTCCTGTCCAACCTTCTGATGTTGTAATATGGTATTGTCATGTACAAATGTGTTGGGCTGCATTAATACCTATTATGGTATGCATGCAGTATGTGGGTTACAAGCTGCAGGTAAACTTAAGCTTTACTGTGCAAGCAAGTCACCTAGGGGTTAATTAAGATACTGAATAGGTCGCATTGAGTTTGGGGTGGCATGTGTGGACATTTTTAAGGAGATCTCTGGGAGTGCCTATGCTGCTGGCTAGAAGACTATACTTTATAAAAGCGAGTCTTATATGTATTGGAAGTTTCAAAGAGTGGCTTACCACTAATGCCAGTTCTTCTTTGACAGAGTTACAGCGCCATGGCTAACCACATTCTTAACAGCACAAGCATATCAAATTGGACCTTCATCCAAGACAGAAACAGCAGCTGTGTCTTGCTCCAATCAATCAATTCATTTGCAAGCAAGTTATTTGTGAAGGACCATCTCATCAACATATCACATGTCTTCATTCATACCCTGGGCACCATCATGTCCAGGGACAGCCGCGGGAGGAATTTCACTTTCTCAATGAGAATTAATGACTCGAGCGATGAAGTCACTGGGAGGGTACTGCTCACAACTGAAGACCTGCAGAAGGTTCCTTCTTCTTCGCAGGTCATCAGCATCGCCTTCCCAACTCTCGGGGCCATCCTGGAAGCCAGTCTTTTGGAAAACATGACCGTGAATGGGCTTGTCCTGTCTGTCATTTTGCCTAAGGAGCTTAAAAATATCTCACTGATGTTTGAAAAGATCAGCAAGGCAGAAGGGAGGAAGTCCCAGTGTGTGGGCTGGCATTCCCTGGAGAGCAGATGGGACCAGAACGCTTGTAAGCTGATTCAAGAAAATTCCCAGCAGGCTGTTTGCAGGTGTTGGCCAAACAAGTGGTTTTCTTCCTTCTCCATTCTCATGTCTCCTGATACCTTGGAGAATCCGGTTCTAATTTATATCACGTACATAGGCCTGGGCATTTCCATCTGCAGCTTGATCATCTGCCTGTTCATTGAGGCCTTAGTCTGGAGTCAAGTGACAAAGACAGAGATCTCATATTTGCGTCACCTGTGTATTGCTAACATTGCAGCCACCTTGCTGATGGCTGATGTGTGGTTCATTGTGGCTTCCTTCCTCAGTGGCCCAATATCTCACTACAATGGATGTGTGGCTGCAACCTTTTTTGTTCATTTCTTTTATCTGGCTGTGTTTTTCTGGATGCTTGCCAAGGCTCTCCTTATCCTCTACGGAATTCTGATCGTGTTCCATACACTGCCCAAGTCATTCCTGGTGGCCTCTCTCTTTTCAGTGGGCTATGGCTGCCCTTTGGTGATTGCTGTCATCACACTTGCTGTCACGGAGCCTGGAAGAGGCTACCTTCGCCCTGAGGCCTGCTGGCTTAACTGGGACATGACCAAGGCTCTTCTAGCCTTTGTGGTCCCAGCTCTGGCAATCGTAGTAGTAAACCTGATTACAGTCACACTGGTTATCATCAAGACCCAGAGGGCTGCCATTGGCAGTTCCATGTTCCAGGAAGTAAGAGCCATCGTGAGGATCTGTAAGAACATCGCCATCCTCACGCCACTGCTGGGGCTGACCTGGGGATTTGGAATAGGCACGGTCATCAGGGGTCACTCTCTGGTCTTCCACATTATCTTCTCCTTACTCAATGCATTACAGGTAAGTCTGGATGCCGTGGGAGAATCTGAAGTGGGACGGTCTGTGAAGCTGTTTTGTCATCAGGAGCCCATGGCACCATGTTTCATGCAGAAGATGATGAAACAGAGATATATTTTGTTTCAGAAAGGCCTGGATTTGAATTCTGACCCCCTTATTTATAAAGAATATGTAGCATGATCTTTGCATGTCTAATTATTACAAACATGTTTTTCTCATACAAAAGAGACTGCCACTTTCTAGAGGTGCTCAGAAAATGAAGTAAGTATGAATCTTTTCAAAACAACATATCCTTAGACCCAAAGTTTGAAGTCAAGATACATTTAAAATATTATGTTGGTTTAGCTTAGCAGCCCCCAGAATCAAATATCTCTCTGTACTTAGCTCATTCACAGTAAAAAAAAAATCAAAGAAAACACAATAATATATATAATCCAGACTCTCCGTGTATAGCCCATCTTTATGTGGTTCATTTTTCTTACTCTATTACTTTTTTTCACAAGCTTAATATTTATTTTATTATCTTTACTCCTTTAATCTGTGATTGTCTGTATGCTTTTATATTATAACTGTCTATGTTCTTTTTCTTCTCTCTCTTAAGCCTATGTTCATTTATCCAACACTGTGACCCATCTATCTTTGTTGAATATGTATCTATTTTGACCAGGAGAGCCTTTTCTTTTAAATGCTAAGCAGGTATGGCTAGGACTAACTCCGTGGCCCTACCTGTTGGCTCTGCCTAGTTCAACATGGCAGAGGTATGTTTACTGCCAGCTCTGCAAGCCATTCTCTCTGTCCCAGCTCCGGGAACACAGCAGGTCAATGTTTCCATTAAGTAATTTGTAAAACACTGCTCACAGATCTCATTTAACGCTCAGCCTTCTGAAAGAGCCAGAGCTGTTCATGCAACTAACATGAACCAGGAAGCTGCCTTCTCGAAAGTATGGGAGTTTTTGCTGCTATTGCTGAATCAGGAAAACCTCTTTTAAAGGAGCTGCAGGTCCCCTGATCACTGCCAGCAAACAGAGCCCATCTGAAAAAAAAAATGCGGCTACCAGGAAACTGTGCTAAACTCTGTTTATTGTGTGTGTGTGTGTGTGTGTGCGCGCACACACTCTCAGGTTTTATGTGGATGTAGTCAGCCCACTTTGGCATGCCAATTTATAGGCAGAGGCTGCTTGTTTGTTTCCCGGCCTCTCAGACCCAAAATAATCACACAGAAACTATATTAATTAAAACAGTGCTTAGCCTATTAGCTTAGGCTTCTTATTGGCTAGCTCCTACATCTTAAGTTAACCCATTTCTATTATTCTGTGTATCGACACAAAGCTGTGGTTTACTGGGTAAAGTTCCAGTGTCTGTCTCCTTTGGCAGTTACATGGCGTCTCTTTGACTCTGCCTTCTTTCCTCCTTTATCTGCTTGGAATTCCCACCTTACTCTATTCTGCCCTGCTGTAGGCCCAAAGCATGCTTCTTTATTAACCAATGGTAATAAGACATATTCACAGCATACAGAGGGGAATCCCACATCACACCGTCATGTACCATGTATGGGGTCCTGGACATTGAACCCAGGGCTTCATGCATGCTATGCAAATGCTGTACCAACTGAACTGTATCTCTAGCTCTGTGTTGTTACTACTTAGAAAGCTAGCAATCACCTCTTCTAAAATTTAGTCTCAGATTGGAGGTGTTTGTTATATTTTTTACCCTTGTTGTATTGTCTGCTACTCAGCTACTCAGAGGTTTGAGATAGTAGTGCATGCCATCTTAGGTGAACCAGGCAGGTTACAGCAGAGTCTTTAAGGGCATTTCTCACACTTGTATGGATGAAGCAATGTTCACGGTTTCATCTGTATCACTGCCAAATTCTTTCTACATGCTTATACAAATATATGTTGAATATAAGAATTGAAAACTTATGTGCATGATTATGTACCTGTTAGGCATGCATGCCTCCAACATTCCAAAACTCGGGGTTCTGTAGGCTGTGCTCTACCCACTGAACTACATCATAGCTATTGTGTAATTTTCCTTCTCACTCAAAGTTATATCTCAGTCTTCCACTGATCTAACATATAGGTCTATTTAATGTCTAAATAGTACTTTACATTTAACATTTTTCTTCTTGGAAATTACATACATTAAATATAAAGGTTGCAATCAATTAAAAAGAAAGTTTCTAGTTTCCTAAAGAGCTATACATATTTTTTGAATGTGTAGAGTGGCCAGTAAAAGTATTTCCAAATATATGTTTACCAAGTTGGTAACAGAGACTTCAAATAAAATATCTACTCATTTTCCTCCTTTAAAATGTGAATACAAATGATTCACTTTTTATAGCAAACATTTTGATGCCTTGGAGAGCACTGTTAATAGTACGAGGGCACATGTAACATTTTAAACCTTGGCTATTTTTTATATTTCTATAGAAGGTGTTATTGCAGTCTAGATTTATAGCAGTGTCAGAAATTGTCAGCTTATTAAACATTTTTACAAGGCTAAGTCATTGATGGGGCTGAGGTAATACCCCTGTGTCTCTAACTTTCAGCTCAGCCAATTTACAGGCTACTCTTCATAAATGCCACTCACACCACAGCAGCACCTTTCTGTGCCCCCCCCCAGGCTACCTGACTTGTGACTCTTGTTTTGGAGTGGACTGTGAGTGCCTGAGTTTTGATACTGTGGGCATTTTCACTTGTCATAGGATCAACTTGAAACTTAAGTTATTTTCTGTCTTTACTCCTGGCAAGGAGAAGGATGAAGTCATTGAGATGGCAGTACCTATGAGGTTGTGGGTAGCTGCCAACCAGTGTGGGTGGAGGGCTAGACACTGGGATGGGAGAAGGCAGTGCTGTACTGACTTGTGCTCGCTCACGGAAGCTGACTTACAGTTTAGGAATATCGTGAGCTGGTTATAGATACAGCCATCAGTAAAATTCAGTGACACAGACTGACAGGGAAATGAATCACATTAAAAAACAACAGTCTTATAATCCCCACACTTCTTTGTTTGTCTGTTTTGATACAGCTTTTGCCTATCTCTGTATCAGGGCATCCTTGAGATGCTCAGTAATGAGGACAGGGAGCAGAGCCATGGATCCTCTGCAGTCAGATACCATCCTCAGGATGGGAAGCAGCAGCAGCAGCAGCAGCAGCAGCAGCAGCAGCAGCAGCAGCAGCAGCAG
>JABTXL010001191.1:5118041-5140384 GCA_025134845.1 Neodon shergylaensis
AGCAGCAGCAGCAGCAGCAGCAGCAGCAGCAGCAGCAGCAGCAGCAGAGGTGGGGCTTAGGCTTAGCAGAGGTGAGGGGGCAGCTGAAGCTGACTGAGCAACAGGCTGGAGGGCAGAAGATACAGGAGACAAGCCCTTTCAAAACAAGGTTTTTCCCGATTAGAGTCCTATGGAAATATCTCTACTGATTGGGGTGCTAGCCAATTCCTTTACTGTGGAAGAATTAGTGTGTAGGCAGTGGCCTCCTTGGGTGTCATTGTAGCTGCTGCTTCTTCCCTCTTCTGTCTTCTCTGAGAGCTACTGTGGCCTGGGTGGGACTTTGAGACACCCTCATCTTCCAAGGATATTTTAGTAGGAGAACAAGGCATTATAGACTAAAATCTGGATGAAGACCTCAGAAAGCAAACAAAAACAAAACCCCACGAATTTGTATAGAGGAAATAGTCTACAGTTGTGGTTTTTTTTAGATGTCTTAGTTACTGTTCTATTATTGTGAGGAGACACTATGACCAAGACAACTCTTAAAAGGAAGCATTTGCCTGGGGGGCTTGCTTTCAGTGTAGACTGTTAGTTCATGATCATCTCGGCAGGAGGCAGACAGGTGCTGGAGCAGTAGCTGAGAGTTTTACATCCTGACCTCCAGGTTTCAGAAAGAGACAGAGAAATTGAGTCTCACATGGGCTCTTGAAACCTCTAAGCTCACCCCAGTGACATACCTGCTCTAACAAAGTCACACTTCTCAATCCTTTCAAAACAGTTCTACTGGACATTCAAACCTATACGCCTGTGGGGGGCATTCCCATTCAAATCTACACTAAGTAAATCTCTACACTTGGCCAATCTCATTAATATTCTGATTTTCAAATGCATCGTTAGTACCGACCCAGGGCGGTGTGTGTCTGTTCCAAGCATATTCACAAGAGTAATACTTTGAAAACTAATGGTTCATGTCAACCATGGCATGTTCACACTAGAGTTAAAGGCAGGTGTAGGCTTAGGAGTGTGAGAGTCGGTGAGATGGAGCAGCAGGTTGAAGGGCGTGGTGTGCACAGCCTGACAACTTGAGTTCCACCCCGTGTATACATATGGTACTATATACAGATACAATGGCAAGCTTCTGTTATCAAGAGATCTCCCAGAAGATGAGAGATCAAGACCAGAGAATTGGTCGGAAGCTTGTAGACCAGCTCCTATAGAGAATGCAGTGTGGCCAAAATAAGAGAGACCCCAACACAGCAACGCAGGTGGTCAAAACTGACCCTTGGAAGCAATTCTCTGACTTGTACATGTGTGTCATGACACCCATCTACATACCCACCATAGTTACATGTCCATAAACTACACACACGCTGGTAATAAGTAAAATTAAATAATTGTAAGCATTTCTAAAATAAGAGTTCACACAAATATGCAGTCTGGTAAAAATCTCCATGCAGACCAAGCTTGGGTATTTATGGACTGTCTGTGGTGAAGAGCATTTGAGTTCGCTAGAGGAAGGAACGAGCTGTCTGACTTCACACTGGTTCTGGTCGTCTCCCATCTGTCAACTACATTTTCATCAACTGTGGTAGCAATAGGCTGTCGTCTCACTGCTGAACAATTGACCATGACATCTTTATGGTGCCAGCTGCATTCCTCTGCCTGGGCTCACGTTCAGCTGTGGCCAAAGTGACTTAGCAGGGAGTGCCCATAGGGAAGCTCAACTTCTCACTTTCCCTTTCCACCCACCACCCAAGCCACCCAGCATCCAAGAAGTGGGATGTTGCTGTCTACAGCGTTTTAAAAGTTGTGTTTCTGAACTTCTTTTTCCTCATCAGAAAAATGGGATTGTCCCTTGAAATTCCTTCATCCAGGGAGGTTTTGTGTTGTGACTAGCAGACAAGTGGAAACAGAAAGACAGAACCTCAGATGGATCATAGCTGTGGAGGATGGTCTTCATTTGGCTGATGTGGTCTTCCTCTGCATGGGTGATGTGAGGGGGTTATGGGCAGCCAACTATGCTTACTTTTCCTTGTGCTGTGCAAGTGTGTTTTATTAGCTGCTGCTCAGAGGCTACAAGCCTACACTGCCTTGCATCTTCTCTACATCTTTCTTGAGTACTTATATCTTGAGGGGAACCGCTCCTGTTGAATGAAAAGAATTTTCATGATGTTCAACATGAAGTTCCTAAGATCCTCACATGAAGCAGGGGCCTTATTCTGTGTCAACAGTGGTACTCTTTGTTGAGTAACAGGTTTGTTGTTCTTGTTTCAGGCAATATCTGTTGAACCAGTGGGTAGACATTGCGGCCTGAGATTAGGGATGAGCGGAATAAAGCTCTTGTAACAATGATGTGACGAATGTCGTGTTTGGTACTATTACCATCATCATTGTATTGTAATGCATCTTCTTCCCTCTCCCTCTTTTACAGGGCTTCTTCATCCTCGTGTTTGGAACAATCCTGGATCCAAAGGTATTGTGTGTGAGCCATCCTTGGTTTTCCTGGGTTGCATACTTGACCTGAAATCTGCTGACTTGTGAAGAACACTTATTGAACTTTGACCTCAGGCATCTCTGTGCAGCCCCCTGAAACAGAGCATCATTTAAAAAATGTTCTGAGATTTTATTTATGTTTATGTATATGAGTGTTTGCCTGAAATGATGTCTGTGCACCAAGTGTTGTAGTGTCTGCAGAGCCCAGAAGAAGGTGCTGGATCCCCTGGAACTAGAGTTACAGAAGGTTGTGAACTGTCACATAGGTGCTGGGAATTGAACCCTGGTCCTCTGAAAGCAGCCAGTGCCCTTAACCACTGAGCCATCCCTCCAGCCCCATCAGGGTTCTTTTAATGCAGGTGATTCTTATCATCGTCCTTCAAGCTCTTCTGAGGAGCACATTTCATTACAGTAGCTCTAAACCTCAAAACAATCGAGGGGTTTCTATTCTCTCTTTGAGATGAGAAAAGAGAGACACAGGGTGAAGAAACAGTTTCCTCAAGGTCCTGCTTTGATTTCTAATGGCAGAAATGGAATTTTTAGTTAAATCTCACAGTCTTATTTTGGGAGGATATCTCTCGGATTGGAAGGACGTGTGCCAGGAATACAGGACTGCTCAATGAGGGATGCCAAGCGGTTCAGTTCGAGCACTCACTTGGTGGCTCACACATCACTCCAGTTCCAGGGCACCTGATGCCTCCTTCTGGCTTCTGGTAGGCAGTGCACACACACGGTGCAGATCCATTCACACAGGCAAATGAGCCATGACTACAAAGTAAAAAATTAAGGAAAAAATGAAAAAGGAGCAACACCAGAACAAAACTGGAAGCAAAATACTCATGTCCACTTTAGGGTATCAAGCTTTTAAAGTATTGATGTTATTGAAGTTACCATCAAAGATTTGTGAACAGAATTTAAAAAAAAAAGTCCTCTCATTGCTTTACCGACATGCTGCATCACTCTGGAAGTCACTCAGCAGTGACACAGACTTATCCTTGGAATTTCTGTATGTAGATGGCCTCAGGCTTACAACGTTCCAACTCATAAGCCTTTGAGTTTATCATTGTGCAAAATGGTACTGACTCAGAGGAGACACCACTTGAACTGAGCTCCCTTCCTGGGCTAATGTCATGTAGCACATACACTCTCACCAGACTGGCAGTAGCAGCAAGCTACAGCTCTGAGGCAGCCATGAGCTTACTATGGGAAACAGTCAACACTCTACAGTGTCACAAAGCTGTGGTGTTAAGTAGACGGGTACACCAAGTGCAATTCTGACTTAAGATATTCTCAGCTTACAACGGGCTTGTTTTGAGGCAACCCTCCCCCACCTTCACAAGGAACGGCAATTCTGGTCATGCTCCACAGTGCTTGTGAGTCCCAGATTCAAACGAGAAAGTGTAAAGCAACTTTATAGGTGCAAACACACAGGAAGCATTTACAGTACCCCTCAGTCATAGTTGTCAGGGCTGTGTGTCTACTAACCTGATGCTGTAACTAATACACAGAGCCAAATAATGGCAGCATTTTTTCTCTGTGTGCCAGAGTTAGATGCAAAGAATTACAAGCTATGCAGTCTCTGTCGAGATCAGAATCTCTTCATTAAAATTAAAATGTAAAAGACAAATACAGGAAGTGTCATAGGGCCCGACATGACTAAGGGATGCAAAGGGATGTGCATGAGGAGTCCTGGAAACTCCACCAGCAGTTGAAAACTGAGCGTATTTTTCAAAATGCACTTACTATTAATGTGCACAGCAAGCAATTATATTAAGCGAATATTGTGCAATTATGAAATACAAAATTTTAAAAAGGGTCAGAGTAGAAATGCCAGTAGAAGTGCCAGCATGGCCTCGAAGATCCCCCTGGATGCCAAGAGCGCCTTCCTCCCTTACAAACTTGCAGCAAAGAGTTTACATCTTCACAGGGAGAGATGAAGTCTCCCTGAGCTGGAGGGCTTTCACGGGCCTTAGTGTGAAGACAATGTATGCAGGCCCTCAGAAAGCAGCATTTTCCATGGCAGAAGGGAGAAAGGAAGGGAAAAGGAAAGGGTTGGGGAGGGAGGCAGGAAGGTCTACAGTGGATGGACATGAATCCCAGACCTGGATCTGGATCTGTGCAGCTGGCTCAGTTTGGATGTCATTTGATCTTAGAGTTTCAGCTTCCTCAGCAGTATAGTGGGGACAATAGTATTTATGTCTGAGGATTATCTTCTTCCTAAAATGGGAGGGCAGACATGAGAAACACCGTAAAGTTACAAAGTCGTCACTATTGTTATGATTTCCTGAGTCTGGACCCACTGATGACCTTGTGTGGTACTTTTTCCCCTCCTTTATAGAAGTTTTGAATAATTCCAAATGAGAGGTGATGTGGGATGTGATGAACCACTTTCATGGTTCAAAAAATAATGCCAAAGCTGTAATTAGCATCCTTGAGCTTGCGCAAACTTGCCTCATAGCCACTGGGTTCATGTTTAAGACCAGGGATCCATGCCTGCCAGAGAAGCTTTCCCTCTCTGCCCCTCCTCGTCTCCTAGATTTTCTCTAGCTCACTCCACTTGTTACTGACCCACTGAAAGGACCCAGCTAGCCACTTGTGTCCTTGTCACAGTGTTAGTCACATCTAAGCACACCGTGCTAACCTGTTTTGTTAAATTTCCAGATAAGAGAAGCCTTAAAGAGTCGAGTAATGTCTGCCAAATGGGTCTCCAGAGCATCAGAGGTAAACACTTTGTGTTTTCGTTTGGCAAGGGAATGGTGTAAACCCTTCGGTGTAGAGTTTTTCTGGATGGGTCCCTCTTTGAGCTGTTCAGAATCTTTATGGAGTATGATGTCTGAATATGAAGGCGAAAGTCAGTTTAGATGTATAAAGAGGGGTGACAAGGTGGCAGGTGTTGTAGGTGTGAAACAGGAAGCAGGTGACTACAAGGAGCAATGAAAGGAGATGAAGGATCTCAGGCTCCCGCGGCAGCCTGCTGGTTCTCTCTGATACTGCTCAGGTGGTCACGGGCAACGTGTGAAAATTCTAGGGATGCACACGCTGAAACCCAATACAAAAGCTTGATTAGCAAGGAAGCAGTTGCCATGGTTACCAGAATGGCATAGGCATAGGGCTAGTTCAGGGATGTGGATGTGGCGGAGGTGCTCCAGGCATTGTTGGGGGACTGGACTGTGATATGCCTTTACCTTATCCTCTCTTTCTATAATTTATAAACTTTATTGTGATGCCAGGCTGTTCTGGGTGAGGGAAGAACTGGCAATGTTTGCATGTTAGCAAAAGGGACTCAGGCTTGACCTCAGCAACACGCCACCAACAGAAGGGAATCTGTGGATTTGATTTGTCACCTGCCATTCCTCTCTCTCTCTCTCTCTCTCTCTCTCTCTCTCTCTCTCTCTCTCTTTCTCTCTCTTCCCCCCCTCCCTCCCTCTCTCTCTCTTTCTCTCTCTCCTCTTTTTCTTTAATTTTAGCCAAACTTTGGTCAACTTCTTAGTCCTTCCTGGGAGATTACTGATTTCTTTATGTTCTCTCCCATCTAAAAAAGGGGGCAAACTTACTGAGAGCAGACATGTCCTCCAACAAGGCTGCACCCCCTAATCCTGTCAAAGAGTGCCACTCCCCGGTGACCAAGTATTCAAACCTATGAGCTTAGAGGGGCCATTCTCATTCAAACCACCAAAGGCTCTCTTCTCGAACTTGGCCTGATTATTTCAAATCCCTTCTAAAATAGTAGTCTCGGTCCTTTCCTCGTGTGTCTTTAGAATGATCTATTCAGGCCACCATAGGGATATTCTGGCCATTGAGGCCTAAGACAAACAGTCATTTTCTCTATCTCTCTGGTTTTTATGTAAGTCAGAAAGACACCTAGCCCTTCATTATTGTTGATGGTCCAAGTCAGTGGTTTTTGATGTTGGCCGTATCTAAGAACTATCTTGGGAGCTTAAAAATCAAAAGCAAACAAATAAATAAATAAAGAACCTACACCAAGCCACAACCCAGGCCTCACTCAAAAATTAAAGCAGAAACTCTCAAGGCTTGAGCCTATGCATTTACTTTAAGCTCTGCAGTGATTCTAGCATGCGGTCAGGGTTAAAAGCCTCTGGTCTAAGTACAACAACCTTTCATCTTGCATTTCTTCCTTCATTCTGCTCGGCAGCTCTAGGCCATTGCCTGTCATTAGCTTTACCACCCTTGCCCAAGTACAGAAGCAGGGCTACCATCCATTTAGCTGTTCTGCTTTGAAGGCCACTAATCCTTGGTAGCAATCTTCTACAGTCCAGATTTATGTCACCCTTTAAGGCACCTACCTGGACAGGACCAGTCCCAGTTCCCCAACACCCAAGACACCATATGTTCTTGTGTTCATTTTGTAGCTGACAAGATGAACTAGCCTACGCTCATGTAGCCACAGATCTGCCAATGTTTAAATGTCTTGCTTTTTTAGACCACACATGTCTAAAACATACACAAAAGGTATAGGGGAACTTTAATGTTGAGGATCTCAGTAGAAAAGCTGTTAAGAAACTGAGGCAGGACACGAGGTTCCTTTCCTCTCCCCCTCTCTATCCCTTCTCCTTTTCCTCCCACTTTTCTCTCTTCTCCTCTACCCTCCTTTCCCTTCCTCCTCTCTTTTTTCTCCTCTCCTCCTCCTGCTCCTTCTCCTCTTTCTTGTCTTTCTCCTCCTCTTTCAGAATTCTCTTGGTGCCAGTTATGGTGGAGCGGGACTCCTTGGACAAGCCTGTTGCTAGGTTGTTAGTTTTAATATGAAGAGGAAAGGAGGAGGTGATATGAAAGGGTAAAATATTTTCCCATGCCTCAGGTTCTCTGTGTGCCCAGAATCACCATGATAAGTGCAGACTGATTGGTACCGATAAATGCAATATTTTGTCTTCAACAGGATCTTTCTTCTGAATTCTCTTGTCATCCCACCAAAGGGCCAAGCTAACAGAGCAGCATGCATCCCTACCATGGGAGGTGAGTATACAGCAAGAGAATCTAGTCTCTAAGCATGCTTCATGTTTATGGCATTTCTTTGATTACAATTAGAAATAAATTCTCTTGATTCCTGTCTTGGCAAGGCACATTTTAAAATTCTTAGGTTACTGACTTTTTGTCCCATAAGACAATAAAGCATATCTGAGAAGGCTCCTGACCTGGCCTGGATATGCTTAAGGGGTTGAGTAGGGATCTCCTCTCTTTCTGGCTCTCTCTTCTCCATATCTTGTTTTCCACTCCTAGGGCATCTTGCATCATCAATATACTGTGGTCCTTTTTCTTTTTTTAGTGTTAAAAGGTCAAGAAATTATGACTGACAATATGGGGGAGACTCCTCAGGGTAGTGATGTAGTCGCTGGACAGTCATAGGGAACTAGAATTAGAGAAAGGAGCCACAGGAGGAATTAATTCAGGGTCACAGAGAGGGACACAGTAACTCAGGTTTGGAGGATGGCCAACTAGCTGCAGACATGTGCAGGCTCCAGAACAACAGTGTAGAAGACAGAGACAAACACACAAGCATACTGGAGCACATATAAATATACTGAAGTACTCACATCCACGGGAAGACGCACAGAGATGGGAAGTGTCCGCAGAGAGAGTGAGGGGTATATAGGGAACTCAGAGAAATGCAGACTGACTCAGAGAGGGTGATATACACACAGACCACGACTCACACAGAGTGCAGAGAAATAGGGAGACACACAGAGAGGCACTGTGGTATCTAAAGAGAGTCTCCCATCCCCTACTCCAACATATCCAGGCTCCAGCAGCCTTCGTGTCCTTGACAGTGGTCCAAGGCCTTGTAGAAAGAAATAGTTCACTGAGAGGAGTTATATTCAAAGGAAATGGGTTCAGTTGTGTGTAACACATGCCTCTGTAATCCCAGCACCTGGGAGGTGGATCCCGACTATGACACCATACTCAAAAAGGTTTGAGACTGATCTGTGTTACCTGAGATCTTGTCTCACCCTATTCCCAAAATGAAATGGTTCATGTTACAGAAAGACCAGGCTTACAACTCAGCACCTGCAGGGAATAGAGAAGGACAATTTCCTGGGTCCCAAAGAGCCTTATAGGAAGAGACTGTCCATCGGGCAGCTGGTCACTGTGCAAAGCATTCACATCTTGCTACTTGTATATTTAAGCTGTGGTTTTCTCTTCTTGACAAGGTTGCTCATTCCTGGAATGGCAGTGCCTGAGGAAGCATGCACTTCATTCCTGTCCTCTTGCCACTGAGTACTTCGACGGAAGCCTCTACCCTGCAGAGCTGATGGAGGAGGGGGTGACATGTGGAAGGCCCCTCTGTCAAAGCTGTTCTGTGCTTCTAAACATGTCTTGCCCACCAACTGCAAATCTACATATGACACACTAAGCATCTGCAAGGGACAAGAAGACAAAGTGGGTATCAACAACAGTGTCTCACTGGTGCCTCCACCTCCACACTGCTGAGTCATATTTATCATCAGGGAGAGAGCTCAGCTTTTCTCAGCAAAGGTGGCCTAGGATGCAATGCGTTGGATTCTAAAGGAGAGTTCTCAAGTAGTCTCCAACAGTTGGACTGACTCTAAGTAGCTCACAGCTGGCTCTGTGTAGAAGGGAGCCTCCTGCCAGTATATTTTACTTTTTCAAAATCAAACCGATTTTGGGGCCTGAATGCAACTTCTTGGACAGTGAACTAAGAGAAAACTGTAGAGTGTTGGAATTGGACATGATGCCCGTTTTAAGATGCGGTGGAAACCTGGCACTGTGAGTCACGGCTCTGCTAACCTGGGCCAACTCTGTTGACTTCCAGGGCTTCACTTTGTAGGCAGAAGTTTCTGTCACATCTGGTTCTGCGGCCATTTAGTCCCAAATAAACACATAGAGGCTTATATAATCTATAAATTGTTTGGACTATTAGATCAGGATTATTATTAACTAGCTCTTACAACTTAAATCAACCCATAATTCTTATCGATGTTTAGCCATGTGGCTTGGTACCTTTTCTCAGTAAGGCATTCTCATCTTGGTTCCTCTGTGCCTGGCTTGTGACTGCATCTCTCCTTTCCTCTTAACAGAATTCTCCTAGTCTGCTTGCCCTGCTTATACTTCCTCCCTGGCTACTGGCCAATCAGCAATTTATTAAATCAATGAGTGACAAATCTTTACAGTATACAAAAATATTGTCCCACAGTATTCCTCCTTTTTCTCTTTTCAAAACAAGACTCTGAATCTAATCTCCTTTGTTTAGCTTTTTTTCCTGATCATTATCCATAACAACTTGCAATCAACACTCTAAACAAATACAAACATCCATAATCCATTTATTGGGAATGTGGGTGTAGTTTTCTAGGCTACTTCTGGCTAACTGAGAGTGCTGATAATATTATAGGGACCCAAAGAAAATTTAAGATTATGGTCAAGTCCTGACTGGAGCATTCTGGAGTATTCTGTGAGACTGGATCATCTCAGCCAGCAGTCTTGAGATTGTTCTGGATGTAGAACTCAGAGGGAACTGCAACAGAGGTGCTCTGAAACATTGGATTATCTGGGCCATCAGTTCCCATTGGAGATTTTTCAGGGGATCTTCCTTGATCAAACCTTATTTTTCTTTTTTCTTTCTTTCTTTTTTTTGATTTTTCGAGACAGGGCTTCTCTGTGGTTTTGGAGCCTGTCCTGGAACTAGCTCTTGTAGACCAGGCTGGTTTCGAACTCACAGAGATCCGCCTGCCTCTGCCTCCCGAGTGCTGGGATTAAAGGCGTGCACCACCACCGCCCGGCCCAAAGATATTTATTTATTTATTATGTATACAATATTCTGTCTGTGTGTATGTCTTCAGGCCAGAAGAGGGCACCAGAACTCATTACAGATGGTTGTGAGCCATCATGTGGTTGCTGGGAATTAAACTCAGGACCTTTGGAAGAGTAGGCAATGCTCTTAACCACTGAGCCATCTCTCCAGCCCAAACCTTATTTTTCTTAATCCAGAATGAATATATAGCCTCTCATTTCCTGTGGAAACAAAAGCGAGACCCTTTCTCCAAAGTAACATTATCTTTTAACTTAAATTTTAGCTCAGTCGGTAGAGCATGAGACTCTTAATCTCAGAGTTGTGGGTTCAAGCCTCACATTGAGTGCAAAGTGTAACACAAATTGAAAAAAACCCAGAGTCAGATATTGGGGTTCAACCTGAAGATCAGAAAAGCAAAGCAGCTAAGAAATACTCAGACTGAAAAAGCGATCCTGCCTCCACGAATCCTCAGAATGAGACTGATTGAGACATATCTCCTCCTGTCTTGTATTCCTCTTTAGTGCTGGGATTAAAGGCAAGCACTACTACTGCCCCACTTCTCTGGTGAAGTAGTGTGGCTACTGGGACTAAAGGTGTGTGTCACCACTGCCTTGTCTGTAAGCCTGACCAGTGAGGCTGTTTTATTTTCTGATCTTCAGGCAAGCTTTATTTGTTAAAATACAAATGCAATATCAATAAACTACTTTCTGTCCCAGAGCATAGGGCCTCTGAGGGGTTTTTTGTTTCCACCTTCAGACATGAGAGGCTGCTGAAACCTGGATGCGGGGAGAGGAAATATCATATGTCAAGCCCTGTGATGCTCATTTTCCTAGCTGCATGTAAACACATTCAATATTCAAAGCAGACGTCACCTAGACGTCTAGGTGTAAAACACCTAGGCTAGAAGGCCTCTCTGAAGCAAGCCCACAGGTGGCAGTCCCAGAAGAAAAGCAAAGGTTGAAGAAAAAGGGACCCAGACAGATGCCCACGTTGTCCTATGTAGAGGCCAGTATTATTGATGTTCTGTTACAGATGGGAGGCTGAGCATGGTGGGTACTCCAGGAATTCCAGAACCTGGGAGGCAGAGACATAGAGAGATGCTCTGAGTTCATTTTGGTTTACATGGTTAATTCTAGGTGAACTAAAGCTAAAGAGTAAGATCTTGTCTGATAAAATAAATACCCCCACACAAAATAAAAACAGAGCAACAAACAAAACTACAAAAAAAAAAAAAAACCAACAGCAAAAATCCAACTAAACCCAAACAAAACACACATGAGAAAGCAAGGCTTACTCTGTGGGGGAGTAGCTCTCCTCCTTTCCATGGATCAGAGGTGGTCCAGTCAGCTACTCTCCAGCATATCCCTGGATCTCTTTAGATAAAGAAGATGGGGAGACACAGAGCTGGGTTTTCCTCAGTGCAGGTACCACAGCATCATGAACTAACTTGCTCACGGTCAATGTAGTGAAGTCAAGATGAAGTCTCATGTAACTAGAAGGGCAGAAGAATGCTAAAATACACAAAACTTGGAAAAGACTAAGTATTGTCCATGTCAAGATGAGAACTCCGAGTCCTGGGGGCAAGGGAGGGAACCATGTCTTGTTTGTATTACACATTGAGCAGGTGCATCTGACTAGGAAGCACTCAGCTCAGGTGCAGACACTCTGTGACAGGGCGGTGATATCACTAGACAAGAAAGGCCAGTGGATGCTAAGAGAACCACTCCGCATTCCTGGGGAATTTCCTCAAGAACGTGACTTCTCTCCTGTAGCCAAAAATACACACTTCAGCATCTTGAAAGATGTCAAGAGACTACACCGACCCTCAATAGAGACACTTGTAGTATGCTTCTCCATCTCGCGAAGACGTGGTATGGTCAGGTGGTTCAAGGAGACATTGCTCTGAAGCAGTTTTGTGGCCCTCCTTGGAAAGTCACTTAAATCCTTTAGAATTTTGTCTTCTCATTTCTAAGTGAGGCTACCTCCTAGGATTAGAGTAATGATTCTAAATAGTAAAGTATTTATAAAAGTGTTTGGAAATAATAATTGCTCATTAAAATGTTAATTTTATTACAGTGCCTATGAATACATGCACATGCATATAAATACATGCACACACACACACATACACGTAAACACAACCATGGCCTCTGGCATGATTGTGAATGAAGATAACCCTCATGGGAGCAAGTTAATTGACTTCTAAATAAAACAATGAAGCATTTGACTTTTTTCTGTGTAACATTAGGGTTACGAGCCAACAAAACCCACTGGGCTCATGGAATGAGTCTGTTACCTAGTGCTGCCTGATCCTAATGCATAGTTCCACTCCTGAGGAACAAGTTTGTCTACCGTGGGACTCTACTCATTCTGTGGTGTTTCCAAGCCTGGCTTTCCTTTCTGCCTTCTCTGAGGATTCTTCTCTGACTGGTACCCCCACATACTTTCCTATAATATTTATCATCTGCGCTGTTCACTGTTAATTAGCAGTTTCTGTGCTAGAGAGTTTGTTTGGTTTGGTCTTTTTTCTTTCTGTTTTCTTTCCCAGATAAGGCTGCAAATCTTTAGGAAGAGGCTGACATATTTGATAACCACTTTGTAACTTTCCTCTGCGTGCTGCTAGGGCAACCAAGTGTCTTAGGCACAGAGTATGTTCAGTAAATATGCATGTTCAATAAAGTCCTTTGATGACACAGCCACTTGAGATGGTGTTTCTCTTTTCCGCATCACAAACGACCCAGTACTTAACGAGTGACCTACTTAGAGCTGACCCAGTTCTACAAAAGTTGCTTCTTTGACCTGCACTGCTGTAAGTTGTGGAACACAACGGCCCCTCACTTATCTCTCTTTTATGTCACGCTCTTATGACTTCTAAGCGGGGGATTGCAGCACCTGGGGAAAGAAGGCTTATACACAGGAGACATCAGCATTAGCATATGTGGGGCTCTGCTGCTGAGGCCACTGATCCAGACTGGTTGGTCAGCTGGAAGCTGGGTCAGGAGAAGCTTTCTACACGTGGAGACTGCTTTCTGGCACGGCATTACCGATGAGCGTGGATATCCACAAAAGAACTTCTCATCCTATTCCTTACAAAGAAAAGACCAAGGAGGTAGGGCCGGCAAGACAGTTCGGTGGGGAAAGGCAAATTGCCACCAAGCCTGAAGACCTGAGTTTGATTCCTGGGCCTCATGATTCCTGCACGTTGTCCTTGACTTTGACATGTGCTATGGCAACCATGCACACACACACACACACACTTAGTGAAATAAAAAAGAAAGAAAGAACCATAAATCATAAATCTTTCTGGCGCCAAGGTAGAGACTAGCTTATAATTTCCTGGTCACTTTCTCGGTCAGTTTATCTCCAAATTCATAGGTAGAGTTAAAATACAATAATAGTCTTTTGAAACCATAAACAATAGTGGTACAACCTCGCATGTTGTCACCCTGGTTTTAATTACAACAGGGACGATGCAACCCAGACTCCCATGTGATCATCTGAGATAAAGATGAAGAACTGAAGGACAAACAAGTGACTCACTTCAATGGATTCGCTTCAGACAAGAGAAACCTGTAATTTCTCCTAGGCGTGCTTGACAGATTCACTGTGGGGGTGAATCACAGCCTCATACAAGCCTCGAGGTTGTGGGCTGGCTTGCAGTGACCAGATTGGCTTCTCACTACCGGCAGTTGCTTCTCACTTGGGCCTCCGGAACTACCTTTTCAAAAGATGAGATGGGTCACTGTCACTGACGGGTGCTGGAGCAGTCTGGTGTGGACATGTGATGGTCGGGCACCATGGTGGGCAGTGCAGTGCTGACTTCCCTACCAGGTAACCGTCGGTCTCTGGGCTGCTAGTCTTCTTCCTGGACGCGTGAGTACTGGCCTGGGCTATCTATCACCCCTTTCCCATAAAGAGTTGGTTGTTTGCTGTATCTGTTCCAGAACAGGGGAAAATGTGTCATCTGGGATGGTGTTTTCCAGAAGGCTTAATTCCGCAGTGTTCCCTCACTAATGCTTTTGAATTTGGCCAGCTCAAAGTTGGAGTGTCTGTTTTGTATTTTTTTTTCTCCGTGGAGTCATCTGTCAGCCTTGATTTGCTCATTCCTTGGAGTAAAACTGCAAAGTGTCTTGCCAGCCAATTATACTCCCGGCCTCTGTACTGTCTCCGTGCCAGATAAATTTCAAGTCCCTTAAGGTGGAATGCAAAGCGTTAAACTTCTAGTTTCTTCTTTCTGTGAACCTGACAAATTGTCTTAATGGCAATGTAAAGGAAAGCCCTACCTACTGCGACTGCTGAAAACTCTTCCTATAGTGTCCCCCCTATTTTGAGTGGTCAGTGTGGGTTTCTAGAAGGTCTGTGCCCTGGACTCAGAGGGAAGCTGCAGGAGCTTTGGGCTCTCGCTTTATTGGGTGTTGTATTGTTGTCTACATGATTAGTGTCTGCACTCTGGTGAGCGTCCTTCACAGCACAGAGAAATTTCCAGCCCCAATAATGGCTCTATAATTATTTAAATAGCAGAGACAGTCCGAGAGATGAAGATGCCTTCCAACTCTGAAATTTTGTGCTTCTTGAGAAATGTCAGAATTTGGGTCTAGCTACAAAGTGGCGGATAGACGCCATCTAAAATAACCAAAAAGAGATGGGTCTGGTTTTATTTCTGGTAGTTCTCTGTCGTTCTCTTTCCACCAAGGCTCTGTATCTCATCCATGGAGAAAGAGAACCAGTAGTTTTTTCTTTTGTCTCTTAAAGACAAGTCTGTAGATTCTGTTATTGAGGGCAAAAGATAAAAGAGTCATTTAGCCATCTGATGTTATAGCGAAAGTTCTAGTTACACAACCAAGAATAGGAATATATGGTTATGGAATCAGGCTTAGGAGAGCAACACAATGCATGTTTATGTGCATGCACACCACACACACACACACACACACACACACACACACACCCCTCTCACTCTTGAGTTCCTTATCCTCCAGTTAACCTTTCTGAATTAGTCATTCCCACAGGACAGTAGGATCTGTCAAGCACTATGAAGCCAGTTGTTGTCTAAAAGGTTAACAGACAGAGAGAATGTGCCTCCCTCTCGCCCTGTGCACATCACTGGAGTAGGGAGATAACCAACAAGGCTGAGAGTTCACATGCCAGTCATCCTTTACCACTGTCTACTTAACAGTTCTTGGACCGACCTTTTCTTATTTTCTTTGGGATCCCGATGCTAGCCCTTCGCAGGCATGTTGAGACGGGTGCGGAATGCCTCAGTGAGCGTGAGTCACCCTGCAGCTACTAGCTCTACTAGTCAGTGACAACAGTGAGATCCAGGGCCCAGAAAGACCGGTTATCATTTTGAATTACAACCACTCAGAAACTCAGTTGTACGTGCAAGGAAGATGGAGCAAATAGGAGGCAGTGTTCAGGAACATACAGTCCTCCCAATTTGTCCAGTGCTTTGTAATTCCTGACTTACAATGGAGATAGCACAGAGACACATGTGCAGCCAATGCCACTGTGACCTCATCCTGCCTCCCTTCCTCCTTCCCTTCCCTTGCCCTCTCTTTTCTCCTTCTCCTCCCTTGTTTCACCCTTTTCTTCCCCTTCCCTTCTCCCTTCCAGATCTCTTCCTACATGAAACTTTATAAACATTTTTTTTAAACCAGAGCTTAGTTGGTACAACAAAACGGAGGCCTGATGAGAGGGAGAACAATTCTACAAAAGTCAGCAGGTTCCAAAATTATCAGAAATTTCCAGTGCCAGGGCCTCCTGTGTCTGTGTGCCTCATGCCTACATCTTTAATCGCAGGGAGGAGCCTGTGTTGAAACCGAGCACACGCAGATGGGTCGGTCATTCTTATTTCCCAAATGACTCGGAGTAGCAACTACCTACATAGCATTTGAGATGGTGTAACATGCAGAAGAGGGTTTGTGCAAATGCTTGACCATTTTTCTGGAAAAGACCAATATGTATTGATTTTGGTGTCTGAAGGAGTCTACCAAGGGGCATCTGCCTGCTCACCCACGCGCTTCTTGAGGACAGAAGCGTTTCCTCAGGATCTTAGAGCCAAACCTTCAGATGCTGGGCTAGGATCTTCATTTGCGCATTCAATCTGCAGGGTCATTCACTCCCTCGTTCATATATTCGCAAGGGTTTCCCACTCTGAGAGGATGCTGAGTTGGCTGAGGACAGAGAAAGGGAAGATGTCCACCTTCTGACTAACAGGGTTGTCTTTTCTCTTTAGTTGTGGCCTGCTTTCTCTCAGCTTTTGTTGACGCACTGTGATCAGAACTCTTCTGCAGGGGTGTGCAAGATGTCCAGGACGGTAACTAGGTTGGGAGGGGTAGTTACTTAGATACTCCACTCCGGGCTGGCTAGTGGATTTAGTTGTATTTTTCCCTTAAGCCTTTGAGGCCAGCCCATGTGATTTTCTCTCTGTAATCACCAGGTTACAACAGGGAGCCTGGCTGTATTTGGCAGCTTAGAATTGCTGTTTATTATTGTGTGAGAAGTGAAAGTGGATGGTGGAGAGTAATTCACGCTTTTATCAGGGTGTAGGAGAGGCAAGCTGCTCCAGGGGAAGGAGAGACCTGGACTGTGCTTCAATTACTTTTATAGGACCTGAGAAACTGCCATGCTAGGTGGCTTGGCTGCTTTTATCACTGAAATTAGTACCTTGTTCTGTTCTCTCGGTGAATAAGGTGTGGGTCTGCCCTCGCTGGTGGGCTGGTAGAGAAACCGGAGAGAGGTTCTTCGCGAATGACAAGTGACTCGCTATTGACGTCATTGCTGCCGATGACCTCAAACTAAGGTCTTTGGTGTTTTGTTTATTCCTCAGTGTTCATTTCTGATTCTGCCCTTCCTTCTTGTGTTTTTCCAGAGCTTTGGCATGAGAGATGCAAGTGCCTCCTGTGAACATACCAACATAGGGATGGGCATTGGCGAGATGCTCAACTAATACACCCGGGGTCCGAACCCAGATATCGCAGCGTGTTTTCCTTTAAGATAGCATGCTTCTCACGTGATAGAAATTTTCTATTCCTCAAGGCATTTAAAATGATTTATCTTTGTTTCTAATTATGTGTATGCCTGTATGTGACTGTGTATATGTGAGTGCGGGTGTCCACAGAGACAGGTCTCTTAGAGCTGGAATTACAGCTGTGAACCATCTGGCCTGGATCCTGGGAACTGAACCGAGATTCTTTGAAAAAGCAATAAGGCCTCTCCTCTCTTGAACCATGTCGGTAGCCCCCTCAGGGTGTTTTAAAAGAGCATGTATAGGGGGCTGGAGAGATGGCTCAGTGGTTAAGAGCATTGCCTGCTCTTCCAGGGGTCCTGAGTTCAATTCCCAGCAACCACATGGTGGCTCACAACCATCTGTAAAGAGGTCTGGCGCCCTCTTCTGGCCTTCAGGCATACAGACAGAATATTGTATACATAATAAATAAATAAATATTTTAAAAAAAAAGAGCATGTATAGGTGTTTCGCTTGCATGTAAGTCTGTGCACCATGTGTGTATAATATCTGCAGAGACCAGAAGAGGGTCCCTGGGACCCGAGCTACAGGAGGTTATGAGCTGCCATGTGGGTGCTGGGAATTGAACCTGAGTCTTCTGAAAGAGCAGTCAGTGCTCTTAACGTCTGATCCATCTACTCAACCTCTCCTCAGTCCCTGAGGCATTTTTTTTGGATATTTTGGTAAAATCTGGATGAAACAACTGTTTCTGAAAACGATTTCACCCTGTGCACGTGTATGTGTGTACCTCTATATGTGTTGGGGGCAAGAGGGAGTCTGGCATAGTGTATTTTGCTCCCTAGGTTGACTTGATATAATGAAAAACGAAGATGCCTCAGAATGCCAGTTTAGAGCATTTAATCCAATGCTCATGAAACCCACACTGCCCACCAGAGGAAAGCAGACGGAGCTCTCAAATTCAGAGAAAAGCGAAGCCAGTGGATATACATGCCCTCATGGCTAAAATTTTCTTTTGTTTATTTTCTTTCTTTTATTTTTGGTGCCCATTGCAGATGGTTGAGAAAAGAATTGGTGGGTAACAGGAAACTGTCCCAGATATGCATATGCACTACTGTGGTACCCTGCTTATTCTGTTTTCTCCCACGGGGTACTCCCCCCTCCTCTTCCCCCTCTCTCTCCCTCTCTTTCTCTATCTCCCCCTCCCCATCACATGCTGGGGATTGAAGCCAAGGCCTCTTCTAAGCTGAGTGGGTGTGTTTACCATGCAATCACACACCTAACCCTGAATTAGGTGCCTGATTTAAGAAACCTGTGAACCATCTTCCTACTGGGAGCTTCTCTGCTGCCAGACCCATGGTTCGTGGCAACGAATATTAAGGATGCACACAACCTTGGTGCCAAGCTGAATATGCTGCAGAACAGAGCTGAGCATCATACATGTGCGGCGATACTTAGTGTTTACATAGCATAAGGCCTGACACTTGTCTTTGCTGAGAACCACTAAACTGTCCAGCCACGTGAGACAGCCTAGGTGAGGCTCATGCCTGAGAGCTGTGTTTTGCTCAAACTTGTTTTGCTCTTTTGGATGGCTTACACCTTTCTATTGCCTTTAATGTAGCATTTAGGTTTTTTTTTCTACCTTATAAAGAGATAATATGGTACACAGAAGATGGTGCTAAGGACCCGAGAGGGACTTCATTTAATGCATTTGTAGAAACTTTTCAGTTTGGAGTCATGCAAAATGTAAAATCCTTTTTAAGTGTAAGTTGTCATGTGTTTACGGTGCATGTCTGTCCAGGTCCATGTCGCAGTGTGCATGTGAGGTCAGAGACAACTGTGTGGAGATGGTTCTCTCTTTCCTCTCTTTAAATGGGCTCTGGGATCCAACTTTGGTCATCAGGACTGCTAACAAGGTCTCTATATGCCACACCATTTCACCAGCCCTTAATTCACTTTAAACATTTATCAATAGTAAATCTAAGAATGTATAAATAAAAATATAAGCGTTTCCTTCACCCTGTGACTTAAAACATTGTCCTCTGGTTGGACACTGCTTCTTCTTCTTTTAAAAATATTTTTAATTCCCATTCTTAAAATGTATTCGCTGTTTTTCGGAGCATACCAGCTCTTATTTTTGGTCACATCCCAGTTCGAGAGTGACGGTTCCTGTTCAATGCTTTCTTACAAGAACTACAACCAACCCCGTTGATACCAACCTGAAATCATCTCTATGATCCGTCCATGCCAGCCAGAGAAGGCAAAACTCAGAATGCCGCGACTCCTATGGGATAGTAGCTTTCAAATTCTCCCCCGATATTTGATGGAACTGAAAAAACTTAACATATAATTATCACGCCAAATGATACATCATCACCTAGCTCAGACAGCAATAGCACAAATGCTCAAAACCGTCCAGCTAATTGTGCTGAGTTCATCTCTGTTTCTTACAGTCTTGATTATGGCCTCACATGTATATATACATTGTTTGCTGGCTACATTTTTTGGGGGGGGCTGGTAGGAATATAGAACTTGTTTCTTTACCCCACAGAGCTTCTTAAAGAGCTTGGCAATTTGTGACTGCTGGTTCCGTTGCCCCCAGACACTCTTCAAGAGCTCTGTGAATGCAGAAGTCCTACTGCTGGGTGTCCCCTAAGTCACCTCACATCACTGTGCTTGAGTTTCCTCCAGCAAGTTGGCCAGTTCCCTCCACTTCCCTTACCCCTTCAGTCTCTTTCTCTCTCTCCTGCTCCCTTTCTTCCCTTTCTCCCCCCTTCTCCTTCTTCTCCCTCTATTTAGTCTTTTTCTGTCTCTTTCTCTCTCCATCTCTTCTTTTCTCCCTCTCTGCCTCCTTTCTTTCCTCCGTAGACAAGTACTTCCTGTGTAGGCCAGAATGGCTTCCAACTCACAAACTTCCTGCTTCAGCAGCCCATATACCGGGAACACCAGCGTACACCACCATGCCTGACAAGCATGGTTAGCTTGAAACAAAATTCCTATGTTACAAATGGTGCCAGGAAAGTAGCCCTGGTCTTGCACTGTGGGGCAGCTGTTACTGGTTATAAATACCTCTGTGCATTTCACCTATTCGTATAGTTCTCATTCTCTTTTCTCATGGAGGAGACTTTGTTTAATCTTCAGAATTTGTTCTACGTATTTTGTACTTAATTCTGAGTATGAGTATCTTTTATCTCTAATACACATACCTCGAGAGGGAGATCTTATAATAATCATGAAGAAGAGTAAAGAGGAAGGGTTGAAGACGTCAGGGAAAGGACAATGGCGATCAACCTTGTAGTGACTGTCTGTTTTTTAACTGACAGGAGAGAATGCACTATATAGGCTTGTGGGTTTGATATACTGGGTCCCAACCAGTACCGAGAAGATACCAGGTGAACTAAATAAAGTAGCACACAAGATGAAAATACCGGGAGTATCGGTATCTGGTGGAGTGTGCACGTGTGTGGGAGAAAGTTTTCCATAATAAAATGTTTAAGGCAAAAAAATTACATTTCTTTCAGTTTTGTATGTAGAAACCCGTAGGCATATCTGTATTTGTACATGCATACTGACTCATAAGGTATACTGTTTTCTATTGTGTCATGGTAACAAAGTTTGAAAGTCAGGTGTGTCTGTGAAATGTGTGGGCACTTTAAGATGACTTACACAGGTTCTTCTGGTATTTTGTTTTGTGATGGTTAACTAACCATCACAATGTCTTCTGTGGCATTGCTCAGCACAACCTTGGAATAATTTGACACTGGGGCCTCTTCCAACCCACATGGGAAGATTATAAATTCTGTGCACACAATCCTTGTGTCCTTTCAAATTCACTGCCACTCCTCAGCCTTTGGTCTCCTGCTTCTCTTTCCCTGCTCAGACTTTTTATTTCTTCTTAATGTTTCCCTTTTATTGAAATATATATTTCTTACATAATATATCCTACTTTCTCGTTCTCTTCCCTCAAGTTCTCCCAGTTCCTCCTCACCTCCTCTTGCATCTGGATCCATCTCTTTTCTGTCTCTCGTTAGAAAAGAAACAGGATTCCAAGGTACAAAAATAATATAAAATACAATAAAATAAAACGAAAACTAAGACATTGGAACTGGACCAGGCAATCAGAAGGAAGAAAGTCCAAGAGGAGGCATGTGACCAAAGACCCACTTGTTTGCATACTCAGGAACCCAACAAAAACACTAAACCGGAAGGCATGAGTACCGGTTTAGAGTCTTGCAGGCCCTCTGCATGCTGCCTCTGTCTCTGTGAGTTCAGATGATCTTTGATCATGTTGATTTAGAGGATTTGGGTTTTTTTTTGTGTGTCCTTCATTACCTCCAGCTCTTACAGTTTTTCTGTCTCCTCTTGCATCTCCTGGATCCCTGAGGGAAGGGATTTGTTGGAAAAATTTCTTTAGGGGTGAGAGTTCTAGGTCTCTCACTCTCTGTACAACATCTGGTTATGTGTTTCTGTATTTGCTCCCATCTGCTGTAGGAGGAAGTGTCTGATGATGGCTGAGCAAGGCACTGATCTGTGAGTGTAGCCGAATGTCATTACGAGTCATTATTATTTATTATTATTATTATTATTTTAGAGCAGTAGTATTTGGTTTTACCCTAGATCCTGGTTTATAGTCTCAGGTTCTTGGTCATGCAAGCAGTGTCACATACAGGTTCCATCTCGTGGAGTGAGTCTTAAGTCAAATCAGAGTCAGATATTAGTTGGTTACTCCCACAAACTTTGCACCACTATTGCTTTAGCGTATCTTGCAGGCAGGGCGTCATGTAGATCCAAGGGTTTGTGACTGGGTTGGTGTTTACGTTTCTCTTTTAATAGTGTGCAGAACGCCTTCCTGTACTAAAGACACTGGCAGATAGAGGTGAAGGCCTTATGTAGGCACCAGTTTTACTTCTCCGTGTTCAACGAGTTTTGTAGTCATTATCTTCGGCCCTGGGCCTTGCTGTGAGTTTGTGGAGAGAAACCTATAGTCTTGGAAACAGCCTGATTGCTTGAGAATCCCCATGGGACCCTTTCGACCAACAACTTAGTTAGATATAACCCAGTCCCAGTACCGAAAGCTTCATTTGCTGACAAGGGATGTCCAGTTGGGGCCCTGTCTCCCCGATTATTGGGTGATTTCATTTA
>JABTXL010001191.1:5153275-5208958 GCA_025134845.1 Neodon shergylaensis
CTCCCCTCTCTCTGTTCCTTTCCTTTCCCCTCCCCTGTTCTCTTCTCTTCACCTCCCTCCTTCACTGTCCCCCTCTCTTCTTTCCAGTGATGGGAAGCAAACCCAGGCCCCATACAAGCTATACCAGCAGTTACCATGGAACTGCAGTTCCTTTCCTCATCTTTTTCTTTGTGACTTAATTAAACCTTAGGAATAGTTTATCTGTATTTCCTCTTCAGAACACTTATATTTCTCTTTTATTCATAGATAATGCTAAAAACACCTTTGGTTTTGCTAAATTCTCTTTTCTTAGCTAGAGTTCCCTGTGACTTACATTTAATATTTCATTGTCACCTGATCAGGTTTTCTTTGCAGCAAAACTGACTGAGAAAAGGTTCTCCCAGCTTCCAGGTCTTTGTAGTTTTCATTTACTTTTGCTAAAAATTTCTACCATCTCAGAGTCCATGGTTGACTATTCACAAAATGTTTACCCCAATTCAAAACAGGCCAGGACACAAGTTTCATTTCTTTAAAGATTAGTTCTCTGCTTCCCTGGTTGTGATTTTTTTTCAATGACCAGATCCCGTGTCATGTATACCTGTCATCCTGAGAACGACTCAACAATTCAATGCTTGAGATGAAATGATGGGATTGAACCCACATTTTAGGAATTGTTCTTGTCACTGTCATAAGACGCCAGACCCAAGAAACTCAAGAAAAGAAGGCATTTATTTCAGTTCTTAGTTTCATGGCAGCGGGTGTGGGGTGGTAGTATGGGAGCTGTGGCTTAGGTCTTGATGTCAAGAGCTTGTGCCATCTTATGTGGATGAGGAAGAAGAAAGCTCAGGCTGGAACCTGGTTTGGCTACAGACTTCTCACTTCCTGCCATACATCTGTACATTAGGTCTCACACACAAAAAGTTCCACATTATCTCACAAACAGCATCAGCAGGTGGAGACTGGTGTTCAAATGCATGAGCCTATAGGGGATGCTTCGCATTCAAACAATACAGTATGGTTGAAAACTCTTTCTACATCATTGGACATTCAATAGGCCCCAATAACCCATGTGCACAAGTTCATGAGGCTGATCCTCATTGCCAGGGAAGGAGGTAGATTGAAAGACCCATCAATGTTTATTTCATTAATTTAAAATATGTATTATTCTTCCACCCCTGTTCATTTGTATGTGCGCGCACACATGCATATCCTGTATGTGGAGTTGGAGCTCAACATAATACCAGGATTATTTTCTCTAATTCCGGCACTTGGATCCTAGGGGTCAAACTCTGGTCTTGAGCCTTTGTGGCAAGTGCATTTACCTTCTGTGTCACCTTGCTGGCCCATTTTACTTTATCTTAGAAACGGGTCTTGCTAAACTACTCAGGCTTGTCTAGAACTCATTATACATATAGTTGGCCTTGAACTAGAGATCCTCTTTCCTCTGCTTCCCAAGAGTTAGGGATACAGATCTGTACCACCATGCCAGGCTCTGCCAATGCATGTCCATCTGCGTCAGTGGAAATGGATTTCTAATGTCCAGGCACTTGTTCAGGGGGTCAGAAGAGTAAGATTAAAATAACACCAGGATGCTGCTCAGGAACTTTTCCTTAATGATTTTGTTGAATTTTACGACAGGGCTTTTTCATCCTGGTGTTTGGCACGATTATGGATTACAAGGTAATTTGAATTTGTTTCATTCATTGCCAGATAATTTCCTGTGGCTGAGGGAATCAGGAGGGGGAAATAGTTTTAACTGGAGTCTAGGGTTGCTGAACTGAGTACAACTCAGGGTAGCAACTATGAGGAAGGAAGACGAGAATGCTCTACTTTCTCTGCTTGCTTATTGTCATGACGAGCAGAGATTGCATGAGAATATTGTTGGGAAAAAGAATGGAAACCATGGCTACAATTTGAAAACAGTTCTGCTATTGTTATTATCACTCTTCGACTTTTATCCAAAAGCTTTCTGGGTGCAATGCTGAACCACCATATGTTGCTCTGGTCAGACTCACTGGTCTTAAAGTTCTAGAACATGTGTCTGGACTTTAGAATGCCGCTGTTTCCCCTGACGTCTATGGATCACTGACTGTCGTTGCTTTTCAGATAAGGGATGCTCTGAGGATGAGGGGAAGTCGAGAGCAGCAGAGGTAAGGTCCCTCCTTCTAGTGATAGACTGATGGGTCAGTGTCCTCATGCATGCAGAGATGGGTGCCATAGTCCAGGACTCAGAATTTGTTAGCAAAATGAATTACTCTTTTTTTTTTTCATTTCACAAAAACAGAGAGAATCAGCTGAAATGGAAAGCTAGCAGAAGATCCCTTTCGAGGGAATTTTGCATGTGTGTACATTTTTAGCTTGACATAAGGCCATTGAGATTAACCCAGGACTAGTGGTTTATAAAAAGTGGGAGCTAGGAAATGAGAGAGTTTAACCCACTCATTTTACCGGTGAGGAGTGTAGCTGAGAATTTAATGGGTTGTGTGCAAGGTCACCCATCTTATTTGAAGTAGAATCATTGCCAGGAGGAAATGCCAACCAAAGCCTGCCCACCCTCTATGTGTGGGACTCTTTCCAGTAGACCACACTTCCATGGACTAGAGTAACTGTATATGTACTGACTGTAACGAAGATTTTGGAGTTGGCAATCTGTCCCTTGGACTTTCCACAGGGTAGGGAACCCTGATTGCTCTTTGGGCTTACGAGGGAGGGGGACTTGATTGGGGGAGAGGGAGGGAAATGGGAGGTGGTGGCAGGGAAGAGACAGAAATCTTTTATAAATAAGTAAAAAAAAATAAATAAAAAAAATAAAACACTACTTGGCCCATAAAAAAAAAGAAAGAAAATTTGACCGAGTGCCAAATTTTCTGAATCTGCTAAAATTTATTTGTTCAACTGGTATATTCTTCCTCTGAGCTTTAGAAACAATCTTTCTAGACGCGTTGAGACACACTATCTGCGGATGCTTCCAAGTGTGACTTTTAGTATCACAGTTGATTAATTTTCAGACAGAAATTTTCCTTTCCATTAGTTAACGTCTCTTAAATTAAACATATACCTAGCCAATTAATATACTGTGTCTTAACCAACTGGTTTTGTTTTTTTTTTTACATAAAAAAAACAAAGCAAAGACAACGAAGTCACCCATAATGCTGCATTCAGTGAAATACAATAATTCGATTCTTTGTGGCTGTATCAATTTGGATATTTCTCTGGGGCTTCATTCTTACACTGCTATCTTTAGGCAGCCTGCAGGTTAATCTGTAAGTATGCATAGTTTTGACAGTATAATCGCTCATTGACAACTCTGTTATTTTCACCCCATTTGGAAGGCATCGTTAAGTCCAGTCAATGGATCCAAAGTACTGAGTCGCTGAGACTAAAATGTAAGTATTGAACACTCGTGTAGAAACTGTACTTGCAGGTGCCGCTGAAGCACTCGTGAGCATGTCTGAGACGAGAGGGAATAGAAGGGACAGCAGGACTATCAGAGGAGGGGTACTTCTCTACCGCCCAGCACAAAAGCGAGCACAGGGACAGTGGCAGCTGAGTTTCTATGACCAGACCTCAACCATATGGCCTTGGCGAGGAGATGCTGTGACCTCGTTTGTGCTCATAGATGATGCGCCGAGCTATTTGCCAAGCTCATACATCTTATTTCCCTTCTAACCTTTTTATTTTCTTTATTAGTAAATCTGTTCTGTGACAGTTTCATACGTGTAATCAATGAATACTGACCGCTGCCACCTACTACCTCCCTATCCCCCTGCCCATCTTCATTTGTCCCCACAAGTTTCTCTCTCATGTTCAGGTCTATTTGTTTTGTCTTCTGACCCACCAAGTTCAACTAGGGCTGACTATGACCATGGGTTTGTGGAGCTAACTGATGGAGCCTGCTGGGCTCAGCAGTGATCATACAGCTTAAGACAGCGATTCCCTTCCTTCCAGAATCTAGTACTAGCCTGCAGTCCAGAGGCAAAGGGTGGGGCATCATTAGCCCCTCGCCTTTCCATGACTGACTGTGGATAGGGCCTCTCCAAGTGTAAGCATCTACAGTCATCATGAGCTGATAATTTCGGTGGCCTCTAGAGACATCTAGACTGCAGAGAATGGCATCTTGCAGATCCCCGCCCCCCATCTTCCACAGTGCATTTCCAAGCCTTAGAGATGGTGGTGTCCATGTCTCTTGAGAGTTGAGCCTGCTACTGTCGCTTGTTTTCTGCTTCTTGGGAGCAGTGAGTCACTGCTGTTCATTGCTCAAGATGGATTTAGGTCCTTCTTGTGAATCGATTTTGGCACTTACGGTAGCTCTGCTGCCCAGACAAAAGCATTGATTGATTAAAGTCGCAAAGCAACGGGCAGACGTGCCTCTCCCCAGTGAAGCGGGGCCTAGAATCATTTCTAAGAGGGTGTGGGTGTCCATGTGGCAGTTACCTGCTCATTCACAGTTGACTCCTGAGATTTATTTCTATACAGGTGAAATTGGGGAAGGGGACGGACAAATTAGGCAGTCACAAGGAGGTGATTAAGTCACAAAACAGCAGTCAGAAACGGCCACTAAGTAATAGCAGGTAGAGGATACACAGGCTTGTATCAGACCTCGTCTTGGAGAAGTTACCATGGCCCTTCCACATGTACATATCTGAGTGTGACTGTATTCCATCACCTGGCAGTGGCCATGTTTTCTTTTATGTTGTTTTTTTTTCTTTTCTTTTTGATGTATGGCTCAGGCAGGGGTTTGAAGCAATTTAGTGGAGGAAACAAAAATACTGTGAATTAGAAGAAATCTTGTAAAGTTTCTGGCATTACAAATCCTACAGACTTGATGTACTGGTGTGGGACTTGGACACAGGGTCCCAGGAAAAGGGAGAGAGAGAAGGCTGAAGGGAAAAAGTCATCTTTACAGACTAACAGGCGTGGAGTGCTGGGAAGCAAAAGAAGGATGATGCTGTCATGTCTAGTTTAGCTTCTGTTGCCCTGAGAAAATACACCAATAAGAACACAATTTAGGGGCTGGAGAGATGGCTCAGTGGTTAAGAGCGTTGCCTGCTCTTCCAAAGATCCTGAGTTCGATTCCCGGCAACCACATGTTGGCTCACAACCATCTGTAATGAGGTCTGGTGCCCTCTTCTGGCCTGCAGGCATACACACAGGCAGAATGCTGTATACATAATAAATAAATACATGTTTTAAAAAAAAAGAAAAAAAAAGAACACAATTTAGGAGCTAGGCGGTGGTGGTGCATGCCTTTAATCCCAGAATTCAGGAGGCAGAGGCAGGCGGATCTCTGTGAGTTCGAGGCCAGCCTGGTCTACAAGAGCTAGTTCCAGGTTAGGCTCCAAAAACAAAACAAAACAAAAAGAACACAATTTAGGGGAGAAATTGTTATTGGTTTACAGATTTAGGTTAGGGTTCATTATTTTGAGGAAGTCAAGGTAGGGATTTCAAACCTCATATCCACAGTCAAGAGCAGAGGGACAAAAACATATGGATGCTTGCTTGCTCTCCGCTAGCTTTCTCCCCTTTTTGCTGTTCAGGCTCACGTGCCTACAGAATGGGCAGTCCACAGTGGGCTGAGTATTCATGCATCAATCAACAATTAAGGCAAAGTCTTGTAGATTTGCCCACAGGCCCATCTGAGCTAGATAATACCGCATTAAGACTCCCTTCCCAGGTGATCCGATTCTAGGCTGTGTGGAGACCTGACACACCTAGTTAAAACCAACCAGCACTGTCTGAGGGTTTTATTGCTGTGAAGAAACATCGTTACCATGGCAACTCTTACAAAGGAAAACATTTAACTGGGACTCGCAGTTCAGAGGTTTAGTTCGTTGTCAGCATGGCAGGAAGCATGGCAGCATGCAGGCAGACCTGGTGTTGGAGAAGGAGCTGAGAGTTCTGCATCTAGATCTGCAGGCAGCAGGAAGTGACTACCACATTGGGCATGGCTTAAGCATCTGAGACCTCGAATCCCACCTAGCGATACATCTCCTTCCTTCAACAAAGCCACATCTACTCCAAAAAAGGCCATGCCTCCTAATAGTGCCACTCCCTATAGGCTTATAGGGGCCATTTTTATTCAAAACACCACAAGCCTAGAGTCTTTCTGTGATGACTTTCACATTTGGATTTAATATTAAAGTGTTAAGTCTGGCTTTTATTGGCCCTGGCCATTCCCTAGCCTGTGGGACTCCCCCACAGTAGAGCAGTCTGCAGCTTGTCAGTAATTCGGTAGAACTACTGACAGAGCATTAGCTGGGGAGATCAGCAGAAGTGGGAGAGGAGTGTACACAGTGGTGGCGCACACCTTTAATCCCAGCACTAGGGAGGCAGAGGGAGGCGCATCTCTGTAGTTCAAGGTCATCCTGGTTTACAGAATGAGTTCCAGGACAGCTAACACTACATAGTGAGTCTGTGTTTCAAACAAACAAACAAGCAAACAAAAGCAAAGCCCAAATGCAGAAAAACAAAACAGATAAAATTCAATAACAACAACAACAACAAAAACAGCAAGCAAAAAGAGTGGGAGAAGGACAAGCAATGGTAAAGAGGGAGGGTTGAACATGACCAAAATACATTATATGCATGCACAAAATGGCTTAATAAAACCCATTAAGTATAATTAATTTCTCCTACTAGAAAATCAGAGCTGGCCTTTCTAGCAAGGTCTCAGTTGCCAGCGACGGTCTTAGACCATGTCTGAGGGAGGAGGTCTGCCTTCTGGTGATACTTTACCCATCCACTCTGGAGAGGAGAACGTAGAGGAGGCCCTCTCTCCAGCTGGTTGAGCACACTTGGTCATTTGTGGGAAAGTGACAGATTGTTAGCCTCGGGCTCTAACCAACTGAGCTAACTGGCCAGCGACGGAGGTGGCAGGTTATAAGACAAGGGCCACGCTGTCCTGGAGTTCAGGAGGGCTTACGTCTGTACTGCACCAAGACTGGGAAGTTGGGAGTGTACTGTCAGCAAAGGCCGCTCTATGTTGTTCTTTGATTTTCAGTTCTATTTTTGGACTTAAGAGGTAGATGATGAGCCGAGTTTTGAATTTGGCGTGTGCTCTGCAGGTGTCTCTCTCCCTATTGAGTTTTCTCAGTCATTGGGCCGTGAATTTACACCTATACATACATGGTATTAAAAGGACTCTGGAATAGCAGTTGGCGTCGTAGCAGAAAAAGGGATCAAATAAGCAAGCATTCGTGTAGAGGGACAGGAAAGTCTCAGTAGGTGAAAATTTGAAGTCCGGAAAGGAGATTTGGTGGCATAGGGGTGAGAGGGAGGAGGTGGGGGATGTCGGGTGGGAGTGTCTTTCAACGAAGGGAGTCCCAACCACAGAAACACTCTGGTTGTGTTTTGGTGTGTACAAGGTAGGAGTGTAGACCAGTCATGGTGAAGCCATGCAGAAAAGGCAGTATTGGCTGCTTTTAAACTGCATGCTGGGTCATAGACTAAACAGTAGTTGAGCTCCAGTAGTCAGAGGTTAGGACTAAATTTGGGATGAGAGAGGGGCACTTAGGTCATGGAGGCTGCCTTTATCCTACCCAGTGATCTCAGGTCAAGATTGGGTGTACATACAGAACGGCAACAGCTCTGTCCCTGAGACCCGTGGTGAGGAAAGACTGGAGAGACCTGAACCCCAGGGTACTTTGGTTCAGGGGTGGATTCTGAATGGCAGATCTGGTCAGAGAAGACACAGAGAAGAACCTTATTTTTAAGGAGGCCAGAGCTGCACAGCGCCTCCTGCTGTTCACACCTGCAGCAGGCCTTGGGACACAGTGATCCTCTGACCTTAGGGAGAGTTCCTCCGTGGCATGTTTGCTTAAGCCTCAAGCGCTCCTAAAAGGAGCCAGGGTTCATTTCCCTATGGAAATAAGATTCATGAGCAAAAAACAGAAGAAAACGATGCAAATGTGAGTTCAGAGCCCCCGAGTCCTTCTAAAGACTAACTGGAGCCTGGCAAGAGCAACGTGGGTTCTTAGTTCACTTCATGATCCAGGAATCAGGACAACACAGGCAGGGAGCAGCCTTGCTGCTGTGCGATATACAGGCAAGTCGATCTCATTTCCTCCTCTGTTAATCATGGTATAGATATAATAGCACATTTTTTCCAGGATGGTTTCAGGATAAACAAAATAATTTCCCTAGTGCAGTGGTTCTCAACTTTCCTAAGGTTGCGACCCTTTAATACAGTTCCTCATCTTGTGGTGACCCCCCCAACCATAAAATTATGTCGTTGCTACTTCATAACTGTAATTTTGCTTCCGTTATGAATTGTAATGTAAATATCTGATTTTTGACCCTAAGGGGTCGCGACCCACAGGTTGAGAACCTCTGCCCTGGCTCAAATTAAGTTTTTAGAAATGCCAGCTCTCATTCTATGTACCGACAAGTGCTCCATCTTCTTGTCCAGATGGCTTATTTCTCGGAGATGCCTTGCATGCTGGGATGGAGAGGGGCTCCAAGAGAAGGCAGAACAAAAAACCATAGCTGGAATAAAGCGACATCCTCTTCCAGCCAGGAGCATTACCTCAGTTGGAAACCAGCTGAGGCTCACAGTGGACGAGCGGGATTTTCCAAAGACTGGCCTGTTGGCTCTGATTTGACAAAGACTGGTATTTGTTCACGTGGTCAAGATTCACCCTCCATCTGCAAAGCATTGAGTGGTCTCCATGAGCCCACGGCTGCCTGCGGATTGTCTGTTTTCATCCCCCAAGCTTCTCTGTTGCCCTGGACCCAGACATCCTTGCACTGAGGGGATCTTGGGGGTCTGGAGGATTCAGGTCAGATCCAGTGTCGGTGGCAGGGTTAAAGGTCAAATGTGAAGGATAGTGTATCTACTCTGCAGTTTGTTCATGTTCAGTTTCCCCCAAATAGGAAAAGAACATTGGGTGGCTGTTCTGTGTGCTTATTATTTTAATCCTTGAGTTAGACAACCTGGCTTGTAGGACCTTTGCTTCTTCCTCTGTGAGACAGACACAGTGCTGTTACGGTTCTTACTATTGATAAGTGGATGTGTTTATGACTGTTTCTTTTTAAACAACTGTAAATAAAGAAAATTTGGGTTATTATGTTTAGAAATAAAAATAAGATACATTTACTTTCCCTAACCTGCTCATGTGTGTTCTCACTCAAGATGGGCTTTTCCGGTGACAACACAATATTCATGGATGTCAGCGGGGTAGTCTTCTCAGCTCATGGGTTAAGTCTGGGAAGGCTGATATTGCAGCTTTGCAATGGTTTGGTAAATGGCAGCCCTCTGGACCAGCCTTCAGACTGAAGACATCATTAGGACTAGAGATGGTCCTATGTGTGAGTTATTTGGTCATCTTGTTTTTTGTATTACAAAATACTTAGTAACTGTAAGTGAGGGCAAAGTGAAACCACCGAACTCAACCTCTCCTTGGTTAGAGAGAAAGGTTATTAAGGATCAAATTACTAAGGCTGTCTCTTGTGAGGGGTCAGTGAGAGGAGCAAAATGGTAGAAAAACAAGTAGATTTTATATGATAGCAGTGTCTTTGAGGTGATACAGGCTTTTGAGATTGACCGGGAACTAGGAAGTTGACAGATTTAAGGGAGGTTTTTTAAGGGTGGTTTAAGAGAGGTCTATGACATTGTCACCAGCACTGCCATTTTGGGAGCTTCTTTGGATCTAACAGTAACTATCTCTGCAGAACTACAGTCAAAACTTTTAGTTTTGGTTTAGAAACAAAACTGGTTTCACACCAAAGGTTATTACAGAATGATAAATCATTTCCTTCTGGTATCATTAAAACATTCTTTGAAGGAGGCTGGAGAGATAGTTAATGGATAAAGACACGTGTCACCAAGCTTGATTACCTGCGTTTGATTTCCAGAATCTACATGGGGGAAGGAGAGAGCCAACTCCAGCAAGTTGTTCTCTGACTCCACATGTGAGAGTACACACACACACACACACACACACACACACACACACACACACACATGTGCACACACGCATGCGCACATACGTGTGCATACCACCCCCCACATGCACACACATACTCATACACACAAACACACATGCACTTGCACGCACACAAGCACACGCACATACACACAAGCATGCATGCACACACACATACATGCACACACATAGGCACACACAAAATTAAAAAATAAAAGGTAGTTTTAAAAGGCCTTCAGTGAGGCACGAGTTTAACGCCTCTATTTGTAAGGTTTCCTGAATGTCAATTTATTGATTGATGTTTCCTGACTCCTGACTCCTGCTTCCATGGAAACAACTTTTATTTCTTTCAATATAGAAATCCAGGTAGTTATGTAATTTCAGGCCAAATTTATTTAAATGACCTTAGTTTAGTAAACTTATTTGGTACATAAATCCCACAGTAAATATGGCCCTTTGTTTTGTAATTGATCTGGAGTTTGCTTTGGAGAGCAGCTACTAATGGTTGCCACTATTGCGAAGTAAGGTCACCAACACTGACACAAAACAGAACCACCAGGAATGAGTGGGGTGGCTTAGAGTTTGGGCTGAACTGAGGGAGCTTCTAGGCAATTAAAGTTTGTGTGTGTGTGTGTATGTGTTCATCTGTATGTGCGTGCCTCTGTCTATATATGTATATTTGTACGTTTATATGGTATGTACATTTGTGCATCTTTGTGTATATGTACAAATATGTGTACATATGCATGTGTGTACACCTGTGTATGCATGTGCATTTGTATGTATGCATATGTGTATATGGTATATACATGCCTGTGTGTATGTGCATAAGTATGTCTATGTGTAGGTATATGTATGTGAATGCACATATATGTGTGTAGTATAAATTGCAAATGAATATGCTTATGTTTCTAAGACTATGCAAATGTTATATATGTATATGTGTATATAGGTATTCATTTGCTTTCATGCGTATATATATATGTGCATGATACATGTGGTGCATTATAATTTATAATTATATGTATAAATTATAATGTACATGCATGTGTGTTCCTATCTCTTTTTCTTTCTGATATTGGTCAAAAGTCTGTCAGATTTCCTGACTCTCACACTTTCTCTAAAGCTCCACCCCTTTCCTGCTTGCTGTCCTCCATTGCTGAATATGGAAGCTTTCTCAGACCTTTTCTCCAAAAGCTTTCTCTCTTCTTCGTCGCCATGCCTTCTTTTAAGCAGGTGCTGGGTGTACAAACTGAGGAAATAACCACCCAAGGCATGATTTGAAGGGAAGGTTTCTATTGTAGAGATGGGGGAGAGTACATCCAGAGGCATCCGGAAGAGTTCAGAGCAGGGAGTGAAGGTAGTAAGGTAAACATGGCAACAGAGTAAACCAGGCCATGAGAGGAGGGGAGAGGAATAACAAGAGAGGAGGATCGGAAGGGGAAATAGAGAGGGGGCCACGATGGCGTCAAGAGAGAAGATGGGCAAAATGGCATGCGTATAGGAGGAATAAGAAGCTGGGAGAAGGGAAGCTCATGAGCTGAGCAAGTTTAGGGTAGGGGTGGGGTGAGAAGAGTTGAGGGGAACCACAGGTACTGAGTGAGCCTGGAGGCCTGAGGACACTTGGGTGTGCTAATAGGCACCACCACTAGCCACTTGTCCTGTGAGTTTCTTTTGGACCTGACACTGGGAATTTCAGATTTCCTACCCTGTTGTTTATCATCTAATAAAATTGTCCTCAAGTTTCCTTCTGTGTCATTTTCTAAATTTTTTCATTGATGAGGCCATGAAATGGAGCCCCAAATTTTCCTGGTAGCATTTATTCTTGGTCTTATATGTCATAGGACAGATAATGAAGAATACAGGACTAATTTCTGCCTTAGAGAAAAAGGGTTGATTCTACATAACTGTGATGTCTATTCTTGGTTGTCAACTTGACTTCATCTGAAATGAACTAAAACCCAACCGGCTGGGCACACCTGTGAGGCACTTTTCCTTAATTAAATAATATGAAGTGGGAAGACCCAATTTTAACCTAGATGATTTATTATTATTATTATTAATTATTATTATTATTTTGTGGTGGAGTAATTCACCTTCAGTCCATGGCATAACTTGCTGGCAGCCTGTAGAAAGGACCCAAAGAAGAAAGCTTGTTTTATTACAATTGGCAGTTCCATTGCTTCGCTGGCATTAGAGCCTACTCTTTTGGGATTCTGGAATATACTCAAGACCAGCTGAGACATCAGCCTCAGGGACGGAACAAGTACTGGAGTTTTGGACCTTCATTCTCTCTAAGTTCTGTTCCTCTAGAGAACACTGACTAGTACATAAGCAAGCAGAGAAATGTGTAGGGTCCAACATGGTGGACCAAAGGGGACATTGGTCAGGAGCATGCTGCACAGACTTTTGAATCCTGCTCTGATTCTAGCATCTACGCATGAGCTTCAGAAATATCTTATCTCTGATCAACCCAGTCCTCCTCCCAGGAGTTTCTCTCTCCTGGTAATTGTTTTCTTTGTGTACAGGTGGTCTGAATGTGGTTCCGTTCCAACTCTTTAAAACCAAATCCATTTAACCAACCTACTCTGACTGGGGAATGTGTCATCATCTCCCATCTGTATATATAGTTTTTTCTTTAAGAGGTGTGGTTGAAGGTTTGCAACACAAACACTGGATATAGGGCACAACTTTTACTCAATGTTTGATTTCCCACGCAACTCTTCAAGAGATAGCATAGCGATCTGCCCAGGGAGTGGGGAACTGGTTTGCACAGACTCAGAACACCAGACCAAATGGATAGCTCCCCTGAATGATGCAATCAGGGTGTGGTGCTCACACCCTGCTCACATCCTACAGCTTCCTTGGGGAAAGACCTGTTTGGATTTCATGTCTCTGGGCAGGATATGATGAGTTGTCAAAGCACAGATTGTAGATGATAGACGAACAAAGAATATTGAAACTCCTTAATCAGGAGGTGATCAGGTGTGTACAGAATGGTGTCACCCTACTCTACATACAAAGGTGTCTTAAGGCAGTGCATTAATGGGGTATGGAAGGCAAGGAGTGCACTGAACCCCTTAGCTTCTGGGGCCAGGGATTTGGGGGAGGGTAGGTGTCAATTAAACAGCATGAGTCAATGGAAAAGAAGCCAGGATCGGAGACATATACATGAGTATGTCAAGCCTCTAGTGGGTGACTTGGGCAAGCTAACTTATTGGAGTGTGGAAAGAGAAGAAGATGATGGTTCTGGAAATGCCTGCTCCTGTGTATGGCACATGCAGGAAGTTTCAGCAGGGTTATCTTTCCCCATCCTTGTTTGAATGCAGATGAGGGAAGAGGGTGCTGTTCTTCCTTTAGATGTGTTGGCTTTGCATAGCAAGTGAGATGGCAGTTCTCTCTCTCTCCCTCCCCTTTTCATTGCTGGGGATTGGATGCTAGGTTGTGCATGTGCTGAAATGTATTTGATGTACACGCCCAGTTCTGGCAGGGGAACTAGAGAAAGGAAATTGATGATTTCTATATGAGGAATTTCATTAGGCCCAAGAATAAGAGCTAACAGGGGGTGTGGGAGTGGGGTGTGGTCTCTAAATAGTCTTCTTGTGTTTTGGCCTGGTCACAGGATATTAGTCTTGGGCACAGGATCTGTCTTAAGACTGTAAGCAAGAGCAGTCTGGACCCTAGCACTGGCTAGTGAATCCATCATGGAACAGCACACTGCGGGGGCAATTCCACTCTCTAGTGTGGTACTGATTTTTCTTTTCACTGCTGTGACCACGTACCTGACAAGAGCAACTTGCAGAAGGAAGGGTCTGTTTTGGATCAGAGTTTGGAGGTTGCAGACAGTCTTGGGAGATAGACATTAGGGCAGGAGCAAGAAGTTAATTTGGTCACATTTCATCTGCAGTCAGGAGGCCAAGAGAGATGAATACCGGTTTTCTATTATTAATGTCTTAGAAATCATATTTACTTTGTATGTGTGTATGGATGTGTATGTGCGTGTGTACCGTGTGTATGTGTGTGTGTATGTGTGTGTTGGAAGAGAACTTCCAGGAGCCAATTCTCCCCTTTCCCCATTGTGGATCCCTGAGGTATATATCAGGTTCTCAGGCTTATCAGCAAGACCCTTTACTAATGAGATCCCTGGCAAGCCCTGAAAGAAGGATTTTATGTCAACATCACTTTAGATTGTTTTATTCCTGTTTTTAAAAATGTCAGTAAGATGGCAGATTTTTGTTTCAAGCATTTACAGTTTCGAAGCCCATCAGAAAGGCGAGTGCAGCAGAATCAGACAGACACACCACAGTGCCACCCTGCATGGTATCTGGGAATGCAGTGACCTTGCAGAGCCCCTCCTCGCTGAGGGATCAAGGAGCACATTCTCTCAGGAGGGAATGAGGCTGTGGATCATTGCTTTACTTTGTCCTCCAGGGGTGGAAGGAAGCTTCCTCATTCCTTAAGTAGCTGATCTCTTGTCAAGAAATGACAGACTGAAACAGAAAATGAAGGACTTGCGCAGTCATTTCTGTAGGAACACAAGGCTACAGAGCCTCCCATGAGATCAGTGGATGCTCCCGTTCGGCTGTGGCATGGCTCAGGCCTCCTGCCCCCTCCTCCCTGACCCCATGCTCCATGTGGCAGTGGGTAGGAGGCATGTGAGCAGCTTAGTCCTTTTATGATAGTTAGATTGCCATAAATTAAGTAGGTTAGAACATGACAAATTTGTTATTTTAAAAAAACTTTGAGGCTCTATCTGAGTATCGTATCACTGAACGGATCAAGGGGTCAGCAAATCTGAGCATCTCTGAAGAGGCTGCCGAGGAACCCATTTTCTTCCTTTTTCTGCCTTACAGATTCCACCCAAGGTCATCGTAGTTGGTTCACTATTTTCAAGTGCCAACACGGTTTGAGTCTGTCCTACACTTAGTCACAACGACTTCTTCTTCTGTAGGCAAGTTTTCTACTATCTCATTTTTTCTGCCTCCTCTTCCTCCTTTAAGGATCCCTGTGATTACACAAGACCAACCCAGATCACACAGAAAAATTGCCCCATACCAGAATCTTTAATTGCATCTGATAAAACAGCCTCCCTTTCCAGGAGCGAAACTAATTCACAATTTCTGGGAATAAGACATGACCATTTGGGGGGAGGGAGGTGGAGGCTGATATTTATTTCCTACAAAATAAAATTGATATTATAATTTATTTCCTTTTTATCTTTTTACACTTACTTAGTTTGTGTGCATGTGCATACATGTCTCAAGAGTCATGTATGTGTCATGAAGCACTTGGGGGGGTCAGAGGACAATTTGCTGAGTTTTTTTTCCTCCCTCAATTATGTGGGAGGAACTTGGGGATTCAGTCAGCTTCAGCAGCAAACGCCTTTACCAGCTGAGCTATCCCCTTGGTCCTGTTTTGTTCCTTTGACCCACATGAAATTAACAAATCAGAAAGGGAAAGCAAACACAAAGAAAATATACGTCAGATACAGTTTCAGGCTTCAGTACAATGTATGTTCAGTGGTATCAGCTAAAGGAGGCAATGTTTTGCTGGTTTGTGGCTTTTGTAAATTATTAAGTCATATTACTGTGATTGAAGTTCTGGCCCATGATCAATTGTAAATGCTGTACAATTCTTTCTTTCTTTCTTTCTTTCTTTCTTTCTTTCTTTCTTTCTTTCTTTCTTTCTTTCTCTCTCTTTCTCTCTCTATCTTTCTGATCTATTGTCGCTAATGACTAAGTAAAATCTTTGGTATCACCACATGGTAATCAAGTGTTCTTTCCAAGCTCTTCAAACTTCTTGCAATTGGGAAAGATTGGTAACACCCATGAGCATTTAGCTCCTCAAAGCTCTGAGCCAGCACTGACAGTTCTCAGGTGACTTCAGACTTCCCCAGCTATGGCAATAGGTAGAAAGTCAGAGTCACTGACTGGTGCTGTTGGGTGGGCCATGGTCACAGGCAGTCTCTAGAAGTTTGCTACTGGTAGCTTCTGTTGTCCTAAAAAAAGAGAATAAAAACTCATTGGTTAAGGCAAGTTTGGGAAAGAAATATGGAGCCAGAGAATAAAATTAAGGTGAAGAGCTGGGGGCTGGAGAGATGGCTCAGTGGTTAAGAGCATTGCCTGCTCTTCCAAAGGTCCTGAGTTCAATTCCCAGCAACCACATGGTGGCTCACAACCATCTGTAATGAGGTCTGGTGCCCTCTTCTGGCCTGCAGGCATACACACAAACAGAATGTTGTATACATAATAAGTAAATAAATAAATATTTTTTTAAAAAAGGCAAAGAGCTATCTTTTATTCTTTTGGTGGGGAAGAGGAGTGTTGTTTTTTGAGACAGGGTTTCTCTGTGTAGCCCTAGCTGTCTTGGAACTCCCTCTGTAGACCAGGCTGGCCCCACACTCAGAGATCCTCGTGTCTCTGCTTCCCAAGTACTAGGGCTAAAGGTATGCATCACCACCGCCCAGCTTGTTTCAGTCTTTTAAGTAGCCAAGATTACAGATGAGACTTAGGGTGCCCCTTTTGAAGACTGGGGTACTTTGTGACTACTGGGTAACCTAAAGGGGCTGCTTGATTTTGTGGCACATGTTTATTTAAAGAGATTGAAGGGGAATGTGATGAACTGGATCTTTATGGAGCTTGTCATTTTTAAAGCTAGAGAGATTAGGACCTAATGGGGACATACACAGGATTTACTATGACATGTTAGCCAGCATAGTATAAATGTGAAGAATGAAAGCATTAGAAAGGAGATGTAAGAATGCATGAACTGTGGGAATCTTTCATTTGGGCCAACCTGAAGCTGAGCCATGGTCACTCACTTTTGGTTTAGAATAAACTGCCTTTTACTCCCTCCGAGGTGAGAGATGTGTTTTGGGTCAGCAGCTTTGGAATCGGAATGCGGGGAATGGGGTGTCCTTGTCAAGGGAAGGTGTGTTTATAGCCCGATGACGCAAGTTCTTTCTCGCCACACGGGAGGGTGAAGCTTAACCCCAAGCGTGTCCCTTTTACCCTGTTTCTTTTACTGACATCTTTTGAAGATTTCTGTAGATGCAGGCATAGTACCGATTGTGCTTCTTCCTAGAACAATGAAGTCTGACGATATTGTCTGTTTCCAGAACACAGAAGTGCAGAATTTAAATAGGAACTGTGTTACATTACCATAGAGGGAGGGAAAATATCAAACTGGCGATATCTTGCAAAAAAGGGGACACACTTTTATACCATTGTCATGAGAAATACATTTCTTTTTTGGTTTGGTTTTTTGAGACAGGGTTTCACTGTAGCTTTGGAGCCTATCCTGGAACTAGTTCTTGTAGACCAGGCTGGCCTCAGACTCACAGAGATTCACCTACTTCTGCCTCCCGAGTGCTGGGATTAAAGACATGCACCACCAACCACCTTGAATCATGAGAAATATTACAGGCACCTAGCACAGCAGACTCTGGAGCCCTTTCTCACCAATAGGTGTTCCTCGGGTCCCCACTACTTGCAGAACTCTAAGTGTAGCCTGTGTCCTTGGAGCAGACACAGTCAGAAAACAGTGGAAAGTATTTAATATGAAGACAATGGCAGCCCAAAGGACAAAGGCTGGATGATGGAAAATGTTGAAATTTACCTTCTTTTGATATAGGAGAATTTAACTCTTATAACATATTAGGAAGTAAGATCATAAGACGGATTTATTTTAATGTGCTATTTTCCTGTAGGCATTTTGAATTTTAAATTTTATTTTTAAATGGAGATTATATATATATATCATAAGCAGGACCACTAATGTCCCACAATGATAGATTTTTTTAATGCATTTATATTTGTAATACACAGAGGGCTGAATGTTTTTGCTATGCATTTCTGTTTTTGTTGGCAATTTCTAATACCTAGCAAGGGATAGTTGAAGGATTTAGATTCAATGACTCCAGAGCCCTTTGGCCTAGTTTTCTCGTGTGTGTAAGTCTTTCTCTGTCCCACAATTTCTTTTGATACCAATTAGACTGCTGACTGACTGTCAATGATATGGACCCATCGGGGTAGGTCATCTAAATTCATTTGTCCTATTTTAAGAACAAATTATAAGTCGCCTCAGTTGGTGGTGTCTAACTCTCCAACTAGCAGCGAGAATATATTAGCAGGAATCAACTCCGCTTATTTAACAGGTCAAGTTGCTCTCTGGTGTCCATGGGGACGCTTGGGGAGAAGCCGATTACACCGCGATGTGTGGAAATGGGATCAATAATGGTTCAGTAACTGAGGAAGATTACCAGAAGTCAACGAAGTCTATGAGAGAGGCCATGCAGATCCCCGCCCAGGACTGTCGACACTTGGCAGGTGATGGAGAAAGTCTAATTGTGGCCACGATGAATCAGTGTATGTGGCCGTCACATCTCCTTTTGCCCTGTTCCATTTTTGGATCAGTATAACTTGCCCAGCAGAGACTGTCTAATTTAAACCCTGACTTACCTGAATCCAAATGAGTCAGAACTTGTAAATAAAACTACCCCAAGGACAGGTGCCGCCTCGTTTTTCTCATAGCCTCTCTTCTCAGAACTGAGTCTTGTATCTTGTTCGTGGGTCAGAGAAATGGAACACGTGACAGGACTGAATTAGTGACTAGGGGCAGAAGAAACATCACCAAGTCAGAGCATTTTCCTTGACAAGAGTATGTAAGAGGCCACTTAAGATTTACGGCAACAGTTATAATCACATACTAATTCTTTAAAAGGGGAGATGATAGGGGATCCAGAGATGGCTCAGCGACTAGAAGCACTTGCTGCTGTTGCAGAGGACACAGGTTTGGTTCTAGAACCCACATGGTAACTTACAAACAACTGTAACTCTAGTTCTAGGGGATCCAATGCCTTCTTTTGACCTCTGTGGGCCGCATGCACTTTGCGGTGCGTGCGCGCGCACACACACACGTAGGCAGAACACTAATACATAGAAAATAAACTGAAAATATAAAAAATAAAATATTTTCATAAAATATTAAAAATATATAAATTTTTAAAGCAGAGAATACTCAGTGGGTTAAAAGTGAATGAATAAATAAAAAATTATAAGAGGACAAGAAATTGAGAAGAACATGTGATGGAAAGTCCTGGGGGAGTAAGGGGAGGGGGAAGTCAAGGGGTAGATATGACTAAGACACAATGTATACATTAACAAAATTTTCTAAGACAAATCATGAATTTCTTAACATTGGCCAATAACAATAAAGGGTGTGCATGCATATAAAATTTCTTACATGTACATATGCATAAATACATGTATAAGTCTATGTACATTTTAGTCCTGCATATTTAACATCCAACCCTGATAACTGCTATGCTTTACTTTTAAAATAACTGTATTACATGTCCTAAAAAGACAAGAACTCACAAAAGCATGGCATTGAGACCTATGAAATGACAATTAACAACGAGCAGTTAGACAACTTACAAGGCATCAGTTATTCCAAAATCTAGCAGATATTGATTATAGATATCCTGAGTTAGCCACAGTGTAATAAAAATGTTATTGTATAATCTTTTTTAGCTTTGACAATGATTTTATTAGTATTATTTCACTTGCTCTTCATAAACATCTTATATAATAGTTACATGCAAACTTTTGTTTGTAGTTTATAGGTATGGAGTCAGAAGTATATAAAAAGTGTATTTAATATCTAATGGACCACATGTTAAGCTTGATAACTGCCTGCTTCATAAGGAGAAGCATAAAAGCATTTAAGGGGAGCTTAAAACATTTATAGGAACGTTTGTTAAGCTCAAGAAATAAACAACTCAAAATACCTTCAGGAAGTTCCTGAAGTTGACCAGATTCACTAGGTCCTTCCCTCCAGTAAAGATGGCTGAGAGATACTCTCAGATAAGATGAGCTGGTGTGGATGAAAGAGATAAACCAAGCTTCCTGGAGGAGCCTCAGACCAACTGAGCTGCCTGCAAAGGGTATGCTTCCTCCCAGTGAGCTGCTGGCAGTGTGCAGTGTGTGTTAGGTTGTCAGCTTTCGTGAGCTGTTATCAATGGTGGGATAAGCTTTAGTGATGCAGCTGTCTTTAAGTCATTGCTGCTCCTGTAAGTAACCCCCAGGAAAACTCATTGGCTCACCAAGTTGGACTTGGTGGTGCCTGTACTTCAGTCTCTTCTTGATTCTGTATCTTAGGTTAGTAGATGTTCATGTCTCCACAGGTTTAATGCCACATAACGGTGTCATAGTTAGTTAGAGTTAGCTGTAAACTTGATATACGCAGAGTCACTTTGGAAAAGGGAACTGAGGAATTGCTTAGATCAGATAGTCTGTGAGGCATTTTTTGTTTTTAATTGCTTTAGGAGGGTCTAGCCTACTGTGCTGATGCCATCTCCAGGAATGGAGATCTACAATGTGTAAGAAAGATGGTTGAGCAAGCCAGAGGGAGCAAACCAGTACTCAGTTTTTCTCTGTTGCATACTTTCTTTTGGGCCGCCAACCAGCTCCCAAATCAAGACATGGAGACTTAATATTAGTTATGATTGTTCTGCCTTATCTTCTGCTTGTCCCACTAGCTCTTATAGCTTGATTCATTTTGCTTTTCTTTTTCTGTTTTGTCTTGGAGATTTTTCCCTTTCTTTCATTCTGTATGTCTTACTCTGTGTCCTGCTGGTTGGCGACTGCCTGCCTGATTGGACCTGGGAGTCTCCCTCTCTTTCTCCCATCTCTCATTCTCTCTCTCTTTCTCCTACTTATTCTCTCTGTCCACCAGCCTCATCTATTCCTTTACTGGCTAGCTATTGGCCATTCACATTTTTATTAGACCAATCAGGTGCCTTAGGTAAGCAAGATGAAACAGCAATACCTCTTTACATGGTTAAACAAATGCAGCATAAAAAACGTAACACATCTTTACCTAGTTAAAGTAATATTCCATAACATTCCTCCACAGACTCTGCTTCAGTTTATGCCTCCAGATTCCTGCTTGAGTTCCTTCCTTGACTTCCCTTGATGACACACTGTAAAGTATAAGCTGAAATAAATGCTTTCCTCCCCACACTGGCTTTACTTAGTGTTTTATCATAAAAAAAAACATAAAACAAACTAATACAGGGTTTGTTCAAATATTCGTTGATCCAAGGTCCTAAAGAAAGGTTAGAGAAGCTGGCAATGACTCAGCAGTTGTGTTGCTTTTCTGCAGAGCACCTGAATTTGGTCCCAATAGACCCATGCAGATGGTTTACAACCTTTCATAACTACAACTCCAGGGGATCAGATGGCCTCCTCTGACCTCTGCAGGTACCTACACACACATGTGTATAACCCCCTCATTTTATACACAATCAAAAATTAGAAAGACATTTAAAAAGAATGGAGTGAAACTTCATAAAAATACGTCCTTTCTTCTGTATTCTGTGAAATACTGAGAAAACATGTGTATAGACACCTTGGTTACAGAGCACAGCATTCTCAGGGTGACTAACTGCATGAGTCTAGCAAAGAGAAGACTCGGAATTGCTCAATTATGTTTTCGTCATGCAGGGAGCACTGATCCTGACACTGGACTGCCCTTGCTCCCCACATTGTTCCTGGACTAGTACAAGCTGAGATTGTTCACAGAGCACTCGGGTGGCACTTGTGTGACCTCTCCACCATTTCTACGGTGACACCCATTTCCAGTAATCATTTCCCAACTCTAAGTCATCAGCAATGGTTATTTTCTCTACTCCCCCTCCGATGTCATGGACACTTGATTTACTTTGCTCTATGATGTGCTTACAAGCAGAGTAGTGTTCCCTGCTTTGCTGACTCATTTGCCTGTGATGTCCAGGTCCCTAAGTCTACCCGCGGTGGCTGACAGTTCACAGGGCTCCACCTAAATCCCAAACCCTGAGAGCAAGGGACAGTGAGTGGAAAATATGCAGTGTCGGGAGTGAGGCCAGCGCAGGCCGGCCCTCTCCATGGCTTTCAGTCAAGCCTCCCACTTTTGTGAGTGTAAAGCAAAGGAGTCAAAGCAAGATAAAGATGACAGCCATTACCACACCAAAATTGTTCCCATGAGCTCATAACCCATACTGCCTGCCATTCCATAGGAAGTTGCCCTAGGAACCTGGGCAAGAAGGTACTGAGCTAGACCTGACAGGTTGTGTCATGCTGAGCTAGACCTCACAGGGAATGTTATGCTGAGATAGACCTCACAAGGAGTGTTGTGCTGAGATAGACTTCACAGGTTGTGTTATGCTGAGCTAGACCTCACAGGGTGTGTTGTGCTGAGCTAGACCTCACAGGATGTGTTGTGCTGAGATAGACCTCACAGGGTGTGTTGTGCTGAGATAGACCTCACATGGTGTGTTGTGCTGAGCTAAACCTCACAGACTGTGTTACAGATACACTAGTCAGCATCAGTTTAAGGTTCAGTTTGAGAGCTGTGTTTTTGCAGATGATCCTGCTGACTCCTGAAAGACAGGGCAGCTTTCAAAGGCAACAAAATACCAGTTAGCAAAAGTAAAAACCATGACAGATGTTTAAACAAACAGTAAGCTCCGATGAACAAAATAGAGGGATTTTTTTCTTGACCTTCCTGAAGCTGTGCCACTTTGTAGAGAAAGACAGCCAGCCAGCCAGACAAAGTTGCTCTGTGATTTTGCCTGCTATTTCTGTCTTGAAACACATTTATTGAGAGCATAGTCCTTTGAGGAAGGTAATTCACTTTCCTCTCCCTGGCGAACCAATTTAGTCTTCTTTCTTTAAGTAAATATTGCTTTCTGAAGACTTCTTGCTTATTATCGTTTTACTTATAATATTGAATTTTCCGATGACTGCAAGTGTTTTTTTTTTTTTAGCATCCAATTAAAAGTTGAGGCTACTAGGGATGTTGAGAGCACAGTATCTCTAAATCTGCCAATAGGTAGACAATCTTCACACATTCTTGGTCTTTACAAAATAAGAGCCAAGCGTGTAAATGTGACACCGAGTGTCTATAATGTTTATTTCTCATCCTATTTCTCCCTGTATTGAACCCGAAACGAGCTGAGCAGCTCATTTTCTCCCCTCTAAAATTAGTTTTTACCTTATTATATTTTAAAAATGGAGAAAAACAAAAATACAATTTCTTTCTACTATCCTGGAGGTAAAGAAAATGCTTATTAACTGTAATAGTCAGGCTAAAGAGTATTTTATAAAAACTCCTAGTATTGCATTTCAGTGAGTACACACACACACAAACAAACATGAATAAATAAATAAAATAAAAAATTAAATACTTTTTAAGTTTCTTTCTAAGGAAAAAAGTTGCTAATTTATCACTTTTCAAGTAGTGTTGCTTTGAAATGTTCAGATTTATAAATTATTTGGGTGCTATGTTTTTCTGTGATATTGTTTCATATGTAGATTTGGGTTTTCATACTTGCTATTATGATGATTACATAAGACAAATCTAGCTGATGCATTTTTGTATGCGTGAGTATTCTATTGGCATTGAGCATTTCTATTGCTTCTAATTGCTCCCATTATTGTGACTATACAGTAAACAACCTCATGCACTTTAGGATGCACTTTTGGTAATTTCCATCGTTGAAAATTATTTAAGCTGCTTTAAGAATCACTATATAATAAGGTCTGGTAAATGCGCAAAGTATACATGAAAAATGTTTACTCTGCAGGCAGAGAGTAGGGTGTGTGATGTGTGCCAGTTAAGTCAGCTTGACCATGCTTGCTGTTCACCCTACTGCATTTGCATAGTCCACAAGAACACGCCATCCATGTGGATGAGAGGAACTTAGCTGTGTTAGGACCAGTCTGCTTTTTGAAAAGAAGAGGCCATGATTTTTCAAAACCGTATTTGTCTAGATTAAATACATCTAATCATTGTGACAGCTGGGAACTCTTAAATGCAGTTTCAAAGGAAACCACGGAGGCTAAAAAGCATCTTGACGTTTATGTCTATTAATAAAACATTAATTTTTTTGTAGTGTTGAAAACAATTTACATAGCATTCCATTATTGTTAAAACCTGTATTTTGCGTCAAGTTAGAGAATTTGTGAAAATCATTATTATTGATTTGTACTATAAAACTGTCAAGGTCAGTACAAATTCACATATCTAAGTTGATTATGATGGGCCTTTTCTTTGTAGCTTGAAGATCAAGGTTGTTTATGTGGAGTGGGACACAAGTGAAGAGGCATGAGTCAAGCCAGTATACTGGGATTTTAGGTTGCATTATTGGGTATTTGACAGGCATTCCTTTTGGTTCAAGACACTTAACATTGAAGTTAACAGTATAGTAAATACTAGTGAAACTTCACCTGCAACTCAACCAATGAATATTAAAACAGTTCTAGACAATCAGGGTTCCTTGTCTTTTGTTTCTTTATTTTATAAATTAGTGTTATTAGAAATTTTGGGGTGCCCTGCCATGGGCTAGGGAAGTTGGTGTCTTTGCTGACTAGTTTTATATCAACTTGATATAAGCTAGAGTCACCGGAGAGGAGGGAGCCTCAAATGAGAGCATGCTTCTATAATATTGGATTGTAGGCAAGCCTGTAAGGTATTTTTTGTTGTTTTGCTTTTGTTTTTCAAGATAGGGTTTCTCTGTGAAGTCCTGGCTGCCCTGGAACTCACTCTGTAGACCAGGCTGGTCTTGAACTAAGAGATTCACCCATCTATGCTTCCTGAGTTCTGGGATTAAAGGTATATACCACTACTGCCTGCATGGGCATATTCTTAGTTAATGGTTGATGAGAGAGGGTCTAGAAAGTAAAGAAATTGCATTTAAGTGATAGAAACTTCTCTTCCTGGTGCCATCCCTGAGCAGTTGGTCCTGGGTTCTATAAAAAAGTAGGATGAGCAAGCCATGTAGAGCAAGCTAGTAAGTAGCTCCCCTCCATGGCCTCTGCATCTGCTTCTTCCTTCAAGTACCTGCCCTGTTTGAATCCCTGTCCTGACTCCCTTCAGGGATGCACAGTGATGTGGAGATGTAATCCAGTTAAGCCCTTCACCTCCCCAGGTCGCTTTGGTCTAGGTTTCCTCACAGCGCTGGCCATCCTGACTAGGGCAGTGTCCTATCATTGGGGTTTTAGTCTTGTTGATAAAGGAACTCAAAAAGACACTCATAAGGAAGTGTCAGAGAAAAATAGCAGGCAGGCCAGTTATGAAAAGGGGGTGGAGTTGAGGCCTCAGAGAAAGAGTGAAGACATTCAAAGTGCTAGAAAAGCTTGCTTAGGAAAGAGATGGAAGAAGAAAAGACAAGAACTGGAAAGCGAAGAGGCTCTGTGCTGTTGCATGACAGAAACTCTGCAAGAGACTTAGAGAGTGGGGCTTCTGGGAAGGAAAGCAGGTGATGTCATTAAGGAGGGAATTATTCCTCCCACATCCTAGCATGGCAGCCTTCCTATGGGGTGGTCTCTCAGCTAGTGTTAATCCCAGTGGGCAAGAATAACATCACTATCACAATTTTGAGTCAAATTTGAAGCAAGCTTTAATTAACTACTCGCCAGGATGACAGACTTTGGCCAGGTCCGTTGCAGAGTTCCCAGAAAATGGCAAGAAGTCACATTTTGCAGATACTTTAAAATATACCCATCATATACAGATACCCATAAGGCTACATATTTTCCACCTGGTCTAATCAGAGGCAAACATATATCCTGACGTACTTCCTGCCTGTATAGTTCCCACTTACATTTGATCAAAACATCCAGTGCAATAGGGTCAAGCAAACTTGTTTAGAGGGACAAAACATGTGGCTTGTTATTTTACATAAATATTAGCCTTCAGCATTTCAGGAACTATATGTCCTAGGGCAGAGGCCTTACAGCTACTGGTATTTTTGTTTTATGGGTCTCTTATGCACAGTAATTAAAGCATAACTTTTACTCTCACACTAGGAGACTGACAGTCCCAGGCGAATTAACCCTTAAGGAAGGGAATAGCTGTTGCAATGTCTTAATCTTTGTAAAAAATGGGATGGTCATGTCTTTACACAGCACCAGAGGTAGATTCCAGAAAGGAGGGGTCCCTCATCAGTGATGGCCATTTGGGCTCTTGTAACATTACTCCCCCAAAAAGGGCACTAAGGTTGCCTGGGAAATGGGCTGAAATTGGTGAAATGCCGAGGGCCACTTTCAAAATCCCAGGAGGATCAGGTTCTGGAGAGGAGTGCCACACAGATACATATAACATGAGGGCCTGCTTGTTGGGGTTCCTGTCCTGCTCAGTTCCCACAGTCGTTAGGTCCCAAAGAAAATCACACAGAGGTCTCCATAAGTTATAAACTGATTGGCCCATTAGCTCAGGCTTCTTGTTAACTCCTATAACTTATATTAACCCATTATTCTTATCTGTGTTAGCCACATGGCTCAGTACCTTTTTCAGTGGGGCAGGTCACATCTTCCTTCTTCTGTGTCTGGACAGGACTGTGGAGGAATGGGCTTCCTCCTTCCCAGAATTCTCCTATTCTCTTTGACCCGCCTCTACTTCCTGTCTGGTTTTCCCACCTATAATTCCTGCCTGGCTACTGACAAATCAGCGTTTATTTAAAACATAATTGACACAATACAAAATTGTCCTACATAAGATACATGCAGTCAAAGGTACACTTTCCAGAGAAGGGATAATAAAGATCCAGGAGCCAGAACTCTTTCTAACATTCTTTCCTCCAGCAAAACATTCCCGAAACTGTGACTTTTTGGGGAGGTAGGGGCCACTGGGGTAGCGTCCCTGCCATAAGCTGCCTCAGTAGTATCTACCTTCTGTCCTGAAGTCATTATGTGTTTTTTAGAACTCATATATATTGATTGGCTGATTTTCACCAATCAAGACTTTTCAGAAACAAAAAAAATTTCAGAAATAAAATAGTTTCAGAAATAAAAAAGCACAAGTATTTTCAATAAGTCTCACATGCTATAATGAAGTCATGAGAAAAACATGATTCTTGTTTAAAATTCCAGTAAATCTGAAGTTTTGATCTAAAATAACTGAAATACCCTTTGTTGCAATCATATGGTAAATTACTCTTTGGCAGCTAAAGATAACCAAAAGGCACACCCCAAGCCCAACGTTTTCAGCTGTGAAAGATCATTTCTTTTTTATTTAGGAAGTCCTTTGAGACAACACAGAGTGATAGTGTTCATGGAAAGTTAATTAAAATATTTAAAAAAATCTTGGGATCCCTAGTCAATCGTCAGTGGTATGGTGACCATTTGACTTTCCTTAAAATTTTCTAATTCTTCCTTTCTTCTTTCCTCCTCCCCCACTTTCTTTTCCGAAAGGGTCTCACATAAGTGTTATGGCTGCCCTGGAATTCACTGTGTAGATTTTGGCTGTCCTTGGACGGCCTCTGCCTCTAAGATGAAAGGCATGTACCACTATTAGTTTATGTTTTTTACGTATATGGGTGTTTTCTCTGGGTTTATGTCTGCACACCAGAAGAGGGCAGCGGGCTGCATGAGTATACTGTTATAGATGGTTTTGAACCACCATGTGGGGGCTGGGAATTGAACTCAGGACTCAGGAAGAGAGCCCAGTGCTTTAAACTCCTCAGTCATCTCTCCAGCCTCTAACAAAACTTCTATATCTAAACTTGCAATTAATGTTTTTCACATCTCTATTTAAAATGGATTTCCATTTTTTCAATTTAAATCCAAACTGGTTTCATAGCTGGACAAAGTTACAAGAAAAGATTCCTTTAACGATTGTTTATTTGAAGAGTTCAGCTCTGAGTTTGGGTGGTCCATGGACCTTTTTCTTTGTGGCTCATCACAAACAAGCATCTCACTGAATGTATCTCTCTAGTCCTCCCTTTAACCAGATATTTGCGAGTCCTCTTACCCCCTTTTCTGCTTTCATCTGCCATAGGAAAGCCAAGTCACCACCAACTAGGAATTGGGAATACCCCTTTTTCCATTGCTTGGAAAAGCTGTCTCATCATGTCCCTAACGTACCTTCATTTTCCATTTACAAAACTTACTTTACTTACTGTTCAAATTGAAAGACAATTTAATCACATTGTAATTAAGTATTTTAGTTAATTCCTCAGACACTCTAGTTGTCACAGTAATTCTTGCTGGCTCCATTAAATATTCAGATAAACAAATAAAATGTTGCTTTGATTTGTAGAAAACAGAGCAATGTCAATCAACCAGTCTCATGGCATGTGGTAGGTTGATGTTACCTGTGTCTATAATCCTAGAAGTTATGCAGACACCTGTGACATTTACTGCAATCTAGCAATAAATTTTATCATATTTTATTGCTTTAAAATCATAAAAACATAAAAATAGCATATATTAGCTAGTGGAGTGATATTTTGGTACACGCACAAGATCTGTAAATGGAGTGGTAAAAGTGAAAAAAAAACAATACAGTTTTGGTTAACAAATGATTTTATAATAAGTATTTTAAATTTTAAATTGAGTTAGTTGTTGCTATATCTGAAAATTAAAAATCCACTCTTTGGCCACAATAGGCTCATTTCAAAAGCATGTTCTTTTTTTTTTTTGGTTTTTTTTTTTTTTTTTTTTTTTTTTTTGTTTTTCGAGACAGGGTTTCTCTGTGGTTTTGGAGCCTGTCCTGGAACTAGCTCTGTAGACCAGGCTGGTCTCGAACTCACAGAGATCCGCCTGCCTCTGCCTCCCGAGTGCTGGGATTAAAGGCGTGCGCCACCACCGCCCGGCTTCAAAAGCATGTTCTTACATGTAGTTCCACATACAACTTCATGTATCACATGTCTCACTAACATCTCAGGTCTCCACCCAGAGAGGAGTTTTAGTATTGCAAGGAGCCACAGGTCACCTTCAGATGTACTGCGTCCCTGTGTACAGGGCTCTAGTCCTTTCTCGCGGCCTACGGCTGGGCTTTTCCAGTCTTTCTCTGCTAACTCGCTCTGCTTTCCCGCTGCTTCTTGTGAATTCTGCAGCTTCTTCAACCGCCTTAGGAACTTGAGGTTAGACAGGGATACCCTGTTTATGTTTTCATTTTGAGCTTGGCCGGGGGCTCCCAGAAGACTCCTGAAAACAGTCACTAAAAAATTTCCAGACTTAAAGTCTGCTTCTCAAATGAAACTCCGAGCCTGTTCCTCAAATGAAGCTAAGCCAAGGGCTGAATTCATGGGAGGCTTGGGTGATGCAAGGAAGGTGGGAAGAGCTGCATCATGGGAACATTCAGGTGTACTGGGGTGAAGTTGCCATGGGGCCGTCTTAATTTTCCTCTCTCTGGTGTCTGCCTTGGGTTTTCTGCTCCTGAAGGAGGATAACTTAGGCAGGAAGTTGTAGCTGATAAAGCTGTCAACAGTTTAAATTGAATGAACAAGGAAGCAAGCGGACACTGGGGCTGAGCAGACACAGGTACCTAACCCTCTTTTTATGTTACAACACCCCTCCCCCTGCCCCATACCTTCATCTAGGATGGGCATGTCTGAGAAAGGGATGTGTTCTCCTTGCGAGCCCATTTTACCCAGAATTCAGTCTGTTATAAATAGATATGCAAGAATATGAAGAAAGGTTTAGGGATGCTAAAACAGAAAAGCTCTCTAGGAGAAAGGGTAACTAACCTTCAAAGACTGCTGTGATGGGGAACTCTCTGAGGCTGCCTTGAGGTGACCGGGTGCTAGAATGGACCATCAGCACCTAGTACCACCTAGTATTTTTTTTCTCTTTTGCAGGGGGTTGTCTGTCCTTCCCAGAGCTAACCTCCTGCCTAGCATAAGGGGACGAGGCTGTTCGAACAAATGAAACCATCATTCTGTATCAGACTGAGAGAAGGGATGAAGGGGATCTAGAAACAGTCAACAGAATCAAAGCACCAGGACAAAGGAGAAACACCGGCAGAAGAGTGGGTGCACACATCAGGGGATTTGCATGATGAGATGTGAAGAATTTGGGGTGTGGGGTGCAAATGTGGCTCAAAGGCATCTGCGTTTTGGTGCACAGCCTCAATTGAGAACATTCTTCATTTTGGTGATCATTCATTTCATTCTAAGTAGCTTCACCAATGGAGACATATTGGACATTTTGGAGAAAGCAAACAGGAAAAAAAATCACGAATCATTCGACCTCCTCAAATTGACTTTTTGAGATGCTTTCTTCTATGGATATTTATTCGGGTCCCTAGCATCCACAGAGCTATTATTATATATTATAATATGATAAACATTATATATTATACCATAAATGTTTTAGAAAGTTTTAAAAGTACTTTTGCTGTATATTTATTTACTTTTTGTGTACTCACGTATGTGTGAGCATGGATGTGCATGGATGTATTGGGCACACACCACAGTGCACACGTGGAGGCCAGAGGACAACGTGCAGGAGTCCATTCTCTCCTGCCACCATGCGGGTTCTGGGATTGAACTAGGCTATCAGCCTTGGCAACAAGTGCTTTTACCTACTGCATATATTAATAATATTTATAAATATTTATTATCAGCCTGCACTATTCTGTTTTTGATGGCTCTGTTACCAGGGAAACCATGACTCTTTTCTGAGTTTTTAGTCTTGTTAGCAAGGGAAAATAGAAACAGGTTTTGAAGGAAGCATGAGGATAATTTTTTTCTTTGTAGAATTTGGGAGAAATTTCAGGGCACACCAGGTGTTATTCTCAGCAGCTTCTGGGAAAAGGGAATGGTGCAGGGGAAAGAGATAGCCACACTTCTGTGAAGAAAACAGGTGTGCTTAATGATGGAAGTTGGCAAACAGCTGGATGACTGTATGGGACATTAGATCAACAATACCTGCTTTCCTCTCCCAGAAAACAGGCCACCTCCCCTGCAGCTGGCAGGTCTCCAATGTGTGTTAGAGCATGCAGATCTTACAGGGAAAACATGAGCCTAGTCCTTTCTTCTCATAGATATAAGATAAATGTATGGTCCTAGCTAGAACCTGGCTTCTTGATACATAAATCATGTGCTAAGAAATGTCCCCTCACCCTGTATAAAAGCCATAAAAATCAGCTATTTCTTTGTCTTTGTTTTTTTGGGGAGTTCTCTGAGGCTCTTTCTTTTTCAGCCCCCATCATGTTGTACATGAGAGCTGTCTCTCTTACTCTTGTAATTGACGCTGTTTCTCCTAGTGAAGTGTCTCACTTTCCAGGGAAACTCTTTATACCCCCCCCACCCCAGGCTATCTCTCTTATGAAGTTACAGTCTAGTTTAATGATCAACTATGCCACCCTTCCCATTGTCACAGGCTCTCTCTCCTAATAAAGCTAACTCAAGGGTAACTTGATGTCAGCTTCCTTCTCTAAGAGCCTTCTGTGTTTAGCCTTTCGCTCTGACCTGCATTTTCCTTGTTATAACAGGAAGAAGGCTTCTGAGAAAGAATGAAAGAAGACCTGAGTGTTAAGCTTCTTGCCAGAATCCAAAAGAAAGAGGAAAAGGAGAGAGAGGAAGGGCCACAGTCTCTCCCGAGTTAGAAAAGTTGGCAGTCTTAGCAGCGTGGCATGGCAGAAGTTCTGGAAGTGGCTGCACCGAGGGAAGGGCTCTTGTGAATGAGAAACACATTACCTCTTTAAGGGGATAACTATTCCTCCCTGTCCCTCAGAATGTATTCAGTGGAATCAGGTTTCCCATGAGGGTGGTCTCCTGGCTAGATGATGAGCAGCAGCTGGATTAACTCTGAAGGGAGGGGACAATAGTACGTAATGTTCTCCTCTTTGGAGTGGGACAGAACTTCATGTGTGTATCCAGAGATCCCATTCTTTTGACACTACAAGAAAGTAGCTTTCTCTTAAGGAGCTTCAGAAAGCCTTGACACTTCCACATTTTTATACAGTCACTTAAATCTTAAGGGGGGAACTGTGATTCCCCCTCCCTTTCTAGGGTTACTAGGGAAATAGGAGGTGAGGGCCAAAGCTACCTGTGAAAAGAGGTTGCATTCTCAACCATCTCCAAGCCTGATGATGCTTTTCTGGCTACCTACAGGTCCATTGTTCACTCACCCACTTTTGATTGGATTTATGAATCATCTGTCTCCTGCAATAGGGAATATGGTGGTTTGGCAAACCATAGTAAAATTTTTCTATGCAGTTTGTAGTGATTGCTAGAGATAAAGAAAGGGTAATATGGCTAAGTCCATCATCCTTTCAACACATTTACTTATATTTGAGTTTAAAAAGAAGAATACGTACCGGTCAGCTACCAGAGGAGTCAACGTGAAAGAGATCTGTGGCCTTGCTTTAAATGAACTGTCACCAAAAGATAATTGTGAGCAAATGTCTAAAAAGACCTTGTTTTTAGTGTGACACACAGTTCCAGGATTCCCTTCTAGAAACTTTGGTAAATTTACTCTATGAAAAAATAATCATTTGGTAATAATGGATTTATCTTAGTTAGTTCTCTATTTCTGTGAAGAGGCACCATGACCTAGGCAACTCTTTATAAAAGAAAACTGTAGGGGAGAGAGAGGCCTCTTGTTGGTTCCTGGCCGCTTAGCCCAGAAATAGTCACACAGAAACTGTATTATTTAAAACAGTGTTGGCCAGTTACTTAAGCATATTGCTAGCTAGCTCTTACATCTAGAATTAACCCATCTCCATTATTTTATATTTTATCATGAGGCTTGTGACCTACTGGCAAGTTTCCAGCGTCTCTCTGACTCCGCCTCTTTTCTCCCAGCATTCAGTTTAGTTTTTCCCTATAGCTCTGTTCCCCTGTAGCTCTGCTATACTCCCACAGCAGTTCCTTTATTAACCAATGATATTCACAGCATACAGAGGGGAATCCCACATCAGAAAACATTTAATTGTGGGCTTGCTTACAGTTTTAGAGGGTTAGTGTTAACCTTACTGGTGGAGAATAAGACCACTACCACAATTTTGAGCCAAATTTAAAGCAAGTTTTAGTTAAATACAGGCGAGGAGAATGGGCTCTAACCAGGAGCATCCTTGGGTTCCCAGAGAATGTTCAGGAGTCACATTTTTCAGGGACTTAAAAAGAAACCCACAAAGACATATTATTTTGAATCAGTTCCAGTCAGGGGCGAGTATATATCCTGATGTTCTTCCTGTTTTGGTCTCATATTTTCCCCCTTGCATGGTATCCTGAGTCAAATCCTTGACTATGTGATGGGTGTCTGTTTATATTGGGATTTACCAACAATCATTTTAGTGGTACACAGAGATGAATTATCTAGTTAAGGCAGTAATAATGCAAGAGCCAACCGTAGTTAGAAGAAACAGAAGGGTCAAAGGCCCTGCAATGGGTGACATCAGAGTTACTATCTAGGAGGAGCCTGAAAATGAGAATGGGTACCAGTCATTTATTTCATATCAGGTCCCCACCCCCTTTTTAAAAAAATTTTTTTTTTTATAAAGTACAGCCAGAATATTTCTTCTGCTGAGGCAAGCGGATCTTCCTTCTGCTTCCAGCTTGCGAGCTCTCTCTTTTCTGTCTGTCTCCTGAAGAGGTAAATTTCTCTCCTCACTTCCTCCTTCTCTCTCTCTCTCTCTCTCTCTCTCTCTTTGAGAACACATGGAACCCTGGGCCCTGGAACCAGGTTTCTTTACAACAGCCCCACATTCTATCTTCCTGAACACCGACATCTATGTACACCAGCAGCTTTGGTGGTGAGTTTTCCCCTTCCAGTCAGCTTAACGGCATTGCCCAATTACAGCCTTCATGGCTACGGTTGAGCCCTTTGCTGACATTTATCTATGGTTGCTTTCCATAGCTCAAAACGTGATTGGACAGCCCAGGGTGGTCCTCCCGCACTAGCCCTACACATGCTGTGTGGTGCGTTCACTTTGGGGCCTGGAGTCCCTTGGATTTTTCTTCCTCTTTTTATTTGGACCACTTGTAAGTGGTCCCTGCCATGAGAGACCATTCAGAGTGGACTCTAGCCTCTGGCTTCTGAGTCATCCAGACCCAGACCAGTCAGGCTTCACTAACAAGCATCCCACCTGTAGAGAGGAGACATCCTTCTACAGGCCCTGCGGTGTCGCTGTTTTCATGTGTTTTCCCATTTTCAGCTATGGTATAAACCCTCAAACTATCAGCCCTGCCTGTGAATGCTCTGCTGGTGTCCGACAGCTCCGCTTTTCCTCAAACTATCCCTGCCACTGCTACCACTGGTCCTGCGGAAACCGACAAGTTTAGTTGAATCTGTGAGGCAGCTGTTTTCAATTCCAGCCTTTGCTTCCCACCATGGCTTGTGGCACGGCAGCTTGGCAACAGGGTGGATCACACTTCTAGGTCTTTCTTGTTAATATGTTTAAAATTCCAACGGCTCAAAAAACATGGCTTTTCCATACAACACATGACTGCTGCCATTTTGACTGAGGTCAGGTGGCCTTACGGCCATTTTAACTGAGGTATTTCCTGCTTGGTTCTCAGTGCTGACTCTGTTACATGTGTGTTTTCCACAGTGGCATGCCTTTGGCAGGGCCCACCAAGAGCATCCACTTCTCCCAATTCCTGTTCACTGTGTGTGTTTGTGTGTGTGTGTGTGTGCATACATGTAACTTAAACACCTACGTTCACTGTTAAATGTTACAATTGTCTGCCCATTATATCTCATTCCAGACTGACGAAGCAATAAGTTTTATGTTTTAAATTGGTATGTACTTTTAAGTCTTTTAAAAAATATACTATATTTAGTCCAACCCTGCTTTAAAATATATTAAGCTGTTCTCTACTATAGTCAGTTCTGCTATTAACCTTCTACTGCAAACAGTTTTTTTCTTCTTTCTGTCTTTTACAACTGTAAATCTTACCTATTAAGAGCCAGTACAGTCAAGCTTGGACCCAGCTCTCCAGGCAGATTCTGTACAGTAGTTATAACTCATCTATATCTGATAAACAGCCCCCAGCTGCTCAGAGATCTGGGGAATATAGCATTTAAATGTTTAATTATTAAAAGACTTTCCATAACAAAAAGAGACAGGTTGGCTCCTAGCAGCAGCACTCTACTTCCTCCAAAGAAGACAGAAGACAAAGGGGGCACAAAACAACATCCATTCTTACTTCAACTGCCAAGTGCTGACCATTTGGAAAAACTGCCTTTCGTCTAATCTGAAGATCTCCAGATGTGGACAGAATCACTGGAATCAACAGCCTAGCTGCTCAGGTCAAGGTGGGCTAATCTTCCTACAGATTTCTCAGCCTACAGGATCTTCTGAAGCCTGTCAGGTCCTGCGCTAAACAGCAAAAGGCAAATACAACCCTCAGCTACTAAGGAGGATCCTGAGGAGTAGCTCTAGGTGCCAACCAAGTAAGTTCTCTGTTGTTTTTTAATCAATAACTGAAATAAAATTTTACCCTTTTCAAAGATCTCTGATTTAGTTTGACAGCTGAGAGGTATTGTCATTTAAAAGGACAGCCTCACCAAACAAATTCTAATAAGCTACAAGTTAACAAAATTCTCTCTCATGCTGCCTTTTATAGTCTTAAAGATACTTTTCATTATGCAAAAATATCTGCCACAGTTATTCTGTTATAAATATGTTGCTGTTTAAAACTTATGTTTTCACAAACCCAAAAAATTCTTGTGAGTTCCAGGGAGCAGAATTAAAGAATTCACCCTAAACAGGTCAGATACATTTGTCTCAATTCCTTGGTCCTAAAAAAATTTCTCTTCTTAAACTTAACTTTGTTCTCTGTTCTGCCAACACCTTAAATAGGTATAAGAGACAACAGACATTTCCATATCACAAACACCAGACAGGAGAAAAGAGACCAGCTACCCCAGGATGTGACCAGCATGCAGCTTTCTCCGGTTCCCCCAAGACAATGCCCACAAATAAGCAGTAAGGAGGCTTGAGAATCCACTGTCCCAATTCCTTTAACCTATGACTTTCTGCCTTTTTATTATAAAAAAGAGATGGGAATGTAATGATCTGTCCTGTCCCTTTAAGAGACAAGCCCCACTAACTCCCCTTCCCTTCCCCCAAGGCAAGCGGACCTTCCTTCCACTTCCAGCCTGTGAGCTCTTTCTTTTCCAAATCTCTCCCAAAGAAGTAGATTCCTTTCTTCCTCTTTCCTCTCCCCCACTCTCTTTCTGTTTCTCTCTTTTTCTGTCCCCCTTCTCCTTCTCTCTTCCCTTCCCTTCCTATAACCCACTAAATAAATACCCACTTTCTCTGCATGGCGTGCTTATCCATATCTGTCTCTCACCTATCGCGGCTCCTCATGGGACTGGCTGACCTGCTGGGGTCTCTCACCGCTATGTGGCTCCCTGCCTGGGACCCATTGCCCCTTGTGGCCCACAGGCCTCTTGGGGAATGGTGCCATTTTATTTTTTTACCATAACATATAGTCCATGAGGAGACTGCAACTTACTTTCCTTGTCCTTTCATAGTGCAACCTTCAGGAAATGACAGTTTCTTATATGATTCAGTTTATCAAAATAGCTAAAGCTTGACAAAGTTATCAAAAGCAAGGAGGCTAGATGTATGTTCTTAAGCCTGAATAGACTCCAGGTAAGGAGGGATATTCTCTAAGCCAGTGGATTTCAACCTTTCTAATGCTGTGACCCTTCAATACAGTTCCCCTTGTTGTGGTGACCCCTAACCTCTTGTTGTGATGATCCCCCCACTCCTTGTTGTGGTGACAACCTTAAAATCATTCTCATTGCTATTTCACAACTGGAATTTTGTCACCACTGTTATGCATTGCAATGCAAACATCCGCATGCAGATGATCCTAGGCTACCCCTGTGAATGGCTCTTTTGATTGCCATAGGTTGAGAACTTGCTGCTCCAAGTCCTATGCCAGACTGCTTAGTCATTGTATTGCTGTATCATAAAATAGGAACATCCCAGTTTCTGGTGTTTAGTATTTGGTGCTCATAGCTGTGGCACTAATTTTTAACCTTTTTATTTATTTATTTTTAAGATCATATATGAATAATATAAGACATTTTATAAACTTAGAATGCCCCATAGTCTTATACATTTAAATATTTTAAAAGCTGTTCTTTTAAAAATATCCATTTTTAAAAAAAATTAAATTTCATGTAAAATCCAAATTTTTCTCTTAAAAAAAGTTTAAAACCTCTATTCTGTGTGCTCCTGCAAATAAATAAAGCAAAACTTCGTATATATTTTTAGTGTTGAGGATGGAATGCAGGCCAGGCTACACAAGTGCCCTATAACTAAGGTATACTTCTAGTCTCTTGGGTGCATAAAAGCAACTTTTGAAAAATTAAAATATAACAGTGCTTGATTTTTTGCCTATTACTATAGGATAAAATAACTCTTATGGATTTTGGTTTTGAGGATGCAGAAGTCTCTTTATTTATACTTACAAGATAATGAACATGTCTACGCAAATACAATCTTTGTATTTATATAATCTATATACTATCGTGTGTACACATGTGTGCATTAGTATAGATTCAGCATTTAGTAGCCATTTAAATATTAGTTACTACTACCAGCATCACTATTGTTTTTAAAACTATCGCCCTAGCTAGGCACTGGGTAAAAACCAGAAACAAACAAACAAACAAACAAACAAAAAGAAAACCAGTGCATTGAGGGAGGAGAGTAAATCTTCCCACAAGGTGATGTTTAGTCTTTATGCTGCCCACTGAGAAATTCATCCTCACTCCTTTAGAGTATGTAGAATTTTATTGACGGTTGCTAATGTATGTATCTAACCCCTGTTTTCCCATGTTATATCTTTGATTGAATTTGTAATAATTATCCAAACGACACCAGGCTGTCACAAATGGCATATGGTAGTTGTAGCTGGGGGCATATTGGTATGAGGGAAGTTGCACAGCCTTCATTCTCACTCCTCCGGGGGTTTGCCAGTGTTCATACACATTCATTTCTAAGAACTGTGTGTTTCCCAGACTGGCCTGGCCTCCAGTCACTATTTCGCTGAGGATGACCTTGAACTTCTGACCTTCCTGATCCCACCTTCTAAAAAACTAGGCTTACAGAGTGTGACATTGCACCTGGTGTACGTCATGATGGAGTTCAACCCAGTATGAGCTCCGGGAGGTGCTCTACCAAACAAGCTACCTCTCCAGTCCATTGTCCAGGAAACACAAGGCAAGGGCCATTTGTAATGCTGCGGATTTTTCATTGTTGAATTTGTGTTTTCATTTTGTTGCCTTGTAGTTTTACGTTCAGCATGCCATTTCTTCTGTTTATATTGCTCGTTTTGTACCTTAATTACTTAGGATGGAATTTTAGGTCACTAACACGTGAACTTTCTTCCCTTTATATTGTGTTTGTGTCCTTTTGCTCAGTATTGCATTGTGTACATGTGCCATGTTTCCATTATGCGTCTGTTTGCTGATGGACACATTCGCTAATTCTATCTCCTAGTCATTGGGAACAGAGCAGTGACAGGCAAAGATGCTCAAGTATCTCTGCAGTAGGCTATGGAGCCCTTGGACTACGTATACAGAGTGGGACAGACGGGTTGTTCAGTAAATCTGTTTCTAGCTTCTTGAGGAACCTCCACACTGATTTCCATAGTGACTGTGACAGTCTAAAAGATTACAGTTTAAAAATATTTTGACAACCTTTCAAAAAAATGGGATCTGATCATATGAGAAACACAAGTTTCGCCTTGGTTGGTTAGGCTATTTAAAACTGTGTTTATGCAGAAATATCTAGGAACATTTCTTCAGAAGCCTAGTCTGAAAGATTCTCATCTCTCAGGAGATTTCTCCAAAAAGATTATGTTCATTGTCATGTAATAGTTTTTTCTCTAATAGAGAAATAATGCTCCTTTTCTTCATAAAATACTATTTAAAACAACGCTACATGTATCCATCACATTTCTGGTCAATGGACAAAATACATGGTGTGAGGAACTTAAACTAGGAAGGATCTCTTTGGACTCAAGGTTTCCGAGCTGCAGCTCATCAGAAAGGCACAGCAGTGGAGGGACTGGAAGCTGTGCTCATAGGAGCTGTGGTTCAGCTTGCTTACATCTCTGCAAAATAGGAAGCAAGGCGACCTTTGCTGGAATGGGAGGAAGGGGCTGCTTTTTTATGTTGCTGGAACGGGAGGAAGGGGCTGCTTTTTTATGTTTAAGGCCTGCCTTCTGGTATCCCACGTTCTCTATCAAGGGCCCCCAATTTCTCAGAGTAGCTCCACCAGCTGGGGACCAGGCATTCAAATACAGGATCCTGTGGGGCCATTTCATATTCAAACTATAAAGCTCTTAAGGGGTTAGTCCTTGATTTTTGCCAGCAAACCTGTAATGAGAAACTACTAGGCACCACATAGCTTGACCTTTATGAGCTGGGTAACCTTTCTGGATCTGATAAAATGGGACTTTTTGGTTAACTACAGCCTTAGCCGACTACCAGAGAGTTCTTTGGAGCTGTGATGTTTTTATCCAGAAAGGGTGACAGTAACAGCCGACTTTATCACGTCACTGCTCTGGAGCAGAGGGAACAATGTCTGTAAATCACCACGCCCCAGTGCCACTCACAGGGAAGTCTCCTTTCCAGACCAGGAACTGAGGACACTTTCTGTAAAGGAACTAAACTTTGTTTTCAGTCCCGACACACCACTAAGGTGGGCTTGACTAAGTCTTAACCCTATGTTTTCAAAGTTATCTATGTGCTTTTCTTTTCTTATTTTAGTGGCCTTCTCTGGCAATTCTATTAGGTAGTTGAGGAGAATCTAACTTGATCGAAAAGATAGCCTCGGAAGATAAATCATGCAGAAAGAATTTAAGGTTTAATATTTAGTTATTTAAAAGATTAAGCGAAGGCGTTAGCATCCGAAGAGCCAAGAGCAAGTATATGGTGTTTAAAGAGCAGTCTGCAGACAGCATTCGTCCCCCACTCTTTTGATCAATAGAAGGGCCAAGTAGCTGCTGCTGTTTTTTAATCACTGATAAATTAAGCTTCCAAAAATTGCATCTCTGCTCATAATTCAATAATATGAGCGAGCGTGTGTGTGTGTGTGTGTGTGTGTGTGTGTGTATGTGTGGACCAAGGATATGATTGGTCCTTTCAGTCAAGGGGTGGGGAGAATGGCGACGTCGAGAAAATGAGTACCTTATATTCAATAATGTTTAACATCCGCGGAGGTGCAAAGCAACCGGACTGTTGCTTTGGAAAGAACCAATAAAAAGACGTGGCCGATCTGAGGAGACCCAGCTAGAAGTCCAGGAAGGACACTTCTGGTTTTGGCCCTTCAACCCACGGTGAGTTTCAACAAAGGGTTTAGATAATTTAGGAAGGACACCTTCTAATATCTACTGTCCAAAATCGAGCTTGGGTTTGAACGGTCAGAGAGAGGGTTTACCCAGGTGTGATTCATAGGGCAAGGAGATTTGATGGGGGTGGCATAGGGATGGGTGCCCTTCTTCCCCCCTCTTCTTTATTTTTCTTTCTTCTTCTTTTTATTTTTTAAATATTGTGAGAACAAGGAACCAGGTAGAAACTGATCAGAGCCCTCTTTCTAAATACTGATGTGTAATCGAAGTAGTTACTTATTTATTTTTCCTGTTGAGTTTTGGTCCATAGCTATCAAATAATGCTTACAAACGGCATCTAAAAAATAGCCTTTCAGATCATTTCAGATTGTTTTTCTGAAATACCCTGCTTCACTGACAAATATGTGTTTAGCCTGTATGTTCCTCTTTGGACTTTTTTTTTAAACCTTGCGATGGATTCATTTTTGAGAGGGAATGAATACATTCTATTGTTGAAAGGTCCACACATGTTTCACGCTGACCATTATTATCAGTTCCGAGTGTTTCCTGTTGATTGTCACTAGGTGTAGTTGTTCTGGGGCTGTGAATCATAGTTCATGATCTGCACAGACTTGTGAGCTCAGAGTTGCAATATTTGAATTTGGGGACTAAGCTAGGGGATTTCTGGCCCCTTCTCAAAGTTCTTTTCTCCTCTCGAGTTTCTTTTCACGTGATTTGAGGGTAGAGGAGTAGATGAGATGGCTGTGGTAAGATGGAAGTCAAGGGTGTAGGTAAGGATCCTGGGTTCTGAGTTCCTTGATGATGCGGACGAGGATTCAGAGATCTCTCCTCCATATTGGGGCTTTACAGTGTTCTGTGTGCTCTTGGGATAGATTTAGGCCAAGAACTGTAGTTGTTGGGTGCAGAAGGTTGTGTTTTTTTCCTGCTTTCCCAGGAGGGGCTCTTGGATGTGTGCAAGGTTCCAGGACAGAGAACGAAAATGTTTGCTGTCCTGGAGATAGGGAACACTACCTGGCCTTGTGACTACATGTCCTTCTCATCCTTGGAGTAAAAGTTGTTGAAGACAAGCAATTACACTAATAATTGTTCTGTAAGATGTGTACCATGTGAAATTTGTTTAGAAGAGGTAGGTTGAAGGCAGTGTGGGCTTACACTGATTTGAAACTTGCTGCTTAGAACTTCAGAGGAGAAGGTGGATGAAGCAAACACCGGCTTCATGAGACAAGACAGTTTAAGACAATAGTGGCAATCTAGAAATATTCAAGTGGATCCTTCTGTCACTTACAATTTTCTTTCTGCTTCAAGCTGAAATTGTTGAAAATAAATTGACACAAAGGTTGTTATTCTCGGCAGATAACACTGCTCTGTTTCTCACACGGCTTGGAAGGTATTGAGTTTATTGATTCCTCTGTTGCTCGCTCGGTTATGCACAAAAGCGTTTATGTCTTTTCTACCCTTTATCTCCCCCTTTTCTCCTACTGCCTTGCTTCTATGTGCTTCATATGTCCTCCTATATATTTACTTAAGTGGGTTAAAGATGAGTGCTATCCTTTTGTTTTATTGCCTAAGATCATATTGGATCACACACACACACACACACAATTGGAAGTGTGTGTGTGTGTCTGTGTGACATGCACCCTCAGGCAATCTCTCGTTTTCTTCATGGCTCTGAGCATTTTGCTGGTTGAGAAGGCAGAGAACTCATTAGCAGTCTCTAAAGATAAATCTTACCCTGGCTTCTGGGATCTGTGCTCCAAAACTATTTTATTTCTTGATTTCTACTTCAGATGTGGCCATGATCTCTGGCTAGTTTCATTTTATAGTAGGAACATACTACATCGTAATAATGGTTGTCAGAATAATCCCAACTTTTTAAGAGCATCAGATTTGATCAATGGTAAATCAGGACCGTATTGACATTATTGTGCACATTTCTGAAATATCCACAGTGGCTCACACAGAAGAAAAGCATTACTAAGCCTCGGCTTAAGCTTGCTAAGTTTATAGGACACTCAGGGAGCAAGAAAAGACATAATTTCTAGGGAGGAAGTCCTGGCCATGTCATGTGGGATCTGGACTTCTGATTGATGCCCACCCAGGGCAGTGCTGACTTCAGAGAAAGCACAGCTGGGAACAGCTGCCGGGGTGGTAAAATTTCAGACTCTCCGAAGGTTCCATGCAGAAAATCCAAATCAAAACAAGAGCAATAAAATTCTTCAATTTCAGATCTCAAAAGGTACCACATACTCAGTAGGGGCCTGTGTATCATGTATAGTAAATAAATACTTATATGAATGAATAAATTGATGGTTTGAATGTTTTTCTAAAATAACCACTAACAGATCTTATGTTAAAATTTACACAATCAATCTCTCAAAAAAGTGACATACTATTGGCAGTTATCTGAGAATTATGGGCATCATTAAGAACCTTCCTCATCAAATGAAATGTAAAGCTGCATATAATAAATTTGTAAGCTGCATATAATAACTATGCTACATGCATGTGTATATGTTTATATATGTACAAAATATATGTGTATACCAATATATGTGTATAAAATGTGAATCAATTTTAGTCTTTGAAGCATGAATTCCTCTATTGTTTCCCTATGTTTTTCTTCATTTAAAATATTTATTGGTATATAACATTTTCTCCTAAGTTGTAATAGCATTGCCTCTGTTACTATGACAACAGAATTTTCCAGCTCACTTTTTAATGGGAAGAGTTAGATTCCACTGTGATGGCGCAATAGTGGAAGACCCAGATTGAATTAGGAGGGGAGAGGAGACAGAGTAGGAGTTCAAGGAGTTCAAGCCAAGTTGCATTCTCCCAGGTCTTTACTAAGCTAAGTCCTGCGCAATCCTGACCCATACTGGCTGACTCACTGGGTTAGGGAAAGGGAAAAGTGATCGCTTCTGACCTGCTAGGCTGGGCTTGAATTTTTGGAATTTATGTAATGATGAACTTGATTTTTTGTTGTTCAGATAAAAGAAAAAGTAGGCCTCACTTAAAAGACCTGTACAGACCAGCAACGTGACATCTGAATCAGGCGAACCACTCAGCAAATTTTGCCCCTGGCTTGGCTATTTCAGGTTTGACTGATCAACTTTCTTTGATGGGCTTTGTTGTTTAGACTTCCATAGCGTTATTCACAGTTCCCTCATCCATGACTGATATAACCTGTATCATGCCTCTTGTCCCAATGGTAGGTGTCTGTCATTAGCTTCACAGGCTTCTTAGGGCAAAATTTTCACAGGTGCTGATGGATTGAATCACATGTTCTCAGATAGGAATTTTTCACCAGAAAGAATTTTTCTCATCACACACACACACACACATACAGAGGCTCACGCACACTCATAAACACACACAGACAACACACAGGGACACACCCAGACACATACATGGGACACATACATGGGACACACACACGGAACACACACACATATACACACACAGAGCCAAAAGGTCATGGAGCCAGAGTAGGTCACAGGCAAGACAATCAGAGGCCAGAAATTTACACACAGTGTCTATGTGTGCACACTATCCATACTACCTAGGACTTTTGTTATTTCTTATTTTTAAACTACAAGAAATTTAGAGAGCCAGAGGAGAAATTTCTCATGTAACCTTTTTATATTTTTAGGCCGTTTGCCCATCAGCAAAACTGGACAGGTTATGCTCTTTTCCTGAGTACTAACTTGTGTGTGTTCGCTTTGTGAGTGACCTTGTTAAATTTCCTTCCCCGTATCTGCCACCAAGCCTTTTTACAAGTCCCTTCTGCTCAGACATGAGGACTTGGGCCTGGCTATGCCTCAAGTTATCACTTAACTTCTAATATGGATCCACAGAGGATAGAAGATATATCTATATTGTCACATGTATTATAAGACTCCAAGAGCTATTTAAAATTTGTATGTATAATTAGGAGTGGGAGGTGATTTTGACTTTGTGTGTGTGGGAACTGTTATAATAAAGCCTTGGGTGGCCTTATTTATGGTCAAACAATTACTGGCTATCAGTGGGAGCATTAGAGTATATTTTATTGCTAAAAGGCTTATGCTAATATGAATAATCAAACATTTGTAAGTTTGGGTAAAAGTAAGTACCCTGGTGTGTAAAAATTAGATAGGGCTTCTGGCCTCTAGGTGTACAATTTGTAAATTCATTGGTTAGGGCTAAGGGGTTGGCTCAGTGGCTAAATTACACACTCTACATGTGTGAAGACCAGAGTTTGCATATTTCAGCAGAAATACACAGAAAATATCAGGTGGGTGTGGTGTAACTGCAGCCTTGGGAGGCAGAGATGGGGACACAGAGGGATGGACTAGCAAGAGACGGGGACACAGAGGGATGGACTAGCAAGATTGATCCATGCAAGCTCTGGGTTTGATTGACAACAGTGTAAGAAAGATTGTGTACGGTTGTCAACATCAACCTCAGGCCTCCACGTGTATGCTCCACACATGTGCTCCCACACAAGCAAGCGTGCAGTGTAACCATGGTAATCACACACATTGGGGAAAATGGCCAATGGAAAAGAAATCCACTGTCTCATTGATTGTGAGTGTGAGAGATACGTTAGATGTGTTTTTTCCACAAGTTGCCTTAGATCAGTATTTAAGGATCTGCTTAAGATGGGAGGGTGAGTGCCAGATTTGACAGCCTGCATCTTGTGTGTCTGAATCTAAGGGACTGGACAGCAGAGGGCCTGGGAGCTTGTGCGGAAAGGCTTTACCAGAGAGAGGGCAGTCAGGAGCTTGACAGATAAGAGGAAAACCTTCAGCTTGGTCAGGGCTGGAGATGGAGTGGACCTGGCAGCCAGGGTTTCCAGTCCAGCCCTCTGTAGCTACTGGAGAGAAGGGGAACGGATATTAACAAACAGAGTGTCCTCAAACTTCAGTACGTCTGTCACATGCCAGTTCTCACAGAAAAGCCCTGTGTGGGCTGTAAACTGTCTGTCAGACAGAGGCTGGATCTGTCCTTCTGCAGAAACCGAAAATACCCTGCGACATCTCCTGATTGCTGGTCGCCCTCTGTGAGGCTGACATTAGCTGTCTACTGTCTCAGAGGGCAGAGCAGTGACACGTACTGGCTGAGTGTGAAATGAGCTAGCTCCGAAGCGAACTCTTGGAAGAAGCATTTCTCCTCTTTATGTACCAGGAAGTAAGAAACGCCCCACTGCCCCACTGTCCTTATCTCAGAGCGTGGGTCACTTCCCAGAGATACCAACTCCTTCCTTACCAGGGAGGGGCAGCGCGGGACTTAAGTTTGCTGAGTGCCACTTACAGGCTTTCTTGGTAAATCTTTCAAAATCAAAATTCAAAAGAAATAACACACAATTCTATGTGTTTTGGAGGGGGTCCTCATTGCTCAGGGTCTTATCCTGCAGTTGAACGAGAGTGCCCGGATAGCTGCTCTCTGTTTTAGGAAAATCTAAAGCTTCCTAAGGCTGAACTTTGTGTTTCGTAGTCAAACCCAGTTCTTTTCTAAACAGGCCTAGTTTTTCCTAAGATTTATTTCATTCTTAAATGTGTGATCGTGTGTATGTGGATATGTACGAGTGTGTGTGTCTCTGTGTGAGTGTGTGTATGTGCACACCCGTATGAAGGAGAATGCAAATAAATTAATCCCACCCTAACTGAGAATCAAGTATAATAAGGGGTTCTTTATTTAAGGGGGACTCACAGATCACAGTCCTCCCTCTGTATCCAGGAAACAGGAACCGAATCCAGCATCCAGGCGAGACACACACACACACACACACACACACACACACACACACCCCACACACACACAGAGAGAGAGAGAGAGAGAGAGAGAGGGCAAGCCACTGTGTACCATTTTGGTGCCCAAGGCCACACCCAACCTGTTTAACCTCTCAAAGGCCATTGGCTAAAGGAGGTTCCCCATCACCCATATATGTGTGACTCTCTGTGTATGTGTGCATATGTGTGATCGTGACTCTGTGTGTCTGAATGTGTGTATGTATGTGTAGGTGCATAAACATGTCTTTGTGTGTGTGTGTATGTGTATGCATGTATGTGTGTGTTAATGTTTCTGCATGTGAATCTTTGTGTGAATGAATGTATGTGTGTGTGCATTATTGTCTCTGTGTGAGTGTGTCTCTGTGTGAATGTATGTGTGTGATTATGTGCGTGCGTGTGTGTGTGTGTGTGTGTGTGTGTGTATGTGTGTGTGTAGAAAGTACTAGATCTTCCTGGAGCTGAGACACAGGTGACTCTGAGTTACTGAATCGGAGTTCTGGGAACCAAACTCGGGTTCCCTGTAAGTGTACTGTGTGCGCCTAACTATTGTACCAGCATTCCAGCCGTTAATTTTTTAATACGTATTTTTTTTTACATTTATTCTTTGAGAATTTCATGTACATATATAATTCTTTCAATTCCACTCCAACTCTTCCCAGATCACCCCCACCTCTTGATTCTACTTTTTTAAAAATAACACACTGAGTCTAATTTGTGTTGGGTGCAGGGCAACCTGCTAGACCATGTGGCCACATCCCCAAAGAAGACTGACATTCCTTCTCTTAGCAGCCATCAACCGTCATAGTTGCTTAGCTGTGGATGGAGGCGGGCGCATCTCTGAGCCCTTCATGAACAGCCTCAACTTACCCTGTCAATCTCTGACCTCTTAGCTTCATTTAGAGAAGCGCCCATGTTCCTTTGCACTGAATGCCCGGTTTTTCCGTTTAGCAGAATTCTGCAGCTCACCGACCCTGTAGGGAGTGGAGAAGATAGGGCTATCACAGACGCTGGACAAATCAGACAGTGTACACCGTGCCCGCATTTCACACAGTGGCTTTTCTTAGTTCAGGGCTTTATAAAGTTTGCAAAAGAGCGATAGGACAAGCTAGTCTTCGGAGGTGTGAAAAGGCTCAGAGGAAGCCTGAGGAGAAGATGCAGCCTTGCCCAGACTGCAAATTGAACAACCGAGTGTTGGTGCATTTACGTCATTTAAGAAAGGCGCTGAACTTTTTCTCCCTGGGCACTAATCCCCCATGGGGCCCCCGGAGTGCGCCTTTTGTTGTACAGGAAGCAGAGCGTCTGTGAGCGGATCCAAAGGGACTTACTGTTCCATCTGTTGAGATCTCTGCTGATTTGCTTTACAGACCCCGGTGGTGGTGTGCGGACAGCATGGCCTTAAACCACACTGCCCCACCCCAGGACGAGCGCCTGCCACACTATCTTCGAGATGAGGACCCCTTTGCTTCCAAACTTTCCTGGGAAGCGGATTTAGTGGCTGGCTTTTACCTAACAATCATAGGTAAGCTTCCATAACGCTTCTGTGTCAGAGGCTGCATTGAGAGAAGTCACAGGGCTGGGCTGATTTTGCACAAACAGTTCTGATACATGGGGATTGGTGGAGGTGGGGAAAGGTGGGTAGGCATAACGGCAGTCAATCAATGTTTCATAAAAACAACTGTTACTGTCATTAAGGATAAATATTCCACTGGTAATCCAAAGAACTTTCACAGTGAATTCTTTATCTAGAGATTGTTTCATTTTCGTTGCTTAACTAGTAGGTTTGCTTTGTGAATATTAAAAGAGTGATAATGAATATATTTCTGTCCTGAAAGAATGGCCCTTAGACCATTTGCTGGCCAAATGTTCCAGCTTCTTCTTCTCACAACCCAGGAGACTGTGGCCCTGGACAGCAGTGACAGTAAACACTGCCTTAGATGTTGCTCCTTATCGACGCTGCTAAGACAAAAATTACATTGATGATCAGTGGAAATCAGTCTAGGGTAAAAAGATTTTGGTGTATAACTCCCACAGGGTTGCCTCTGTCTAATGTTAGACTGTATTATCATCCAGCAACCACCCGTGGCTCCTGGGCACACAAATGGTTATCTTTCAAATGACCATATTGTAATGAAAATGCATGCCTCCTATTGGAAGCTTAGTACTGGGAAAATAATGCACAAATATTTGAAACATAAAGTACCTGTTGAACTCATAATTCCTGGATTGGATTAAGTATTAAATTGTCAAAACTAATTTGTTTGTGTGTTTTTATGTTGCTTAATGTGGCTACCAGAAAAAATTAAAGTATATGTGTAGCTCTTCTTTCTGGTTTATATTATATTTATATTGGATTGTACTAATGCAGAAAATAAAGTTTTATAACATTTGGCTGGACATGGTGGCACATATCTTTAATGCCAGCATCTGGGAAGCACAGGCAGGCAGATCTCTGTGAGGTTGAGGCCAATCTGGTCTACATAGAACAGTTCCAGGCCAGCCGAGCTGCATAGTGATACCCTGGTTTTTTAAAATAAATATTTACAACATTTATTTAATTTAAAGTTGCTACATTAAGTTTGGGCATGTGGTGAGCTTCCATCTTTAGGTTTATATGCCTTTAATATTTTCAGGTGTTGGTTCAAGCCTGGTTTCTCAACCTCTCTTTCTTTCTCTCTCCTCTCTCTGTTCCTTCCACTATCCCTCCCTCCCCTCTCCTCTCCCTTCTCTCATCTGTCTATGACTGGCGAAGAATTTCATGTAATTCCTGAAATTAGAAAAACCCATTAGAAAGTTCTCAAGATCCCTCTATGGTCAGTGCTTGAGGCGGAAAGAATTCGTGATATTAAAAAAGAAGTGCTCTATTGCCAAATAATTCCCAGGGTCCTTGTACTTACTGTGAGCATTTGGCTACTTTTCATTTAATTTAAATTTGTCCTTTCAAACACAAATATATGAAGTACCTATTCTTTGCTACCTGTAAATGGCTGGGAACAGAGCAGTAACTAAAAGCCCTTTGCTGGAATACAGACTCCCTCAGAGTAAGTCCACATCATGTTTTTATTAAACTCAGTGATTGGAAAAGGCAGACGAACAAGCACTTCATAGACCCAGTCAGTTGCAAGGGATGATTTGAAAATACTATCTTCAGCCAGAGAAATGGCTCTCGGCAGTGTAGCAGCAGGAGGACTATTAGCTCATTCTTTCTAAGTTGAAGGATTTTTAGCAGGAGAGACCAATAGCATCGGTGGGACAATGAGAGACGTTCTCACTTTATGCATGTTGGGCTCAAGGTAATCAAAGTCAGATTCTGGAGTCTGACTTATTCTGGAGTCGAGCTTAGAAATTAGATGTTGAATGAAGAGTCCCCAAGCAAAGGGAGTGTCAGGTAAATCAGGGAGGGAAATTGAAGTCCCAGACAATCATCTGGGATGAGGGGAGAAGGGTAGGTTTGGATGACAATGGAGGGCCTGGGACTCTTTCTAGACCCATGTCTTTGGCTTGACTCCATGTCTGGTCATCACATGTCTAGGTCCTTTTTAAGGTGCCGAAGCAGACAGGGCAACATTCTTGTTAAATGCTAGGAATCTTAGGGGAAGTGGAAGAATAGAAATAGAAGCGCAAGTCTGACATGCAGGAGAAATAAACGTGAGACCCATCTTCCACTCCTCACTTTTCCACATTAACACCTGCCTGATTGACAGCCTGTAGAGGAAGGCTCTTCATCCTTCCTGTCTGCAAAGGATACAGGGTTTTGATCATCCAAAAAAAAACGACTGGCTCATAGTCTCCATTGTCTTAATCTTGTTTTCCTTAGTGTTAAAAATAGATCAGTTTCTCTTAAAGTTCATTTGCAGACAAGGTTGCTTGTGGAAACAATGGAACATGGCACTTAATAGAATTCTTTATTTTTTAAATCACGATGGGCACTGGGTAAAAAACCCTATGAAATAGGGTTAAGTAAAAATGTAAGGAAACACAGTAAGAAACATTCTCAAGAGATGCTGGCAGGCGAGAGTGTCAGACAAGCCTTTTAAATTGACTGTATGCGAATACTTAACTATTTTTTACTCTTTTTTTGGATATGAAATGGATGGAATTTATTTTATTGTTCTCGAGCTCCATTTTTGTATTTTCCTTTCCCAGTGTGCCTTGCTAGATGGTTTCTTATTAGGAGACAGGCGTTGCCTTTGATCTGCCTTGCTTTAGGACTGTACAATTTCTTCAATTTTTCTTCTTCCCTTTTGCTTTAAGAAAGCTAAAGAGGCTTTCATGGACCATTAAGCATCTTTGACTCCAGAGAGTCAGCATCTCCTAGAAGCACAATGCAGGCAGGTCCTGGTGGTTTCGTGCCATCAGCAGAGACACACATTTTTTTTCCTTGCCCCCAAATGAATTGTGGTGGAGAAATTAAAATAGAAATTAAAGTAGACAACTCTGGGCCTCTCCTTTAATGCTTTCCTTATTCCTTACTACTGAAGGCAGCTGTACCAGACTCTCATTTATACACAGCCACACTATGAAGCAAGAATTCCTGAGGAAATCTACTCTACATGTTAAGCTATGGAAGTAGGTGTATTCTTTTCTTAAATACAGTCAGTAGATAATGGGTCTTTTTTGTGTTTTTGGATTTTAACTGGGTTTGTAAGAACTTTGGAACAGTTTCATTGTACTACCCAAACCACCTTGTTGTTAATAAGAGAGTATTCAAACTTGGGAACACATGTATGTTGTCGTTGTTGTTAGGTCTGGTGGGTTGAGGGTCGCTTTCTCTCCCCTTGGTGGGAGGGGGAGTGCCCATGTTGTCAGCTGTTACACACATACCCTCGACATCTAGTCCAGTGATAGCTGAAGGCATCCCGAGTTCCAGATACCACCTCAAGAGTCTAAGTCCTGGGGCTTGTGTCCAGGAGACGACCCCTTCCTTGCCAGGGGTTCACAACAGCCACCTCTGACCACACCTTTCCCGCATGCTGGCGCTCCTATGGGAGTTCACAGTGGCATGGGAGTCACCCCCTTGGGTTGACTTTACCTTGAGGACTTATAAACAGTTAAGGGGTTGATCCCACTTCTCCAAGGGAGGGGATCGTACAAAGCCAATACTTTATAAAAATGGCTGAGGAAAACACTCTGCCCTGGGGGCCAGTACAAGAACTGACCATTGGGATCCCCACATCCTCCTGAGCCTAACCGGGGAGTTAGCGGTTCCATTGTCTGGGTAAGTTCAGTCCTGCAATCCCTGACTCCTATTCCTTTGGAGGCAACCCATCCCTTGCCTGTCACTCACAATTCATGCCTTTTATTTCATCTTCTTAATTTAGATTTTTTATTTAGAGGCCTCTCATTACCCTCTGAATCTGTGGTGTCCATTTTTGAAATTGAGAAGTGTGTTACATGCAAGGGAGTGCTGACCCTCATTCTAATGATGGGAAATTTTGTTTTTCTTTGTAGGGATTCTCTCGGCATTCGGAAATGGGTATGTCCTTTATATGTCTTCTAGACGCAAGAAGAAACTGAGACCTGCTGAAATAATGACTATCAATTTAGCAGTCTGTGATCTGGGGATATCAGGTAACACGGCCACACTGCTCCTTCTTTGTGGGTTTAAAACATCAGTCTAAATCACTCACTGGCTCAGAGCTCACTCTTCTCACACTCTTCCCAAAGCAGATTTGGAGTCTTTGCAGATAGCTTATAAAATGTCTGCTAAAGAGATTGTTTAACATCTATTATTTTTGGTCAGGCATGGGGCCTCTTCTACTTCTTGCTCTCAACCTGGCCCCTCTTCTGAAGCTATTTTTTTTTAAACTGATATCAGGTGGGAAAGAAAAAAAAAACCCTCAGTTTTCTTCCATGGAGTGCCCTTCAACCACAAGTAGTTAGCCAGTGCAAAAAGAAACTCCATGGTTTTTGGTGAGCTTTTCGTTTTGGCATTTTTTAAATTTTTTTTGTTTGATTTTCATCTTCCTTCTTTCCTTCCTTCTTTCCTCTCTCTCTCTCCTTCCCTTATTTATTTCTGTCTTTATTCCTGTCTTTCTGTCTGTCTTTTGTTTACTTGTTTCTTTTTAGAGAGAGAACATAAGCTGGGGGGATGTAGCAAGGTTCTGGGAGAAGTTAGGGGGAAACATCAACAAATATATTGTGTAAAAATAAAAACAAAAAATTCTTTTCTTCCTTCCTTCCTCATTTTTTTCTTTATGCCCCCTTCCTTTTGAGGAAAGGTCTCCTGTAACCTAGGCTGTCCCCTGAAGTGCTGCGTAGATGAGGAGGGACTAACCCTTCATCCTTTTGTCTTCCACCTGAGTGTTAGAGTCATGGTCACATGGCACTATGCCTAGATTTTTGTTGTTGATGTTGAATATTTTCTTCCTTACTTATTTTTTCTCTGCACTTATATTTGTGTGTATTTGCATTTTTACATATATGAGCAGATTTGTAAGGTTACACATTCATGTGTATGTGTGCACGCAAGCATATTCATATGTGTGTGGGCGGGCAGATGTTTGTGTGGTGCGCATACAAGAGTGTGTGTGTGTGTGTGTTTGTAGGCCAGAAGTTGACGTCAATGTTTTCCTCAATCCTTCCCTACCTTTGGTACTGAGGCTGGGTTTCTCACTTGGACTCATAACTCTCCAATTTGCTTCTCTAGCTAGCCAGTTTGCCTTAGGGAATTCATTATCCTTGCCTCAAATGGGCTGACCACGCAGTGTGTTTACATGGGTCCTGAGGATCTGAACTCTGCTCTTCACACTTATATGACAAGCACTCTACACATGGAGTCATTTCCCAAGCCTGTTGTTGTGTTCTTGCCGTGCCCCAGGCATGCTAAGTGTTAAGGATAACATTTTGAACAACACATGATACCATACATATCCCAGAGTGCACTGGACTACAGACTCGCTATCTAACAGTCCACCGCTTTACACTTCATGACTACTTTCCCATTCTCAGGGAAAACTGTAAGAGGACAGTATCTTGAAGGGAAAACACCAGCCAAAGACAGCGACAGGCCACTGTGAGAGGAGAGGAAAACTACTGGGCCAGCGGTGATCTTAACTGTAACTTAAGGACTGGTCACAAGCTTCTGCTTCCACGGTCCTTAAAGCTGGCTGCACAAACATTATTACTAGTGGGTGGGGTATTTAAAAGTTTGCCTATCGGGAGTTTACTTCTAGTGGTTGAGGGACTCAGAGGGTGAAGTAGTTGCTATACAAGCCTGAAGTCCTGAGTTTGGATTCTCAGCATCCATGGCTGTGGCAGAGCCATAATCCTAGCATTGGGAAGTGGAGACAGGAACACCCAGGAGCTTCGACTCCAGCTTCTGAAAGATCCTGGTCCCCCAAATACGGTGGCAGAGGGAGACACCAACATTGACATTTGGTGTACACACATGCCTAAACAAATGTGTGTCCCTGCACACACACCACACACAGAGACACACAGAGATACTGACATACATCACCCCATGTATGCATATTCATGCATTCTAGGCAAGTTTCTATGTGGAAAAAGTTGAAAACTGGATTTTTCCCTGCTTCTTAGACTTTTCAGATAACTCAGCAGAAAGTATCTGTGATTCATTTAAGAAAGAGTAATTCTGCATGTGTTCCCTTGTCATCCCTTCTATAGAGTTCCAGAGTTGCCTAGCTGTACCCTAACCTTTATTGGGATTCAAATATCTGTTAACCTGATGTGGTCTCAGGCTCTTAGTGAAGTGTTTGACGTGTTTGTTTTTACGTGATAATGTGTATATTCAACAGAAGAAGAATACATTACCAAACCTTTTTCTATGTGAACCCTGAGTTTTGTGAGGCCGCAAAGTGCCTGTCATTTTGTATGTGGCCACGCGATGGCGCTAGAGCAGCAGGAATGGTCTGGTTTTTCTCCGCTTACTTAAGGCTTCTTTCCTAGTTCTGAGTGTAAAATGTCTGTCCTAGTGAACTCTGCCATTTCAGCAACATCCTTCACCAGTGAGTAATACCTGACTGTTGCTGAAGGCTGACGTGGATCGGGCTCGAATTAAAACACACTCTTAATTGGTCTGATACATTGAAACTGTTCTCAGCCTTGCCTGTCTGTTCTGAGTTCACAGAAACGGCCTCCTTCCTTCCGCCGTAAATGCTCTTACAGGAATCCAGCAGAAGGTATTTTCTTCCACTTAAATTTTCTCTGGTTAATCTAGGTCATGGCGACTATCTGTCATACACTTTCTTCCAATACATCCCAAGAAATGATCTTTTCTTTACCCAGCTGCCTTCCATTCTAAACACTGAAGAAACATATTCTAGAATCAGGCATGCTGCATATATGCAACTTAATGCCAGTTGTCTTGGTCACAAAAGGCTCTTACTAAAGAACATGCAGAAGCGTGAGGTGGACAGGCGGAGAGAGGAAACCGCTGCCTGAGTTCCCTCCAGACCTAGAGTATCAGCTGAGCTAGGGGTTGGAAATCCTGGACATTGATAGTAAAAGCAAAGCAAAGCAAAATGCCATGGAAACATAAGAGCTGTGGTGTTTCTAACAGCAGCCAGAATGAGGAGTGTTCTGCTCTGTGGGAGAGACAGATAGACACTCAGGCAGACACACACACACAGATAGACGGATGGAGAGATTCTCGTTGTAGATGACCCTTTCCAACAAGACACATCAAAGGCTTCCTCCACTCCAGCCTGCCCACAGAGTCTAGCACTTGGGAGGTAAAGACAAGAGAATCAGGATTTCAAGGTTATCCTGTATCTTTAGCTACAGAATACAATTGAGCCTAGGTTGGGCTACATGAGGCCGTGTCTCAAAAACCAACCAATCAATCAACACACACACACACACACACACACACACACACACACACTCACACATGCCACACACACCCAAGCCAAATAAAAACTCTATTCTGGATAGAGATCTAGCACCTATACTAGTTTTGGTTTGTAGATCAGTGTTTGCTTTTCTGCTGTGTTGGCCTCCACACAAGGGGTTCTCCACAAGTTTGGAGTCCACTGTCCTCTCTGCCAGAAGACTTCAGTTCACTGATTCTGACTCTCCCTAAGTGTCACTCCCTTATGTAAAACACTGATTCCTGTCTGTCTCTGAACACTACTTTTCTTCACTCCACTAATTCCTATTTTCATTCTGTCATGCGTCCTCCCTGCTTGCTGGGCCTTGTTGTAAACACATTGACCCTTGTATTTACAATAGCTATCATGTGTTTGAACTTCACATTTATTAAAATGTCTCTCTCATATTTGAATGAGCGATAACTCAACAATCAAGGGGACAAAGAATGAACAGAGAAGGAAAAATTGCAAGAGAACATGGAAATGAAAGAGCTTAAGGAAGTGATTGCTGAACAATTTTTGTTAGTTTGTTTTTAGAAATAGTATCTAAAATAACGAGTTTTCTTGCAGGATTGTCTTCGGATTTTTCATTGATTCCCCTCCTCATACCTCCTTTCCTCCTTCCCCTCACCCTCATCCATTCCTGGTGCTTCCCTTCCTAACTAGTCCCTTTGTGTTCCTAAACAATTTCAAACATCAAATGATGTTATAAAAAAGCCATAAATAAGAAGATTTTTTTTCCTGATTGAAAAGAGGTCAGGCCCTCCTTGTTCAGTCTCCCCTCATGCACACAGTCATTCATGCACAGATGGTGCACCCTTGCACACATCCACGCATACATGCACAGACATATGTGTGCTATCAGAGGAGCCCGAGGGAAGAACATTTGAAAATTGCTGTAGTGGTAAAGTTCCTTCCAATCCCAAGACTTCTTATTTTTCATGCCCTTGAATCCTTTTGTTTTCCTGGAGATATCTGAATTCCTGTTTTGTATTCATTGATAAGAACCACAGAGAATAGCAAAGCGAATATCTATCTATCTATCTATCTATCTATCTATCTATCTATCTATCTATCTATCTATCTAT